>CAWUFW010013606.1:0-465083 GCA_963921515.1 Calotriton arnoldi
TGCCATTCTCAAAACCATAGACACTCCAACACCAAAAACTACATACCCACTCACTGATTCTTAGGTCTACACACACATCCACTCACTCACCCGTACAGTCACTCATACTTAGTCACTCAGTACAGGACTATCATATGCACTCATACACCTATATAAACACTCACACACCGCCACTCATCCCTAGAGGTACTCACACACCTAGTCAGTCATGCAAAAAACTTAATCACACACCCATTTACTCACCTATACAGTTATACACACACCAGCTCACTTACTCATACAAATACTAGCACATTCTTACGCTCTTATACAATCACTGATACAAGTACACACTCATCCATACAGCCAGTCTCACAATCACACACTCTCACTTATAGCCATTTATATACTCCAACACACATATATACTGCCTTTCACATATGTAGTTACTCACACATGTACCACTGAGATATACATTCAATCACTAACACACCCATACACACACTCACCCACCCATACAGTCCATCACAGATGCACTCTTGAAACCATGCACCCAGTGAATCACCAACTCACACATCTATGCACAGAGTCACACACACCCCACCCACACAAACACTCAGGCACCCATACAGATACTCAGACAATCAATCAATAACCCATGTAGACACTCATGTAGCTATTCAGAAAGCCATGCAGCCGCTTACAAACCAACAGACAGACGGATACAGACATTCACACAGTTTAGTCACTAACCCATGCATTCAGTAAGATACATTTAATCACTCACTTGTAGAGTCAGTCACTCACGTACTAAATCATCCATTCAGACACTTATACACCCACTCATTCTTCAATACGCCTTTCCCTATATATATTAAACATATTTAAACTTTACAGAAACACACAGTCACTGGATGATGTCATCAGTGATGTCATCAGTGATGTCATTTTAGATGTCATCAGTGATGTCATCAGTGATGTCACTGACCATGTCATGAGTGATGTAATATGTGACGTCATCAGCAGTGCATTGCGGGGGCGCTAGTTATAGTTAGCTGAACTAACTATAACGAGGGAATTTCTATGGTTTTGTACGAGTGAAATGTCCAACTAACTAGAACTGTCCCTAAAACCTATTTTTTTCTGTGAATTTCAAAGGTTTTTTAAATGCTAATTTCTAACTATAACGTGTCTGAAACCTATGGTTTTTTCAGTGAATATATATATATATACATACACCTGTAACATTAAAAAAAATATATTATCTACTGGCGGTCGCCAGTAGATAGTTATAGTTAAAACCTATTATCCATAGGAAATCTGCGACATTCTATTTGAAATAACGTTGGCGCCGGTTGACGAATCTTCGCGAAAGTTTCCAACTTGTTGGGGCGCTCCGGTCCGCTCCTATCCTTAAAGTCTCGGAGTGATACGTCAAGCGGGGGCCGAGAAAAAAGGGGGGTCCCAAAACGCGTTTTCCCCATTCATTTTTCCATAGGAACCTTTAGTCGCAGCTACAGCCCGAACTGCTGAACGGAATTACACCAAATTTGGCAAAGAGGTAGCCCTTGGTTCAGTGTCGTGCCTTTTGCTTAAATGGTGTAAATCCGTTTAGTAGTTCCTGAGAAAATCAAAAGTAAAGTCACATATATATCTGGGCGGAGCCTAACCACACATGTCATCGTGAGATCTGATTGGCTGTCAGCACTTCATCCTGGAATTGCTGGCAGCCATCTTGGGACCAATATAAATGATAGTACCTCATTGAAATGCATTGTAGTGAATAGAAGATTTTGAGGGTCACCAAAAGGAGAACTATAAAGGGTGATAACAGGCTTTAGTTACATTAGAATTTATTTGTTGATGGTACCATACTAATTTTAGGAATTGTGGTGTATTCTAAGGTGATTTTACCATGTGAAAAACCTTCTGCTGGGATATCATGAATCATGTTTGAGAGAACACTATTTTCTCATGCTTGTCCCATGGAGGTTTGGAAGGTGCTCCAGAAGCTAAAATGAGAGCATATTTTCTGTAAATTCCCATTATCTTTCTCACTCATGTGAGAATGAAGTCTGACATTCTCAGTAAAACATGTACATCCAACAAGGGCAGAGACTGTCAGTTGATTCCTTTGTGTTCTACTGCAGCTTCCCAGAGTGTTCTAAAGAACAACTAGAGTGCTAACAGCCTTACTTATGACAAAAGTATGGCACACCTGAAGCCATCTTGATTGGAATAAACTGGTAACACTTAAACAATTTAATTTAAAAAGGAACAAAATGATGGGGTTCATTTTGTCATAGAAATTATGGTTAGTGCTGTAGAAAGAAAAATTAGGACATGTTTCAAGTGTGATCTCAAATATCTTCCTGTTATATTTCAACAGGAGCAGCCTGCCAGTTGATGCCATTGTGTTCTACTGCAGCTTCCCAGAGTGTTCTAAAGAACAACTAGAGTGCTAACAGCCTTACTTATGACAAAAGTATGGCACACCTGAAGCCATCTTGATTGGAATAAACTGGTAACACTTAAAACATTTAATTTAAAAAGGAACAAAATGAGGGTGTTCATTTTGTCACAGAAATTATGGTTAGTGCTGTAGAAAGAAAAATTAGGACATATTTCAAGTGTGATCTCAAATATCTTCCTGTTATATTTCAACAGGAGCAGCCTGCCAGTTGATGCCTTTGTGTTCTACTGCAGCTTCCCAGAGTGTTCTAAAGAACAACTAGAGTGCTAACAGCCTTACTTATGACAAAAGTATGGCACACCTGAAGCCATCTTGATTGGAATAAACTGGTAACACTTAAAACATTTAATTTAAAAAGGAACAAAATGAGGGGGTTCATTTTGTCATAGAAATTATGGTTAGTGCTGCAGAAAGAAAAATTAGGGCATGTTTTAAGTGAGATCTCATATCCTCTTCTATTTCATTAGACAATTCTGACATGCAGACTGAAACAATCACTTTCAATACCAGCAGCAGACTACCAGTTAACTCCCTGGTGAGCAGTAGCTTTACTCCAGTGATCTAATGAGCAACTAGAGTGGCTAACATTCTGAATTTATGGCAGATGTGAGACACATCTGAATGCCTTCTTGATGGAATCAAAGTAAAAACTGAAAGCATTTCCTACTGAGAAGACTGCAGTAAATGAAGAAATTAGGAAACTTCATAACAAAGAAGTCTTCCAAGATGGCCACCAGTGAAAAAAGAGCCCAAATGTAGCACAAATATTACCCAGATGTAGCCCACATATAGCCCAATGACAAAAGTGAGCAAAACACTTTTTATTTTTAGTTTTTGCAGTTTTATGTAGTGCAGACTGGTCAGGTATTGGAGCATTGCATCTTAAAACATGACCCCCTACACTACAAAAACACCACTGCACTACCTTAAACCCTAAAACACTACCCCCAGCATGACCCCCTACACTACACAAGCACCACTGCACTATCCTAAACCCTAAAACACTACCCCCAGCACGACCCCCTACAATACCCAAACACCACTGCACTAACCTAAATCCTAAAACACAACCACCAGCACGACCCCCTACACTACCCAAACACCACTGCACTACCCTAAAACATGACCCCCTACACTACACAAACACCACTGCACTACCCTAAACCCTAAAACACTACCCCCAGCACGACCCCCTACACTACACAAGTACCACTGCACTACCCTAAACCCTAAAACACTAAACCCTAAAACACTACCCCCAGCACGACCCCCTACACTGCCCGAACACCACTGCACTGCCCTAAAACCTGAAACACCAGCCCCTGCATGACCCCCTACACTGCCCGAACACCACTGCACTGCCCTAAACCCTGAAACACCACCCCTAGCACGACCCCCTACACTGCCCGAACACCACTGCACTGCCCTAAACCCTGAAACACCACCCCTTCACGACCCCCTACACTGCCCGAACACCACTGCACTGCCCTAAACCCTGAAACACCACCCCCAGCATGACCCCCTACACTGCCCGAACACCACTGCACTGCCCTAAACCCTGAAACACTACCCCCAGCAAGACCCCCTACACTGCCCGAACACCACTGCACTGCCCTAAACCCTGAAACATCACCCCCAGCAAGACCCCCTACACTGCCCGAACACCACTGACCTAAACCCTGAAACACCACCCCCAGCACGACCCCCTACACTGCCCGAACACCACTGCACTGCCCTAAACCCTGAAACACTACCCCCAGCATGACCGCCTACACTGCCCGAACACCACTGCTCTGCCCAAAACCCTGAAACACCAGCCCCAGCACGACCCCCTACACTGCCCGAACACCACTGCACTGCCCTAAACCTTGAAACACCAGCCCCTGCATGACCCCCTACACTGCCCGAACACCACTGCACTACCCTAAACCCTGAAACATCACCCCCAGCACGACCCCCTACACTGCCCGAGCACCACTGCACTGCCCTAAACCCTGAAACACCAGCCCCAGCACGACCCCCTACACTGCCCGAACACCACTGCACTGCCCTAAACCCTGAAACACCAGCCCCAGCACGACCGCCTACACTGCCCAAACACCACTGCACTGCCCTAAACCCTGAAACACCAGCCCCAGCACGACCCCCTACACTGCCCGAACACCACTGCACTGCCCTAAACCCTGAAACACCAGCCCCAGCATGACCCCCTACACTGCCCGAACACCACTGCACTGCCCTAAACCCTGAAACACCAGCCCCAGCACGACCCCCTACACTGCCCGAACACCACTGCACTGCCCTAAACCCTGAAACACCAGCCCCAGCACGACCCCCTACACTGCCCGAACACCACTGCACTGCCCTAAACCCTGAAACACCAGCCCCAGCACCGCCCCCTACAATGCCCAAACACCAGTGTACTGCCCTAAACCCTGAAACACCACCCCCTGCACCGCCCCCTACACTGCCCGAACACCACTGCACTGCCCTAAACCCTGAAAGACCACCCCCTGCACGACCCCCTACACTGCCCGAACACCACTGCCCTAAACCCTGAAACACCACCCCCTCCACCACCCCCTACACTGCCCGAACACCACTGCACTGCCCTAAACCCTGAAACACCACCCCCTGCACTGCCCCCTACACTGCCCGAACACCACTGCACTGCCCTAAACCCTGAAACACCACCCCCAGCATGACCCCCTTTACTGCTCGAACACCACTGCACTGCCCTAAACCCTGAAACACCACCCCCAGCATGACCCCCTACACTGCCCGAACACCACTGCCCTAAACCCTGAAACACCACCCCTGCACGACCCCCTACACTGCCCGAACACCACTGCACTGCCCTAAACCCTGAAACACCACCCCTGCACGACCCCCTACACTGCCCGAACACCACTGCACTGCCCTAAACCCTGAAACACCACCCCCAAGACGACCCGCTACCCTGCCCGAACACCACTGCACTGCCCTAAACCCTAAAACACCACCCCCAGCACGACCCCCTACACTGCCCGAACACCACTGCACTGCCCTAAACCCTAGAACACTACCCCCAGCATGACCCCTACACTACCCGAACACCACTGCACTACCCTAAACCTTAAAATACTCCCCCAGCACGACCCCCTACACTACCCGAACACGACTGCACTGCCCTAAACCCTAAAACACTCCCCCAGCACGACCCCCTACACTGCCCAAACACTACTGCACTGCCCTAAACCCTGAAACACCACCCCTCAGCACGACACCCTACACTGCCCGAACACCACTGCACTGCCCTAAACCCTGAAACACCACCCCAGCACGACCCCCTACACTGCCCGAACACCACTGCACTAAACCCTGAAACACCACCCCCTGCACGACCCCCTACACTGCCGAAACACCACTGCACTGCCCTAAACCCTGAAACACCACCCCCAGCACGACCCCCTTTACTGCTCAAACACCACTGCACTGCCCCAAACCCTGAAACACCACACCCAGCATGACCCCCTACACTGCCCGAACACCACTGCCCTAAATCCTGAAATACCACCCCTGCACGACCCCCTACACTGCCCGAACACCACTGCACTGCCCTAAACCCTGAAACACCACCCCTGCACGACCCCCTACACTGCCCGAACACCACTGCACTGCCCTAAACCCTGAAACACCACCCCCAGCACGACCCCCTACACTGTCCGAACCCCACTGCACTGCCCTAAACCCTAGAACACCACCCCCAGCACGACCCCCTACACTGCCCGAACACCACTGCACTGCCCTAAACCCTAGAACACTACCCCCAGCATGACCCCCTACACTACCCGAACACCACTGCACTGCCCTAAACCCTGAAACACCACCCCCTGCACAACCCCCTACACTGCCCGAACACCACTGCACTGCCCTAAACCCTGAAACACCACCCCCAGCACGACCCCTACACTGTCCGAACACTACTGCACTGCCCTAAACCCTAAAACACCACCCCCAGCACGACCCCCTACACTGCCCGAACACCACTGCACTGCCCTAAACCCTAGAACACTACCCCCAGCATGACCCCCTACACTACCCGAACACCACTGCACTACCCTAAACCCTAAAATACTCCCCCAGCACGACCCCTACACTACCCGAACACCACTGCACTGCCCTAAACCCTAAAACACTCCCCCAGCACGACCCCTACACTACCTAAACACCACTGCACTGCCCTAAACCCTAAAACACTACCCCCGCATGACCCCTACACTACCCAAATACCAATGCACTACCCTAATCCCTAAAACACTACCCCCGCACAACCCCTACACTACCCAAAGACCACTGCACTACCCTAAACTCTAAAACAATACCCCCCGCACGAACCCCTACACTACCCAAAGACCACTGCACTACCCTAAACCCTAAAACACGACCTCCTACACTACTCAAACACCACTGCACTACCCTAAACCCTATAAAACTACCCCAGCACGAACCCCTACACTACCCAAACACCACTGCACTACCCTAAACCATAAAACACTACCCCCAGCAGTACCCCTACGCTACCCAAACACCACTGCACTACCCTAAACCCTAAAACACTACCCCAGCAATACCCCTACACTACCCAAACACCATTGCACTACCCTAAACCCTAAAACACTACCCGCAGCAGTATCCCCTACAATACCCAAACACCACTGCACTACCCTAAACCCTAAAACCCTAAAACACTAACCCCCAGCACGACCCCTACACTACCCAAACACCACTGTACTACCCTAAACCCTAAAACACTCCCCCAGCACGACTCCCTACACTACCCAATCACCACTGCACTACCCTAAACCCTAAATCTATCCCCAGCATGACCCCCTACACTACACAAACACCACTGCACTACCCTAAACCCTAAAACACTACCCCCAGCACGACCCTCTTCACTACCTAAACACAACTGCACAATTTGTTACAGGCGTTGCAACGCAGGCCTGTGGTGCTTACTGGAAGTACCTGGTGGGCTAGTTGGGCCCCAGGGACTCTCAGGATTCAAGGTGACCTAATCCCCCAACTTAAAACGCGCCACGGGGTGCGTTTGCACAGTGGTGAAGGGAGGGGCGGGGCCTCAGGTGACATGTGCGCAAACACGCCCTGTGGTGCGTTTTAAGTTGGGGAGTTAATTCCCTTTGAATCCTGGGGGCCAACTAGCCCACCAGGTACCTTCAGTAAGCACAACAGAGTTGCGTTGCAGAGAGGTGAAAAAGGTGCGTGGCCTCGGAACGCCTCTCTGCAACTCAGCTCTGTGGTCCTAACTGTAGGTACCTGGGGGGCTAGTTGGGCTCAGGGACCCTCAGGATTCAAGGGGACTTAATCCTGCAACTTAAAACGCGCCACGGGCGCGTTTGCACACATGTCACCTCAGGCCCCCTCCCTTCACCACTGTGCAAACGCGCACTGGCTCTGGTTAGTCAGAGTCAGTTACCACCAGTACCCGTCTGAAAAAGTTGTGGGCACAGGATGATTTTGCAACAAGGCCTCTTTCTGCTCCTCTGTTGGTTCTTTCTGCACATCTTTTGCTTCTTTCTGTGCGTTTTATCTTCTTTCTTCACATGTTCTACCTCTGTTGGCATAGTTAGAAACTAGCATTTAAAAAACCTTTGAAATTCACTTAAAAAATCATAGGTTTCAGGCACGTTATAGTTAGAAATTAGCATTTAAAAACCTTTGAAATTTACTGAAAAACCATAGGTTTCAGGCACGTTATAGTTAGAAATTAGCATTTAAAAAACCTTTGAAATTCACTTAAAAAACCATAGGTTTCAGGCACGTTATAGTTAGAAATTAGCATTTAAAAAACCTTTGAAATTCACTGAAAAAACCATAGGTTTCAGACACGTTATAGTTAGAAATTAGCATTTAAAAACCTTTGAAACTCACTGAAAAAACCATAGGTTTTAGGGACAGTTATAGTAAGTTGGACATTTCACTCGTACAAAACCATAGAAATTCCCCCATTATAGTTAGTTCAGCTAACTATAACTCGCGCCCCGCAATGCACTGCTGATGACGTCACATATTACATCACTCATGACATGGTCAGTGACATCACTGATGACATCACTGATGACATCTCAAATGACATCACTGATGACATCACTGATGACATCATCCACGTGATAATCTGATGCACCTCCTCACACCCTAATATAACCTTTGATACACCCACTCTAAATTACAGACTGCCATTCGCAAAACCATAGACACTCCAACACCAATAACTACATACCCACTCACTGATTCTTAGGTCTACACACACATCCACTCACTCACCCATACAGTCACTCATACTTACGGTCACTCAGTACAGGACTATCATATGCACTGATACTCCTATATAGACACTCAAACACCGCCACTCATCCATAGAGGTACTCACACACCTAGTCAGTCATGCAAATAATTAAACACACTGCCATTTACTCACCTATACAGTTATACACACACCAGCTCACTTACTCATACAAATACTAGCACATTCTTACGCTCTTATACAATCACTGATACAAGCACACACTCATCCATACAGTCACTCTCACAATCACACACTCTCGCTTATAGCTATTTATATACTCAAACACACATATATACTGCCTTTCACATATGTAGTTACTCACACATGTACCACTGGGACATACATTCACTCACTAACACACTCTTACACACACTTACCCACCCATACAGCCTATCACAGATGCACTCTTGAAACCATCCACCCAGTGAATCACCCACTCACACATCTATGCACAGAGTCGCACACACCCCACCCACACAAACACTCAGGCACCCATACAGATAATCAGACAACCAATCAATAACTCATATAGACACTCATGTAGCTATTCACAAACCCATGCAGCCACTTACACAGCAACAGACAGACAGTTACAGACATTCACCCAGTTTAGTCACTAACCCTTGCATTCAGTAAGATACGTTTAATCACTCACTTATAGAGTCAGTCACGCACCTACTAAATCCTTCATCCACACACTTATACACCCACTCATTCTTCAATACACCTTTCCCTATATATTAAAAATATTTAAACTTTACAGAAACACAGTCACTGGATGATGTCATCAGTGATGTCATTTGAGATGTCATCAGTGATGTCATCAGTGATGTCACTGACCATGTCATGAGTGATGTAATATGTGACGTCATCAGCAGTGCATTGCGAGGCGCGAGTTATAGTTAGCTGAACTAACTATAATGGGGAATTTCTATGGTTTTGTACGAGTGAAATGTCCAACTAACTATAACTGTCCCTAAAACCTATGGTTTTTTCAGTGAGTTTCAAAGGTTTTTTAAATGCTAATTTCTAACTATAACGTGTCTGAAACCTATGGTTTTTCAGTGAATATATATATATTATAAATTAAAATATGTAATATTTTTTAAACCTACATTTTACACTACATTGACTGCAACAGTAGGGAAAGTGTTGGATAGCGGAGGAGAAAAAATTACTATTCCCACTCCAGCGAGTGCAACAGTAGGGAAAGTGTTGGATAGCGGAGGGGAATAAATTACTATTCCCACTCCAATAACTGCAACAGTAGGGAAAGTGTTGGATAGCGGAGGGGAATAATTTACTATTCCTACTCCAGCGAGTGCAACAGTAGGGAAAGTGTTGGATAGCGTAGGGGTAAAAATTACTATTCCCACTCCAGCAAGTGCAACAGTAGGGAAAGTGTCAGGTAGCGGAGGGGAATAATTTACTATTCCCACTCCAGCGAGTGCAACAGTAGGGAAAGTGTTGGATAGCGTAGGGGTAAAATTACTATTCCCACTCCAGCGAGTGCAACAGTAGGGAAAGTGTTGGATAGCGGAGGGGAATAATTTACTATTCCCACTCCAGCAAGTGCAACAGTAGTGAAAGTGTTGGATAGCGGAGGGAAATAATTTACTATTCCCACTCCAATGAGTGCAACAGTAGGGAAAGTGTTGGATAGCGGAGGGGATATAATTACTATTCCCACTCCAAAGAGTGCAACAGTTGGGAAAGTTTTGGATAGCGTAGGGGTAAAAATTACTGTTCCCACTCCAGCGCGTGCAACAGTAGGGAAAATGTTGGATAGCGTAGGGGTAAAAATTACTATTGAGTGGCATGCTTCATCATCAGGGATTTCTCCTCTTGGCTGAAACACCTAGTGCAGCCAAGGGCTACAACCCCCTCACTGTGAGGGAGGAGCTCAGGGATATTTTTGGATACCATTCAAATACAGGATCTACTAAAATCCAACCGATGTAAAGCACTGTAGTATTTGAGTGATGGGCGCTGTGCAAAAGAGTGATGCATGTTATAAAACTAACTACCAAGAGAAAAAGAGCTTTATTAGTTAACTCTTGGTGTTAGGGTTAAAAACAGTGCATATGCAGTTTTGAAATATTAACTGCATCTGTCCAGTAAACAGGTCTACATGTTTCGGCCAGTATGACCTCAGGGGTATCGTGGCCTTCCTCAGGACCTAGATGTTTAATGCTACTGCGTAGCAATGTGAAAAATGATAAACACACTAAACAGTGTATATGGAACAAATACAACCTACAGGACCAGTAGTCTCACTTTTTGTGGTTTACGATATACTGGTGATACCTGTGGATGACTAAAATGACAGAGAGAACAAATGCTTGTGTTTAATGGCCTTGTAATCATGTGATATCAAAAACAAGGGGAGAGCAAGGGAAAAAAGAGGGTGCATCCGGATCCCCTGTATAATGAGTTTTAATCAACTATGGACGAACCCTGTCCATACTTGTAATCATGTGAGTCATATGTACTCATCGTTTAAAGTACCTTACAGTATACAATATAATATGAAAATTTAAAGTAAGCTTACCCATTGATTACGAGTAAAACGCCTCACCTCACCTGGCAACAGCTCAGGATGGGAGGCACCGCTCTAAAAAGAATTGTTGGCAAAAATCAGACTAAAAGAAAAGATCTAGGGGCATATTCACAAGGACTTATCTCTGAGTTATCGCCACCTTAACGCATCAAAAGTGGAGATAGATTTAACACCCCATTCACAAGCGGGTGCAAACTGCAGACATCGCCAGTATTGTCGCGATAACTGCCGTAAAATTTACCTCCACGGGTGACACCACCAACTAACCCTAATGAGATGCAGAGTAGGCGTTCCCGTGCAAAAAACACACAAAAACACCACTACACCACATTCACAAAGAATTGTCAGATCTGCAATGCAAAACCAAAAACAGGGGATAAGCCGCGGTAACAACAGGGATTTAACACCTGCCTTCTGCTGGTGTTAAGCAGGACGACTACCTGCATCATGAAAGGGAGCCCAGCCCAGAGCCAAAATTGAAGACCCACAGATGCCATGGAGACAATGGTCATGCAGCACGGAGACCCATGAGTGCCACAACACCCACCGCCACCCCTCCCAGGCCCCCCCCGGACAAACACACACCGTGCACAACACAAGAGCCACAAAAAGCTCATGATGTTGCACAATGAGAACAAGAAACACACATGTGTGGGCAGAAGAACGAGAAACAGTCACTCATCATTGAAGTAACACCCAAAAATGTTATTGAGATACAACACAAAACACCAATGCGGAAGACTCCTGTCGGGTCCGTCCGGGACAATCATGACGTCACAGCCTGGAAAAGAAAGCACAAAATCAGAACGTGTGTCATGCGCACATCAAAGGAGCGAGACACAGAGAAACAGAGAATGAAAGAAAGGCAGAGAGAGAAGAGAGAGAGAAAGAAAGAAAGGGAGAGAGAAAGGAGGAGAGAAAAAAGAAAGGGAGAGAGAAAGGAGGAGAGAAAGAAAGAAAGGGAGAGAGAGAGAGAGAGAAAGCAAAGAAAGGGAGAGAGAGAGAGAGAGAGAGAGAGAAGGAAAGAAAGGGAGAGAGAGAGAGAAGGAAAGAAAGTGAGAGAGAGAGAGAGAGAGAAGGAAAGAAAGGGAGAGAGAGAGAGAGAGAGAGAGAGAGAGAGAGGGAGGGACACTGCCGCCCCAGCGCACCCAGGCACCACTGCTCACCTGCTGCCACCGGTGTGTCTCCAACCACTTGCCGGTATACACTGCAAGCCACCAGGTCTGCAATCTGTAAACGAGGCCAGAGTCAATGATGGCAGAGTCCATCTCACTGCACACGGCAACAACGCCTGTCCGTCCCTGCTCACACATGCAGCCACACCCTACCCCCTCCCGCCGGCCAGCGCTGGCTGTCCGCACCTGCACACCCAGGCCCCACTGCTCACCTGCCGCCAACGGTGTGTCCATCAGTGGGCACACCACGTCCCCGTGCAAGCTCCAGGCCCAGCTTCCGCCACCATGGCATGCACCACATCAAGCGGACCCGCACCGCGTCCCAGCAGGTCCCACACATGACGCTGACTCCTGAGGCATCAATGGCAGAGACCACATCAGTGCACATGTCATCATCGCAGGCTGCACACCTGCTGAGCAATTTCGATGCCACTAACCCAGTGCAACCGCAGTCAGCGCCACGTGGTGGTAGGCCAGTGACGGCCGCAAGGCTTCGGGTGCCACTAACCCTGTGCAACCCCAGTAAGCGCCACGTGGTGGTAGGCCCGTGACGGCCGCAAGGCTTTGGGTGCCACTAACCCTGTGCAACCCCAGTCAGTGCCACGTGGTGGTAGGCCCGCGACTGCCGCAAGGCTTCGGGTGCCACTAACCCAGTACAACCCCAGTCAGCACCACGTGGTGGTAGGCCCGTGACGGCCGCAAGGCTTCCGGTGCCACCAACCCTGTGCGCAACAACTCATGAGCCCTTTATGATTGAGAATCGTGGAACGTCCGTCATCCAGTCACCACCGGCAGTGGGGAATGTGACGTTGTCGGCCCCTTATATTGGCGGGGTCACATGGCCTGTGACGCCTGTGCCGGATGGGTGTGGTGTGTGTCCAAACCTGCCCTCAGGGAGGGGTCGTGACATGCTGACAACTAGACCAGTGACCTGCAGACCACTAGCGTGTAAACCTGCGACTTGTAGCTATGTGGCCCCCCCTCGGAGCGTAAGCGGAGTGGTCTGGCCTGGCGTACGCCGGACCAGCGCAGGGCTTGCAACAATGACTCGGGGCGCTAGGCGTGGTTCAGTCCATGTCCAGACAAGGAAGTGACTAATGCGTGTGTCCCTGTTATAGTGTCTACGGCACCCGGAACGCAATAGGCAATGTAGCACACTGTGACTGGAATCCCACCAGATGAGCATCATTGACGTTAGGGGGAATCACTGACCCTACATTCATCCACACATTCATACATGAATGATGAAAGACATGACACAGCAGTGCGTTTCTGGATGTTTAATGCACATCCAGTGGAGTTTTGCAGCTGGAGCAGTACAGGGCCATGCCAACCCCACTTCACAATATGGGCCCGTGGAGGGCCAGCCAGGGTCCATCGGGGAATGACAAGTACAGCGGAAGAGGAAGGGTACAGTCCGCAGTCTGGTCGCCGTGTCATTGGTCACCAAACAGATTATGGCAGTCCATGTCGAGGGCAAAGGTGAGTGCAGCAGAGTGTATCGGGGGTCAGTGGAAAGTCATGGGGCCATGTGCGGCACCAAGCAGCAACAGGCCAGGTGGCGGACATGAATGCTAGTGCCTCCTCCTGATCTCAAGCCCATCCACGTCCTCGTCCTCGAATGTGTGCTCTGCCCCACCTGTGGGTGGTGCAGTTCCGGCTGCGGCACTGTGTGCCACTGGCACATCAGGGGCCGGAGGTGGATTGTCGGCCACACTGCGTGGCAGTGACACATCAGGTGCCGGAGTGGAAATGCCTACTGCACCGTGAGGCAATGACACACCAGGGGGCGGAGATGTGGATGGTGTAGGAGCAGCAGCATTCATCTGCGCCACGCCTTGTGGCAGCAATGCCATGATGAGGATCTGCAGGGCATGGTAGATCCCAGCTATATTTCGCTGATGTGCAGAGGTGGCTGCCATCCTTTCCGCCTCCATCCGCACCATGTCCTCCATGAGCCTCCGCACGTGTGCCAGCTCACGGCTGAGATCGCTGGAGCCACTCTGAGCGGACAAGTGTTCTTGTCTCCAAGTCATGACTCCAGCGATGTCAGCCAGGGCTAGTTGGAGACCATGGAGCGGCCTGTGGGTGTCTGTTAGGGACTGGGGGTGGTCCCTGGTGGCACTCAGACACCCATGGATGGCGTCAAGTTTGGTAGCCATGAGGTCGAACCCCACCCGCACCTGCTCAGCCATCTCCCTCTGGACCTCCAACACACGGCGTTGGAAGGCCATGTGTTGTTCGGGGGGGTCTTGGGAGACAGCCGGGGTTGTGGGTGCCTCCTGCTGGGTGGTTTGTGGAGTGGGTGGGGTCTCCTCGATGCAGCTGGCCTGCCCTGGTCCTGGAGGTGATTGGCGGATGAGTTCAATGATGTCTTGGAGGGCTTGGGTGTCGATGCTGGTGGTGTCCTCCTCGTCATCAGTGAAGAGTGGCTGGGACTGCTCTGCAGGAGGTGTTGATGGTGCCCCTGCAATGTGAAGGGGAGATGCTGTGTTACAATGTGTCCACATGTATGTATGTAGCCGCATGGTACATGTTCACCTTCAGACAGCATGGCAATGTACATTGTGACAGTCTGTAGGTCAGGGCCATGATCCAGAGTCATTGTGGGTGTGCACTGTGCTTTGCTTGATTGTGCATGTGTGCCATTGTGGCCATCTCCCTCAGTCCCCCCAGAACCTGGTGGTCACTCACCCTGTTGCTGTTGTGTAGTGTCATGTCGAGCAGTGTCCGTTGCCCCGACTCCTGCCACGGTCTCCACACTGATGACTGTCGACACCAGCTCCTCCATGTCATCCAGCTCCAGCTGTGGCGCTGGGCTCCCACCTCCAGTCTGCATTGCTGCCTTCTGGTTGCCTGCGAGTTTCTCCTTGGTTTTGAGCTTGATGTCAATCCATCGCCTCTTGACCTCGTCCATTGACCTCTTGTGCTCTCCGACGGCATTCACCTTGCCCACGATGGACCGCCATATTCCATTTTTGGTGCCCAATGACACATTGGAGGTGACGAACAGTTGTTGATGGTGTTCTATCACCTCCGTGACCAGGATCCTATTCTCCTGCGGACTGAACTTCGTCTTCCTCTTCTTCTTGTCCTTGCTCTTCCCTGTCCCCGAGGTCCCAGGCTGGTCGTCCGGGGTGCTTGTGGGGTTCCGCTCGTCCTCTGCGCCTGCTCCGGCTGCCTCTATGGTGCTTCGGTGTTGGTCATTTTGTGTTTGTGTGTTTTTTCTACTTTTGTAGTGATTTTCCCACCTGCCGTGTGTGTATGGCAGGCCTGGCGCTGCTTATCGCTGATTTCCTCATCGCGGGTTGGCACATCGCATGTTTTTTTGCGTTGGGGTTTGGGTTTCTATCACCGTCGAGGTTGCTGTATCGCGGACATTTTCCGCGTTTTTGGGAGACTATCGCATGGTACCGCCGTGTTGTGAATTCCACGTTAACACGGGGTTATTTTCCCGCGATAGACTGCGATGTGTAAAGTTGCGTTAACATTTTTTGGGGGTGTTTAGCGCACGTTCTTGTGAATATCCCCCCTAGAGTCAGATTTTCCTGCAACTACAAAGATTGTTTACATCAATTTGTTCACAATGCGTTCCCAACAAAGGAGCTGCTTTGGGAACGCCTAGGTGTTAGCTGACAAGTTTAACATAGAATATGTACATAAAATTTTAAACGAGCATTCAGAGTAATACTACTGTTTGTAATTCGGTGCATGTGGATAAACACTTGATGGCACAGTTTATGTATATCCGGGTAAAGCTGCTGTTACTAGGTGAACACACATGTGTGTTGAAAAACCAAGAACAGTGAAGCACAGTGAGGAATGAGGAGTAAGGTACTTGGATGCCTAAATTCGACTGAAAGCTTTAGTGCCTAAAACGTGCAACTTTGCAATATCGAACAAAACGCATCAGAACTGGTTAGTTTCACGAGCAGCCATGAACGGCAAACGCTCTTAGTTTAATACAAGGTCTAACAAAAGGTCTAACAAAAACCGGGTGTTAGGTTAGATGCCTAAACTGGGCTAGAACCTTTCAGCACCTAAACGGGCAACCTAGCAACATTAGACAAAACACATCGGAACTGTTCAATATCACGAAAAGCCGTTAAGCGGCAAACGCTCTCTGATTAGTACAGAACGTCGGGATCAAGTTAAAGGTCAAGTTAAACACCGTATCGGGCTGTCTAGAGAGCCGATGTTTAAAATCTGAAAAACACGACCGATATTTTTTAATCTTTGCAAACACTTAGGGGGTCATTAGGATAGCGGGCGGATCGCCACCGCCCGTATGGCGGTGGCGATCCGCCCGCTATTTCCCACCGCCCGCCTCACATTTCCCCACCGCCATATTAGTATGGCGGTGGGGACGTCCGCCGGTTTGCCGCCGGTCGACCAGTCGACCGGGCGGAAAAGGGCTGGATATGGTGGCGGTGTCTGCTGGACACCGCCATCCATATTATCATGGGCAGCGGTGCAGGGCTTTCCATGGCGGAGACCCAGCCATGGAAAGCCAGGCGGAGTTTGCTTTCGGGGCCCGTTGCGGGCCCCCAGGGTATTGGGGGTGGGGGTGCACATGGGGGGTACCTATGGTACCCCCTGCATTGTCATGGACATGGTGGCAGGCACCTCACGGTGCCTGTCACCTTGTGCATGACGATGCACACAGTGCATTCCCAGCATTGTGGCGGGCGGTGCTGTGAGCACCGCCCGCCACAATGCTGGGAATGGAGGATGCCACCACCACGGTGGCGGTGGCATCATAATACGCACAGCGGGACCGCCGCACCTCTTGCGGGCGGTCCCTTTTTCCGTTGCGATAGCGGGCGGACTTTGTCCGCCCGCCATCGTAATGACCCCCTTAAAGAGCATTTCTGATCACTTACCTGTCCGTCGGTACCCCGGACTTTCAAAAGCTGCGACCGGAGGTAACCGGCGGCAGGCAATAATGATCTTTTATACGTACTCTCTCGTTGCCGCCCTAAGCCGGTGTTAGTGACTAACCTATCTTTGCGGCCCATCATGATGACGTTACATGCAAAGAACTACTCAGGCCTATAGAATCATGGGACTTGTGGTTTTTTGCTACAGACAGTATTACGTGATGTCATTCAGTATCGCTGCCTGTGCCCGTATGTCGTTAAAGTAATTTAAGTTGTATCCAATAACTCCGCATTACGTTCCACACGGTTTTGTATATTTCTGCCTGGTAATCCACTGAATGCAGTCTCAAATAGCCCGCATTTAGCGCGCCATAATCAAAATACTCGAAGAGTTTGACAAAACAACTGTCAGAGATAGTTGAATTGTAAATGGTAAATAAAGGCAGTGTACATACAATACGTGGACACGGTGTCTTGAATGCTTATTGTCAGTACTCTAAATCAAAAATAACAACGGTACATATACAACTCATAAGTAGTATGGTTACCATGTGTACTGTTCAGCACTATAGGCAGTGTTCAGTAAAAAAAGGGGGGGTTCACAGAGACTGAAAACAGAGACCTCGATGTTATATCACCTGTACATTTCATTAAGGAATTCGCCAGGATGGCGATGAAAGAAAATTTCTTTAAGTATGAAGACACGATCTACCTTCAGACGTCAGGTAGGTACCTCTATGGGCAGCGTTTTTGCGCCAAGCTTAGCGAACCTTTTCGTCCATCTTTTTGAACAAGAGCATGTACTTACTAATGACAATCCATTCAATAATCAGATCCTCTTATGGAAGAGATATATTGATTATGTTTTTGTCATCTGGAGGGGTGAACCTGGCACCATCTTCAATTTCCAGACATGGCTTAACTCCAGAAATTATTTTCTGAGGTTCACAGTAGAATTCAGTAAAAAAAAGGTTTGCCCTTTCTTGATTTACGGATCTTTCCAACTGCGACAGGTCTTGAGAGTGAACTCTACAGAAAACCAATGGCACGCAATTCTCTCTTATCATATAAGAGTTACCATCCTAAGTCGCTTCGCGATAATTTACCTCCGTATCCGAAGGAATTGTTCCACAAAAGAGAAATTTGAGGAACATGCCAAAACTCTCCCTGCAACTCCAGGATAGAAGGTATCCGAAGAATCTCATACGCCGCTCTTGCAAGTGTGCATCAAACAACAATCAAGAAGCACTTCTTGAATTTCCAATACCGAAACCTCTGAAGTCGAGACTAACGTGTGTAAATACATTCAGCACAATATCAAGTGGAATCCAGAAAAGTGTGCGGAAACACTGGCGGATCTTGAACATAGGTAATGAAGTGATACCTCCACCGCTTTTTGCCTTCAAAAGAAGTTCAAATCTGCAAGATAATTTGGTTCACACAAGACCAAGAATCCAGTTATCTCTAACACAAGACACTCTGTGGAGTCTGCCACCAGTTAAAGGACATTTTCCCTGCGGGTCATGTGCTGCATGTCCGCAGACTAAACACACCACTACAGTGGACATAGGCAGGGACAGACCATGGCCACAGGTTAAACATACAAATTGCAACAGTGACAAATTGATCTATTTAGTCACGTGTCAGTGTAAGCTTCGCAATGTGGATATGACTACCCGTAAAGTCAAGCTTAGGATCCTTGAACAAAAGAGTACGATTAGGTGTAACAAACAAGCCACTAAGCTAACCAACCATTTTCTTGCTCTAAAACATAAAGCAGATGAACTTACCTGGACAGTATTAGAGCAACCTTTCATCCCTGTCCACATTACAGATGTAACCAAATTCTTAATCCAAAAAGAGCAGAGATGGGTTTTCAAATTGAAGAGCGACAGTAATGGTCTTAATGATGATATACCATGGACATTACTGTAACTTTATTGGGAGCTTTTATCCTTCCAACACCTCAAGTGGCGATACAACATTCTATGAATTTGGTTCAATTGTTCTGTCTCACACACAGGTCAAATAATACCGAGCTAGGTGGACGTAATTTTGGACTAGCTTTTCAGTCTCTGTGAACCCCCCCCCTTTTTTTTACTGAACACTGCCTATAGAGCTGAACAGTACACATGGTAACCATACTACTTATGAGTTGTATATGTACCGTTGTTATTTTTGATTTAGAGTACTGACAATAAGCATTCAAGACACCGTGTCCACGTATTGTATGTACACTGCCTTTATTTACCATTTACAATTCAACTATTACTGACAGTTGTTTTGTCAAACTCTTCGAGTATTTTGATTATGGCTCGCTAAATGCGGGCTATTTGAGACTGCATTCAGTGGTTTACCAGGCAGAAATATACAAAACCGCGTGGAACGTAATGCGGAGTTATTGGATGCAACTTGAATTACTTTAACGACATACGGGCACAGGCAGCGATACTGAATGACATCACGTAATACTGTCTGTAGCAAAAAACCACAAGTCCCATGATTCTATAGGCCAGAGTAGTTCTTTGCATGTAACGTCATCATGATGGGCCGCAAAGATAGGTTAGTCACTAACACCGGCTTAGGGCGGCAACGAGAGATGCGTATAAAAGATCACTATTGCTGCACGCCGGTTACCTCCGGTCGCAGCTTTCGAAAGTTCGGAGTGCCGACGGACAGGTAAGTGATCAGAAATGCTCTTTAAGTGTTTGCAAAGATTAGAAAATATCGGTTGTGTTTTTCAGATTTTAAACATCGGCTCTCTAGACAGACCGATACGGTGTTTAACTTGACCTTTAACTTGATCGCGACGTTCTGTACTGAACAGAGAGCGTTTGCCGCTTAACGGGCTTTTCGTGATATTGAACAGTTCCGATGTGTTTTGTCTAATGTTGCTAGGTTGCCCGTTTAGGTACTGAAAGGTTCTAGCCAGTTTAGGCATCTAACCTAACACCCGGTTTTTGTTAGACCTTTTATTAGACCTTGTATTAAACTAAGAGCGTTTGCCGTTCACGGCTGCTCGTGAAACTAACCAGTTCTGATGCGTTTTGTTCGATATTGCAAAGTTGCACGTTTTAGGCACTAAAGCTTTCAGTCGAATTTAGGCATCTAAGCACCTTACTCCTCGTTCGTCACTGTGCTTCACTGTTCTTGGTTTTTCAACACACATGTGTGTTCACCTAGTAACAGCAGCATTTACCCGGATTTACATTAACTGTGCCGTCAAGTGTTTATCCACATGCGCCGAATTACGAGCAGTAGTATTACTCTGAATTCTCGTTTAAAATTTTATGTACATATTCTATGTTAAATTGTCAGCTAACACCTAGGCGTTCCCAAAGCAGCTCCTTTGTTGGGAACGCATTGTGAACAAATTGATGTAAACAATCTTTGTAGTTGCAGGAAAATCTGACTCTAGATCTTTTCTTTTAGTCTGATTTTTGCCAACATTTCTTTTTAGAGCGGTGCCTCCAGTCCTGAGCTGTTACCAGGTGAGGTGAGGCGTTTTACTCGTTATCAACGGTTAAGCTTACTTTAAATTTTCATATTATATTGTATACTGTAAGGTACTTTAAACGATGAGTACATATGACTCACAGTTCGCGGGTGAGACAGAGGAGCGAGAGAGCTGCGGCCCGGAGATGCGGCCCAGAGTGAGCGCGGCGGCTAGTGGAACCCGAGGCACCCAGGCACCGGACAGGAGAGTCGGGGGATTTGCAGAGCAAGTCGAGGTAGGCACAGAGAGAAACGAGAGCGCGGCCACCTTTAGCGGCGGCCGCAGAGTGAAGAGCCCAGGTAAGCCCGCGAAAGCGGCTCAACTAGGTTGGGCGTGGCTTGCGGTGCTTCCAGTGCGCCCTGCTCTCAGGTGTTCCACCCTGCTGCCTACCCTGCTGCCTGCCCCCTGTTACCGGCTGTTACCCCCCCGCCGCCCTTTCAACTATAACAACGGCCGAACTGCCACGGGTGCGAATCTCTCACGTCTCACGCCTCCTTCCAGTCCCCCGGGAGCGGACCGCTGTTGGTCGCCGCCTCTGCCTCTGATCTTTGACACCGGCCTTAACTTGCAACAGTCCTTTGGTCACTTGGAGCTGGGTTGATTGTAATCTGCGGCTGCGTCTCCACGCCGCACATCTATGTTAGACGCCAGACACAACTGGCCTTTGTACGGCTAGTCTCGACCTGCTCCTGCGGTGTGTCACGGATACCGACACTATCACCGCCAACGCCAATACCACCGCACCATTGGACTGCTGCTGCATTGGGGACGGAGAAACAGAGCAGGAGGGGTGAGGGTGCTGGTCCCTTGCTCCTCGTGGTGCAGTGTAGTGCGAGGGCCAAATTGCTGCCGTTGTTGAGCCGGCTGACCGGAGACTACATCCCCCATCATCCCCCCACCATCTCTTGCGGCGCATATTGCGCTCAAGAGGGGGCTCAAGAGGGGGCTAGGGCTTCCGCAGCGCGAAGCCCGTCACAGACCGGAGGAGGCCCCCCCCCTGAGATTTGTATCGAAAAGGTACAGTGGATGGTTCTTTTATCTATACATCACCTATACCTCACCCCTAAGATCATTGAGTCATCAGCCCCGACCCCTTGTTCGTTCATAACACCTGTCATAGTGATATAATATCAAGATGAATAAACGAGAGGGAAGGGAAAAGAGCGTGCAGCCGGGCGGGAGTATTGTGGGTACACTTGACCAATTTCTGATTAGGGCTACCTCCGTACTTGAGGCATGAGATAGTAAGGACGGAACGGCGCCTGTCTCTGGAACCTTTCTCTAATAAAAGATCCTCGCTGGGGGTATGGCTGCCCTAACTACTCAGGATTGCGGACTCAGTATTGATCTAGTGAGCGAAATAGCAACTGATATAGTTCCTGAAACAGTCCCGAAATACTCATTGGCTCGATACCTTGCGAGCCTGTGTCTGAGCTAGAGCCAATCTGTACCACCCAAAGAATCTCAACCAGGGCATCAGGAGTGACTAAAACCTTGAGCTTGGGACCAATTCCTGACCCCGTTGTGAAGAGGAAGAGGGGGGGGGCCCGCAGAGACCGAAACCTGCAAAATCTGCAAAATCAGCAAATCAGTCTAGAAGAGGGGGGATGACACAGCCGCCTATGATACAAGAGCCTCAAGTCCTGCAGAAGTACCGAATACTGACATCACCCAAGCATTCTGCCTGCCCCCAGACGAAGCTTTGTGGCAGAGGCTGGAAACTTTGGTCTTTACTATGTTAAATCCCATCACCTTGAGATTGGCCCAGATTGAAGATAAAATAAATGGTCTTGAATCACAGGCTAAATCAAATTTTCGTACTATAGAGGCATTATTAATCAAAAGCAGGTCCCTCCCTCTGCCAAATGAAATTGTTCAGACCCCTGAAGACATTAACTAAGAGATAAGTAAACGGGCGCTCATTCCTAATCCATCTACCAACAAGGATGAAGTCTGCACCCCAAAGCTTGGCACTCTCCTCAGATATTAATCCAGCCAAGACTATGGATGAAACGGATATCGCAGCTGATACATCCGGCGAATTTGCCCAAATTCTTACGAGCCCAACTAACATCAAACAAACTAAATAAATTGGCCGACGCATAAATAATCCTTTAATTGCTAATATTGACAGTGCAATTACTAGGCAGAGCATAATACCTCTGGGGCAGGGACACTCAGGGGAAAATAGGAAGTTTGAAAGACCCGACCGAGGCACACCAAATACTGGTACTCAGACTTTGACTCTGCACCTTCCACCGGCGGCTGCCCCCTTGGTGGTGGTACTGGGAAATGTGCCATTATTGCGGGAGGGCCAGGTTGAATCCACAGCTCAGTTAATGGCCAAAGCTATGCACTGGGTGGACCAAAAGTTGAGGGGTATGGGGGTTTGGGATGGGGATATTCAAAGACAATTGATTATGGCCAGGAGAGTAACCTGGATAGGGCCTACAAGGGGAGAGACTGTGTAGTCCTAAACTTTAATAATGGTTTTATTGTAAAATTTCTTTTGGATATCCTGTGTACCGACTTTGACAGAAATCCCAATAATATCATTTTGCTACCACTGGGCTTCTTTTACAGGCCAATTCCCCTAAAATTATCAGAGACCAACTTACAACGTCCGATGCTGGAGAAACAGACCTGGTTAGCCCCAAGAGGTCCATCCATGGCATATAACCTAAGCTGTGAAAATAGATTTGCCCCTCTTTCTGATTTAGAAGCCTGCGATTGACTACAGCCAGCACAACTGCATCATATTGAGAGCAGCGTGAGTCAATCCCCAATAGCTACGTCCATTGGGGATAGTGCACAGGTAGTACC
Source organism: Calotriton arnoldi (assembly GCA_963921515.1). Classification (NCBI taxonomy): domain Eukaryota; kingdom Metazoa; phylum Chordata; class Amphibia; order Caudata; family Salamandridae; genus Calotriton; species Calotriton arnoldi. The sequence continues at coordinate 23,736 of CAWUFW010013606.1, forward strand.
ATCTAATCGAGTAGAGGTTTCCAACCTTTTTCGGTCTCTACCGCAGGTGATAGTCTACAGTCAATAAATAGACTAAAGGGGTCCCAAAATGCGGCATTTAAAGTCAATCTTAGGAACACATTGGGAAATGACTTAAAACAGTGTGATAAATATCAGTTAGACACACGGCGACATCATGATTGTTTGACCGTCTTTTCGCCTCAGCTGTCGCTAGGGGAGGCCAAAGTGAAGGGGATGAACTTATGCATCCCCTCTAATATGGAGGAAATTGTCCATCATTGTACCACAAGTACAAATATGAAAAATGGTAATCCTAAAACAAATGTAGTTAAGGTTAACTTAATAGAACCTGCGCCATATAGAGATAGAGGATGTATTTCAGCATGATTATAGTAATAGCCCCGATAACTTGCTGATAGCTGATTCTGGAATATCCTTGAGTAAAAGTTTAAAAATTATGACATGGAACACAGCTGGTATTAAAAATAAAATCTATGATGTTAACTGGCTACAAATGTTGGAGGGTTCTGGGGTTGTACTACTGCAAGAAACTTGGTGCCCTGAACCTTTTATGTAAATGGGTACCAAAGTATTTGCACTAATGCAATACCATCAAGAAAGGGAAGGGCGAAGAGGAGGTCTGGCTACTTTAATTCCAGTTGCCTCCCCTCTGACCGTTAGGAAAACCTTCACTGAATCACAATATTACCAGCTTTTACATCTTTACTCCAATGAAAACCAGACTTTTGTCATAATAAACTTCTATAACAATATTTTTGATAACACAAGGAGCACCGTAATTAACTTATTAGAAGAGGATTTGGACCAATTTGTGAAGGGAATTGTAGGGACTTACGTTTTAATTTGGGCAGGGGATTTTAATTGTGTTAAATGTGATTTTGAAGCTGGTGAGCCTTGTGGGTATTGTAGACGATTTTGGTGACAAGATCCCACATTTCCACCATGATAGATATGGAGAAGCCATCAATAATGCAATGCATAAATATGATCTAATAATTTTGGAACCGACTATACCAGATGGTGAAGAAAATATGTATACCTTTAGTGGGAACAAGGTCATCTTCAAACATAGACCATATTATAATATCCTCAAATGGTAATGATTTGGTCGAGAATGTTTCGATAAATATTAGTATGGTTAGTGACCATCATTTCCTAAGTGTGAAATTAAAGGTAAATTTGTTAACAAAACAAAGGGGCAAGAATGCAGATGTTGATATTGACACCCAGGAAATAATGGCGTCTCAATAAAATGGACAGGTGTTAATCCATCTTCATTCATGGAAACCCTCAAAGGGAAAACACAAAAAGAATTAGAAATCTGTCTGGATGGTTCCTCTCACGCAAACAGCTGTTATAGCTGCTTTTGCCAATATCACTAAAGAAATTGCAGGTGACCTAAAATCTAAAAGAAGGAAAAAACTGTGTGGTCTAACTCCAAGATGGTTTAACCATGAATGTACAAGGCTAAATGGGGAGCTGAAACTTGTGCTTAAACAAAAACCTAGAGACCCACAAAAAATCAATGCTGTAAGGAAAGAGTATAAAAAGACATTGGAAATAAGAAAAAGGGAGATCCGTGAGGAGGCCTGGGAGAAATTAAACCAGGCAGTAGAGCTGAAAGATTCAGCCCTCTTCTGGAAGATAATAAATCATCCATATTTTAAAGATAATAACGTGGTGAGGATTGCTACTGTAGTACCACCAGAAGACTGGGTGCTACATTTTAAGAGTATTTTTAACCCAGAAGGAATAGATATGATTGATTCGAAAAAGAAAAATTTATAAAAGTAAACCCAGTGAAAATATCACCAATCACATCAGAGGAAATAAAATCAGCACTCCAAAAAAGTGCAAATTGGAAAGCAACAGGCTCAGATGGGGTGCCGATAGATGTTTTTAAGTATGATTTGGAATTCTGGATACCAATATTAATGAAAGTTTTTAATGCTGCGTTGGGAGGAGTATTACCAGCCACATGGGTTGAAAGTATTATTGTACCCATTTTTAAAAAAGGGGACAGGGAAAAGACAAATTGCTACCGCCCAATATCCCTTCTTGATTCCTCTTCCAAGATTATGGGCCGAATCATGCTGGAGAGGCTAGAAGCTTGGGCCAGTGAAAAAAATATACTAACAGAGGCGCAGTACGGTTTCAGAAGGGGTATTGGGACGGTAGAGCAATGTTTAAACCTAGAGTTGTTAATTGGGAAGTACACAATAGCTAAGGAGGATACTTCATTTATGTTTTGTAGACCTCACCAGTGCCTTTGACTTAGTCAATCATCAAAAATTATGGCAAAGTCTAAAAGGGCTTGGTGCTCCCACAGAAATAATCTTATTTTTATCACAAATGTATGCATATTTAACCTCAAAGAGTACGTTATGGGAAATCAGGGGAATGTACGCCTGACTTTGTGGTAAAGCGTGGTATCAGACAGGGATGCGTATTAGCTCCCCTTTTATTTTCATTGTATATAAATAATGTGGATTCGTTTTTACAAAAATTGGTTGTAGATGCCCCGAAAGTTGGAACACGCCCCCACCCCGTTTTATTATACGCAGACTGACGCTGTCCTAATGTTTAGAACTGCAAATGGTCTGCAATGTCTAATGGAAAATTTCAGCCCAATACATGAATGACATAGACTTGCAGCTGAATCTAAAGAAAACATTTGTAATGTCGTGCGGAGGGAAGAAACAAAAGTGTAGACAGCATCATGTGGGAGGGTTTTTATAAACAGAGTCCCAACATTTTCATACTTAGGGATGTTATTTTGTAATAACGGTACATGGAAATCACATATTGAATTATGCAAAATGAAATTTTTAAAAATGACTGAGGGAATATTTAGATTTGCGGCAAAATTAGGGAACAACCCGATACGAGAAATGTTAACCTTGAATAGGAGTAAGTGTGTCCCAGCAGTTAATTATGGAGCCGCAATATGGGGGAGAGGAAATACGACAATCCTACAAACTGATGAAAACAAGTTTTTAAAAAGATTATTGGCTGTTCCCAGTGCAACTGCAAACATCATTGTTCATAAAGAACTGTCCGTCACATATATAAATGATGCTATTAATATGGCTGGTCTTACCCTATGGCATGGCATATGGACGAAGGAAGAAACACAATTTTCTAAGGATTTAATTATAGACTGTTTTAGCTCTAGAACATAGTATGAAAATACCATGGCTAGGGCACATTTTTAATCTTTTGATGAAATGCAAAGTAAATATAGATAACCACCTATGTATACAGGAATATAGTAAAAGCGAACTGAGAATTAAGATATATAACCACTGCAGACTACGAAAGGGAAAGGATGGCTAAGAAAAAACAGACTGTGGTAGCTTATTGTGAACGTCCATACATGGGGGTACCCAGTAACCCTGGGCATAATACTTTGCTACGCTCACGAAGCATGCAAAGTTTGTGCTACTACGCACTACGCAAATTGCACGTAGCAGAGTGAATAACTGTACTAATAAACGTAGCGTAGCAGGAGTATAATAAACTCCTTCAAATGCTTTGATAAAGCAATTTTTATGCTAAAAAGCATATAACCAATTCACAAAAATGAATGTTGACAATAAAATATCAAGCAATGAGAGAGGTGATGATTTGGAGTCCCCCCTAACCTAGGGGAGGACCAAGCAGATGCCTTGAACACAAAAAGCATATCATGTGAACGATTCAATGGTGGTCCCTTCCTCCTAGGACCACCCCAAAGCACAGTTATGGGCAAAAATACAATCCCAACCAAAGGCCCTGCAAAGCATTATGGGACGAGAGTAGCGTGATGGGCAGTGAGATATTATGGTGTCCAATATCAAAATAATTCTACAAAGAGCTGCAGTTCAACTAGTCGTCACTGGGTGTCGATCCCTCAAGAGTGAAATGCAAAGTATTGAAAACCTTTCATGAAGCTTTGCATTTGACTCGTGAGGACGACACCCAGTGACGACTAGCTGACTGCAATCTAGTAAATTATTTTGATATTGAACACTATAATATTCACTGCCCACTGTAATCTCGTCCCATAATGCTTTGCAGGGCCTCTTTGGTTGGGATTGTATTTTGCCTTATAGCTGTGCTGAGGTGGTCCTAAGAGGATGGGACCACCACTAATCATTCAATAAGATGTGCTTTTTGTTTTCAAGACATCTGCTTGGTTCCTCTCCTAAGTTAGCGAGGATACCAAAATCATCACCTCTCTCACTGCTGTTGTTTCACTTTAGTGAAATGACTATATGCAATTTTAGCATATAAAGACAGAGATATTTATTTTATCTTAACTTGCACTGTACAAGTTTGCTTTGGTAGTTATTGTACAGTGCAGTGAGTCAAGCACACAGCTTTAGCACTACGCCCAGGCTTAATAATAATAACAAACTCCTTCAAATGCTTTGATAAAGCAATTTTTTATGCTAAAAAGCATATAACCAATTCACAAAAATGAATTTTGACATATCACAATGCAGGAGAGGTGATGATTTTGGAGTCCCCCTAACCTAGGGGGGGAGGACCAAGCAGATGCCTTGAACACAAAAAGCATATCATGTGAACGATTCAATGGTGGTCCCTTCCTCCTAGGACCACCCCAAGCTAGTTATGGGCAAAAATACAATCCCAACCAAAGGCCCTGCAAAGCATTGTGGGACGAGATTGGCAGTGGGCAGTGAATATTATAGTGTCCAATATCAAAATAATTCTACAAAGAGTTGCAGTTCAACTAGTCGTCACTGGGTGTCGTCCCTCCACGAGTCAAATGCAAAAGCTTCATGAAAGGTTTTCAATACTTTGCATTTCACTCTTGAGGGACGGCACCCAGTGACGCTAGATTGAAGACTGCAGCTCTTTGTAGAATTATTTTGATATTGAACTATAATATTCACTGCCACTGCTAGTCTGTCCCATAATGCTGCAGGCCTTTAATTGGGATTGTATTTTGCCCATAACTGTGCTTGGAGGTGGTCTAGGAGAATCAATTCAATAAGATGTGCTTTTTGTTTTTCAAGACATCTGCTTGGTTGTTGGTTCTCTCCTAAGTTAGTGAGGATACCAAAATCATCACCTCTCTCACTGCTTGTTAACTTTGTTTTCACTTTAGTGAAATGACTATATGCATTTTTAGCATATAAAGACAGAGATATTTATTTTATCTTAACTTGCACTGCTACAAGTTTGCTTTTGGTAATTATTGTACAGTGCAGTCAAGCAACAGCTACGCACTACGCAATTTGCATAGCTACGTGTGGTTGAAGCTGTACTTCACGTAGCTACGTGAAGTGCTACTACGCAAACTACGCCCGGGCTTAGTACCCAGTCATACCTAATTTTGGTTCGGAATATTCAGCATAGATTTTACCTCACCAGGTTAAGGATGGGCACCTTACATTATCTAATTGCATTTCCAAGTACAGAGAAATGGCAACGAATATTGCCACCCTGCCGTGTGATGGTAAAACCTTACAGTCCACGCTGCATTTTATCCTTTTTGTCCTTTTTATATGGGTATCCGGAAAACCTTTTTTAAAACCTTTCTTTTTAAAAAATATGCTTTTTAACTATAAGGATGCGTTTAACTTTATATGTAGTCTGGACACTATGAAAATCATCGGCTCAGTTATTACGCTTCATACAACAATCGATTAGAAAAAGAAAAGACTACGCCTTTTTGGAAGCTTATTGCTGTATGAAAAAGAAGACGCATAACATTATTTCTTTTAAATTGTACCTTCCTGCACTTTCTGCACTTGCACTTTAACGTATGAATTGTGGTAGCCTGTATTTAAAAAAAAAAAAAAAAAAAAAGCTCGGAAAATAATGTACTTACTACTTTATCACGTTATATTCCCCATGAAGCCCAAATTTGTAAATATCATTTTTAGTATTAAGTATTGCCTATGATTAATTGTAAGAAAGTACTTTTTAGATATATGTGTATTAGTATGCTTTTATGGTGTTTGTTTTATTGTCACCGAATAAAGCTGTTTTGATTGATTGATTGACTCACGTGATTACAAGGCCATTAAACACAAGCATTTGTTCTCTCTGTCATTTTTGTCATCCACAGGTATCACCAGTATATCGTAAACCACAAAAAGTGAGACTACTGGTCCTGTAGGTTGTATTTGTTAAAAAGTAAGTAAGTCCGTTTTTATATAGCGCAGCTACTCACCCTTACAGGTCTCAAGGCGCTGGGGGCCGGAGTGGAAATTAAGTGAGCTATTGCCCAGAGTCACATGGTGCTGAGCTGAGCTGCCGCCGGGGATCGAACCGTGAACCCTGTGCTCCGAAGTCAGCTGCCCTGGCCGCTGCACCACACCTCTCACACTGTTTAGTGTGTTTATCATTTTTCACTTTTTCACATTGTTACGCAGTAGCATTAAACATCTAGGTCCTGAGGAAGGGCACGATACCCCTGAGGTCATACTGGCCGAAACATGTAGACCTGTTTACTGGACAGATGCAGTTAATACGCAGGGGTAAAAATTACTAATCACACTCCAGCGAGTGCAACAGTAGGGAAAGTGTTGGATAGTGTAGGGGTATAAATTACTATTCCCACTCCTGCGAATGCAGCAGTAGGGAAAGTGTTGGATTGCAAAGGGAGTAAAAATTACTTTTCACACTTAAGAAAATTCAAATTTAAAAACAAACAAAATATCAACTACTATACAACATATAAAAAAACACCCAAAAACAAAGCGTATCTATTACAAATTTTTACAAAACATAGACACATATAATAATGTAGAAAATGTCTTGTGGATTGTTACCTGCCTTGTTATTTTGGCCTAGGCCTGGCTGCCATGCTGCTTTTCTTTGCGCACGTTACACTGAGCCGGGCCTTCTCGCCCTTTGCTCGTGCCACGTTCTTTTGCACTGTCTGCATTTTCTGTTGTTCACCTTTTTGGGCTCAGTCTGCACAAACATGTACAAGGTACGCATAACAATGTATTTTGGTTCTTCCCTGATATGGCCAGTCTCGCCGCACCCAGACATAACATTATGTGCAATTGCCTGAGAAGAATTTGATATGCTTTTAATGCTGTGGTTGACTGGCGCTTAAGACACTTGGAGAAATCCCTTTCAGTGAGGAGAGCTATGATGTCCTGCTGATGTAATTCTGCATCTAGAGACTGAGGTATGGGGTTCGCTAGTCAAAGCCCAGAGGTCTTCTATTATTATTATAATAAACTATCTTACTGCAAGGGAGGGTGGTAATGTTATTTATACGTTTATCCACTGAGCTCTGAGATGCTTTCCCCGTTTGTATTCTATGGAATTGTAACCATGCTGCTTATATTAGTAATATGCATTATGCTATTAGTACTGACACGTGTACTGTACATTAGAGCACGTAAGTTGGAATAAACATTTTAACCTATCCAGTGTCTCTTCCTACGCACCTTGTGGACAAGTACGAGTGAGTGGCGAAAGAGTGTTCTTGCTTCAGTGAGTCCTGAGATAAAGATACCGTGTTCTGGGTTGTCCAAACATTAGTACTTGGGTGCTAATGGGATGCTAAGCTAGTTGGGTTGGGGTTTTTGGGTGCTATGGTATATGGTGGCAAACCACTGTATTCCAGGGTCCCATTTTCCTGTGCATAGCTCTGTGTAGGTGCAGAAACCTTATGACATGGCGCGAATGCCACCGTAAGGGCAGCTTATCTGCAGAGACGCTTGAGTAGTACTTGTGCTTGTCCACAAACCCTCGCGTACGCCTCCGGGAGCGTATGTGAGCGGTGATACCTCCTATATTAAATGTTTTATAGGTTCTTTCAAGCTTGAAGTTATTAAAAAAGGTTACATAAAAAAGCCCATTTTGTGCTCCCTGTTAGGTTGTCGAATATAATTGTTTAGTCATGGCTGGTGTGGCGATAGCTGCACATAGTCGAGCACTCCGAGACCACTTACGGATGTATGGAGTGCCTGATACAGGGATCGATTTGGTCTTTGTGGTTCAAGCCGATCCGGCTCACCACTTTGAGGTGTTTTACACTTGGATCACTTTTGAAGCGGTGGAGGCAGATGATAATCTGTTTCATGAATATAAACCCACCGCTATTCCTGCTGCCTATCGACCCTATACCAATCTTGAAGTACCTCTCACTGGCTTGGCAGCACCGTGTTTGGTTCAATGGCGCCCTACCACAACCAACTACCGCAGTTCGTTTAGGCCCCTTGTCAATTCAGGGGGCCACTTGGCCTGTATTGGCCGGGTATACTCCGCATCCGAATTATCTGGCATTACCGATTAGCGGAACTGCGCACTATGCATACCGAGATTGGTGCCGAGTGCATCGAGCCTTGGTGACATACGTTGCAGGTAGCCTCCATGGAGCTGCTCCTGTAGTCGCAGGCCAACCAGCTATTGCAGCTGGAGTGACTATAAGTCCTGTCATGGTAAATTCTGTGATGGGCAAACGTCCACAAAATAAGGACGACTATCCTTACTGGCTTGCAGAAAAGTTCGATCAGATAGAAGCAGTGTTTCCACATACATCCCCAGTAGATAAACACCGCATCCTCACGATAAGTTTGCCAAAAGACATAATCCCCGATTTGACATCATGTGAAAACTGGGGTAAGGTATTCGCAGCAGTTTATTCAAAATGTTTTGGAGACTCCTTCCATGACGGTTCTACCCTCTGTAATTAAAAAGTACAGGATGAACATGGCCCTGAAGCGGCTGTGGAATTAGGGATGAGACTAGTGGGAGTGTTTGATGTAGTAGCTGAGCTGATCCTTGGAAATGTCGCAGGCGATGCTATGAACTTTCAAGTAGCGAATACTTTGGCTTTAGTCCCAGAGTTGGACAGGCCTCGATGTATCACCGAAAATAATAGCCGGGCTGTAAAACAATTGGAAGAAATAGCCTAGGCAACAAGCCTTTGTAAAAATGCAAACTCAATCGCAATCACAAGTTATACAAACAAAAAGTGCATCTGAGAAAGATGATAAACCAGTCTTCACTAAAAAGAGTTGGAGACAGAAAACAGGGTAAGCAACAAAAGAAGCCGGGGTCGAGAGGCGCTTCCCCAGTTTCGGTTTCTTCTGAAGCGTACTTATGATTTACGTGATAGGTCAAGGATTAAATCACCAGAAAGGTTTCAGAGCTCTGATACGCGTTCTCCTCGCTCTTCACAGGCCCAGACGTCGTCACAGGCTGGTGGAGGAGGACTGAGCAAGATGAGAGGAAGGGGCCGGAGAGGCTCCCAGGAGCGAGACCAACCTCGACAACAAGTCAGAGGTAAAGCAGAAGAATTTCATCTTCCTCGACCGCAATTTCAGAAGAAAAAGGTTGCCGCTGTCACAGCGAAAGGATGCCTCAGACCGTGAGAGCGAGACTCCAGGGTGGACGTGGGCAGTGACCCTCCCTAGACAGCGCCGCGCGAAGTTACCATAGTGCGGGAGGCGCTGCGTCCTCATATGGAGCGACAGCAACTGAGAACATTCGTTACTGTAGAGACAGCTGACACGAGAGTGGCACCCCTGACAGACTATATAATATAGTCATCACAAATTGAAGGTGACATACCGCGTGAAATAAAAGGGATTTTTGGGAAAATCTAACCTCTTCATATGACGTTTTGTTAGCAGAGGTGGATTGGCCACCCCCATTCGTTTTAGCTGCACATAAAGGAGAGGGGTAATCCTTCCAAGCTTTTCAAAGCATGTCCCAAAGACAAAGCTGAAGCACTTGCAGCTGAGTGGGCAGTGTACCTGGCACCAGCGTTATACCACCAACCATGTGGGATGGGATGAAGAATCCACCTCCTCATCAATACCTCTGCGGTCACTACCGCAGCCACAACCCCAATATCCCATAAAGCGGCAGGCAAAAAGCCCCGTCTCCGAAATTCTGACACAGTTGGAATATCAGGAGTAATTGAACCATAGCGTATCACCTATGAACAATCCCCTTTTCGTGGTTTCTAAACCCCGATGGATCGTACCGCTTAGTTTTGGATTGCCGGCATTTAAATACTCATTGTCGGAACTTTGCGGTGCAAAATACACTGATTCTGCGGCTGTAGACAGTCTTGTTCAAGAAAATACAAAACGACACTAGGACCTTTCAAGCGGTTTCTACACGCACAACCTCGCCCGGAGAGTGGTCAATGGACTGCATTCACATCCGGTGGTAAATTATTCCAGTTCCGGCGATTACCCCACGGGCTATAAAATAGTCCGGGTATATTCGCCGCCCGTGCTGTTTCTTTGCTACATGACATTGATCAAGACGCATGTTCGTACGTAGATGACATTTATCTGACGGACGACGAATTATTTCAGCATTTGTCCCGTGTGGACCGCATTATTCTTGAATTCGCGGAGCAGGGTTACAAATTTAACTTTGCTAAATCACACATTGCTGAATTTACCGTTCTGTTCTTGGGCTATGAGCTCAATAACGAAGGTAAGGCTTAGCTCCCCATTTCTTGGAAAAATGTGCACATTTGTGCCCCCAAATACTCTGAAGAAACTTCAGTCTTTGCTGGGTTTCCTGAATTTCGGGCGTACTTACATTCCCGAATATGCCCAGCGTATCAAGCCTTTGTATGCTTTGATACAACCTACTTTATTCAAGGTCTTGCTGGCTGCCTGAGACACACCTCAATTCTGCAGTCTTTGCAGAAAGACCTTGTAGAGTCTAAATATCTTTTGACTCGTGATAACCACACAAACCTGGTGATTAGAATTATTCCGGGGGCGGTGGGATTCACCTACTTAACCTTTAATGAAGGTGATACAGTACCCATCGCATACAAGTCACATCTGTACACTTCCGGCTGAATTGCGCTTACATCTGTCGAAAAAGTTCTAACTGCAGTGCAAATGGCGATTCTGAAAGAACGGCACTAGCACAGGGAGAAGCGGATTCTGGTGGTAACACCCTGTCCTGCCTAGAGGCAGTAACAAAGGCAAGTGTACCGAACTCCAAAGCAATGCATCCCGTTGGATACAATGGGCTACATCTTCTGGCGTCTTCGGACGTCACTTTGTTTTTGATTCTTCTCTTCAGACTCAGGAGTTTTTGCAGTATGAATTCGTTCATCCTCCTCCTTTGTTTTTATTACCGCTTGAGGATTACAAATGTGTGATCTACACCGATGGTTCGAGCGCAACTCGGCCACTGGGTCCAAGCACGCTTATTCTGCTGCATGTGCTATTGTTGCGGGATCGCTTTGTGGATGCAGAGTTCAAATCCACTGCAGTGCACACACGCACACTTGGGGATAGTACCGCACAATTGGCCGAGCTGCATGCATTGCTACTTGCACTTGAGTTCGCTTCTCAGGATGAGACCACTCTTATTGTATGTGATTCTTTTTACTGTGTACAATCTTACAATGACAATCTGTTTTCCTGGTCGAAAACGACTACAAGGAGCACAAAGGGAGCACAATTAAGCATAAAATGCTTTGGGTCCGAGTGGCAGAATTGCAACAACGTCTGCCCCTCACACAGGTGGTTCACACCTTAGGCCATCAGCGGGTGGGCGCACACGCTATTGGTAGCGATCTGGCAGATGAAGCTGCCCGTTCAGCAGTAGTCACGTGTTCAGTAGCAGCGGTTACCAGGTCCATGTCTAAAATAGACCCTGTTATTTTAGCAGCTATTGCTGCAACCAAGGAAGGAAATAATTACCCTACAGGTTTCCCTTCCAAGTATTCTCTACAAATTAAGTCCCGATCAGGTTCCTTGCTTGTAACTATACCTGACGTTGGAGATCGGCTGATCCCCAACGCGGACCGCAGGAGTGCCTTGATATCAGCTGCACACGAAGGCATGGCTTCTGCTCATGCAGGTGTGTCAGCTACGGTTTCCACTCTTGCAGCAGCCTTATTGGTGGCGTGGGTTATATAAAGACACCCGTGCTTTTGTGCTTTCTTTACAGACGTTTGTCAACAGATTAAGCCTTCCACGGTAACACGTCCACCACAAACACCGCTCTGCATTGCTAACAGACCCTTTGGGTGTGTTTACTTGGATCACTGCGGTCCATTCTCATCAGACACTGCCTATAAATACATCTTAGTGGCAGTGGACTCGTGCACGGTTTCTCTGGGTCTGGCCACAACGGAGTGCTGACGCCCGAAATGTAATCAGGGATTTGCGTGTCTTTGTGGAATTTTCGCATGCAGCACCTTCCATTCGGACCAAGGTCCAGCGTTTGCCTCTAGGGCTTACAAGGATGCAATGGCTTCGCTTGGGGTGCGGGTGAAATTTTCGTCTCCGGTATAGGGCCTGAGGGCAACTCTATCGTTGAACGAATGAACCGTGACTTAAAGCAATCCTTAACAGCTAGGGTTTTAGGTACTGGCAGGAACTGGCTGGCCCATTTGTATACCGTTCAGCGTGCACTTAATAATCTCCCTAGAAGACCTCTGGGTGGGCGGACCCCATACGAAATGCTCTTTGGCATAAGAATGTTTGTGCCTGACCTTGAGGGTCCAGACATCGCGGCGCAATCCGCCAAGTTTGATGTAGATAACCATTCTGCTATGTTACAGGACTTACAAGAAGCCCCGAGAACAAACTTGCAACTACACATTTGCCTTCAGCCACAGATCCTGCGGGTAGCAGATTCGGTAGCTTGAGCCTGGCTTCCGAAAGTTGGAGAACTGGTTCGAGAGAGGTTGAAAACAAAAAAGAATTTGGCCCCTCTTTCGTGCACCGGTTCCAGTTCTTGGCCTGAAGGGAACACGTACAGTCATTTTACCACCGCTTCCTGGTCGCAAAGGAGCAGATACATCTCAATTGAAAATGTCAAGCTACAGCGCCTGGCCGATCCTGAATAGTGTCACACCAGCGGTCTCTTGTCCTGCCATTTATCGGACATATGTTCATAGTCCATCTGCACGAACGATCGCTGATGCTGTAATTGAGATGGTTGATTTGCCTGAAACTATAATTGATCCCCAACTCTCCACCAACATCGACGAGGACAGTATACTTATCCTGCATCTGAACCGGTGGCACATCAGCCAACAACGCCACTAAGCCCGACTCGTTATTCCTTTGATTCGATTCCACATCTTCAAAAGTTCCATCCAAGTTCAGTATTTTTATATCCTGGTTTAGAGACAATTTTTTGATTCCCCCTGGACATACATCTGGTTGGTACTTTTCTTGATATTTTTGTTCATGTCCATTGGCTTTGTCACAGTGTTTTTCTACTAATCAATGGTCACTATTTACCTGAACGCTCTGCTGTAGACTATGTTTCTGGAACTTTGGCTCCTCATTCCTCGTCCTCACATCATGAAGCGTGACCACACATTTGTGAACATTTCAGCTTTCCCCGTTGCTGATGGCATCGTATGGGATGCAGTGAACTATCAAATCCATGGTCCGACGGAAATTATTAATGTACCTAATGTCCTTCGTGTTTCCAATGGGTGATGTGAGTACAAAATAATATTCATTCTGATGATTGGGATGTGCATGCCGTTGAAGCATTGTTTGCCGATTTGAAATATTATGCATCTTTTAATGCTGAAGATCTATATATGAATTCTGCTAATTATGCCGATTTGTATTGTTACCAACATTGGGGTAATCATTTTCTTCATAAGCCCAGTGCCCTGCGAAGTTCTGCTTACTTCCACCCAATGGGAACATTGTCCAAACCCCTTGCCAGGTAGCTCTCAAACTCTTCGGAATAAGTTTAATTATTTTACTGATTTTAATCGGTCGAACCCTTCATCCTATTATTTTAGACTTAATAACACATCAACTCAGAAAATTATGTTGACACACACCAAATTGCTTTATTCAGGTTCCTTTCTGAGTGCCCTAGCTGTGGGTGGTTATGAGTACTGGGATAATACAGTGGATTTAAAATCTATTTGGGGCTCCAAGCCATGGCAGGTACAGGAACCGAGGCGTTGCATCGTGCGTGCCTCATCCCTACCCAAATTATGTTCCTAAATGCTTCCATCTATCAGACTACATGTTGGGGCTTAGCAACCACTAAACAATTGAATACGCCATCAATACCATCCCCTATCGAGTTTTCCAAATGAAAGCTCACGATTCAATCTGTCCCTCGTGTCCTTGCAGGCAATGTTACAAAATAATTCGTTTAATGTTTCTGAGCTGGTTCAGTCACCCTGGTTAGTATGGCCTATATCATCTAATGCATGTCAAATGCGTTTTCATGATACTGGTGCTAGCTACACACAGAATAGGCTCCGATCCGAGGTTTACTGATGCCCGTACTGTCACTACATACTCCTGTTGGTAAATTATGCAAACAATGGCTGCAACATTCGTCCCTTGGATTCTGTTAAACAACATTTGTCCCTCCTTACAGGCAATATTGATCTGTCCGACTTTGTTTTGGGACCTCGTGGTCCCCGACCTAAAGATTCATTTATGAAACGTATAATCGAACTCTGGAAGCTATCACAAATGGAAGCTGCTTCCCGTCTTCGGGAAATAGATCAAGCAAATATGGAAAAGGTGCTTGCTGTTGTTGACAATAGTATTAATACCCTGTCTTCTCGCATTTACACTTTAGAGAATATTGTGTCCTCTGTTGTTGATATTGTACAAGATGATGTTTCTGTGTTATATCATGGTCAGAATCAATTGCGCTCAGTTATGCAGTTTGCATGGACTTTACAAACACTTAAGTTAGGTAAAGTGCCTTGGCATTTCTTGAACACCTCTGCCTTATTTCTACCTTTAACTTAACTGATAAACAGCAATTTATGTCCATGAAGGATGCAACTTACAATCTATTACATATCGAAAAGGTGGATCCATTGCCGTTCTCTGTTGCAGAACTCCGATTCTGCTGTATGGCTAGTCCATGGGTTATAGCTTTACCGTTTTCCTTGTTTGAATTTGACTCGTGCATGAAACATTATCCTGTGGGCCGTTACCGGCCATTGGGCAGTGCTTTCTGCATGAACTCTAGTCCTTGCCTTTCATGCATAAATGCCTTCGGGACGGCAAGGAAGTCTTTCTCACGGGGGAGTACTGCGACTCGACTATAGGTCATTCGCTATTTGTAAACACATTAAATTGCATGGCTCATGCAGCGTTTCCTCTCCTAATCTTGCTTGTGTGCTGAAAGGTATTCCTGCTCCTGTTATTTCACCTACTTTCACTCTCCTTTCCAATGGTAGTTATTTACTTTTAAATAACGAAAACTGCTGTAGCCTGCAGGCGGGCACTTCCTTACATTGTAACAGTTTCGCACAGGGTTGTCTGCTGCAAAATGTGCTGTTTCCTCCCCCTCACGGCAAGGTTGATATCTCTATTTGGCCTTCCATCCCTACCCTGGAAGCAGATTTCAATAGACTGAGCAGAATAAAGGCACTATTATTACACGAGGAAGTTATGCTCACGTCCGCCCGGGAGACATTCATTCTCCAGGTGGCGAGTACCCACAGTGAAATACAGGCCCTTTTAAACACTAATCTCCCCCAACATTTTGGGAGTTAATACATCGTATTTTAAACGCATCTAACACTGAAGGCCTAGTACACTTTTTTAAGGTCGTTGGGTCGGGCTTGGTGTCCTCCTTCCAAACTATTTTAGGTGTCATCCCGGCTTTCATACATTCTATTTTTTCCAGTGTCTTTGGCGTTTCCCATTGATCCTCGCTTTAGCGGCTGGTGTCTTGCTCTTAATTTGCTTTCTGCGCAATGGCTGCTCCCGATGGGACCTGCTCGATCCAGGAACGCCTCCAGCTGCTCCGTGAGCGCCTTTTGGCCGGTTTTGGTGTCTTGCCATTGGCGACACTGAGGTAGTCATATACTCTTTCATTTCGCTATGCGTATTTCACTTGCGTGCAACCTGTGATGACTTGTGTCCGCTGTCCTTTCACCTGGACTCTGGATTATTGCCTCTCCAATTCGTCATTGTCTGTTCCGGATTTTGTTCAGTTGATGGGTCCCTTAGAGGCCCATGAGCAGGACTGTTCCGTCGCTGGCTGTATGGCGCGTGCGGCTGCACTGGGGATTTTGGCGCAATGGGATATCTGGGCGTGCCCAGGATCTCCTGCAAGAAGCTGTTTCAATTATCACGCAAGCTGTCCCGCATTGCTTCTGGATGCTCCCTTTGCTGAGGAGCATTCCTGCTCTTTGAACTCATGGATTGGATGGCATCTATGTTTTTGGACGATTCCAATGATGAACTCTTGGAGGGTATGGCTTTTTTCTGCACTTTCACTTTCATGGATTGACCTGCCCTTCGCCGTTTGGGCGCTCCCCGTGCTCCGACGTCTGTTTTTCTCCTCTGATGGGCCTCTGTCCTGGCCGCTGGACTGTCCAGGGAGGGTGTCTTGTGGATTGTTACCTGCCTTGTTATTTTGGCCTAGGCCTGGCTGCCATGCTGCTTTTCTTTGCGCACGTTACACTGAGCTCGGGCCTTCCTCGCCCTTTGCTCGTGCTAAGTGCTTTTGCACTGTCTGCATTTTCTGTTGTTCACCTTTTTGGGCTCAGTCTGCACAAACATGTACAAGGTCCGCATAACAATGTATTTTGGTTCTTCCTGATATGGCCAGTCTCGCGCACCCAGACATAACACATGTGCAATTGCCATGAAGAATTTGATATGCTTTTAATGCTGTGGTTGACTGGCGCTTAAGACACTTGGAGAAATCCCTTTCAGTGAGAAGAGCTATGATGTCCTGCTGATGTAATTCTGCATCTAGAGACTGAGGTATGGGGTTCGCTAGTCAAAGCCCAGAGGTCTTCTATTATTATTATAATAAACTATCTTACTGCAAGGGAGGGTGGTAATGTTATTTATACGTTTATCCACTGAGCTCTGAGATGCTTTCCCGTTTGTATTCTATGGAATTGTAACCATGCTGCTTATATTAGTAATATGCATTATGCTATTAGTACTGACACGTGTACTGTACATTAGAGCACGTAAGTTGGAATAAACATTTAACCTATCAGTGTCTCTCTCCTACGCACCTTGTGGACAAGTACGAGTGAGTGGCGAAAGAGTGTTCTTGCTTCAGTGAGTCCTGAGATAAAGATACCGTGTTCTGGGTTGTCCAAACATTAGTACTTGGGTGCTAATGGGATGCTAAGCTAGTTGGGTTGGGGTTTTTGGGTGCTATGGTATATGGTGGCAAACCACTGTATTCCAGGGTCCCATTTTCTACTGTGCATAGCTCTGTGTATGGCAGAAACCTTATGACAAAAATATAAAAATTACATAAAAAGATTTTTAAATTTTAACAAGAAATTATCAAACAAATAAATATTTTGTAATAGAATTTAATTGTAATATAAAAAATATTTATTACATAAATGTAATATTTTTTTTCCTACCCTATAACACCACACAATTTACAACACACATCTAAATTAAATATAAAAGTGTACCTCCATAATTAACACAATTATTTATCAATTTAAAAATTATTAATAATTAAAAATATATTTAAAAAGTTCAAAATTATTGTAGTAACCAAACATTACAGCTATACAACATAAATCCCCAAACAAAAAAATAATTAACAATTACCAAAAATATTTAACAATTAATAAATAAATATTAATGATCAAGTAATGATTAATTAATGTAAACTAAATTACTTTCCACCATCTACCCCAATAAACACCATAACACACACCTACAAATATTTACACATGTTCCATAACTAATTTAACATTAATAAATTCATATCAATGAACAACAAATAAGTAATTAATTTAATTCTTTTTTACTTCCCACCATTTACCACTATAAACACAACTCACACATCAAAATTATTACACAAATGACAAAATTAAAATGTCATTAATTAATTAGCATCAATTAACAAAGAATTAATTAATTAAAAATAAATTACCTCCCACCATATTACCCTATAAATGCCACCAACAATTTCGTAAAAAAGTATACAATTAACATAATTAATTAACAATTAATTAATAACAATTAACAATCAAATTATAAATAATTATTAATAAATTAATTCACACAATTAACACTATAAAATAATAATTAATAAATAATATACAAAAAATATTATTAAATTTATTAAAATTAAATTACTTCCCACCCTACTCCCTATCAACCCACAACCCACTCCTAAAAAATTACACAATTAACATAATTACCAATTAATTAATAAGTAATAACAAATTAATAAATAAATATTAATAAATTATTTCCCACAATTAACAAAATAAAATATTAAGTAAATAAATATTAATTATGAAAAATATTAATAATGTAATTATAATAAAATTACTTCCCACCCTATTCCCCTATAAACCCACAACCGCTCCTAAAAAAATGACACAGTTAACATATTTACCAATTAATTAATCAATCAAAATTAACACCCAATTAATTAATTAATAATAAATTAATTACCATAATTAACACTATAAAATCAAAATTAAATAAATAATAATAAATAAAAATTAATATTCAATTTATTATAATTAAATTACTTCCCACCCTATTCCCTATAAACCGACAACCTGCTACGGAACTAAAATGCAAAATTTAATTAAAAGAAAATGATCATTCAATTTATTATAATTAAATTACTTCCCACCCTATTCCCCTATAAACCCATAACCCGCTACTGAACTAAAACGCAAAATTTAATTAAAATAAAATTTAGAACTTCTAAAAATTTAAGACATACATTAAAAAAAATGCAATACTTAGACAAAAAAATATAGCACATACATTTAAAATACATACTAAAATACATAACACTAACTAAAAAACGATATTTTGAACAACTATATTTTTGCAAACGATATTAATAACTTCGATATTTTGGAAAGCAATATTTGTTACCTTAAACTCGATATTAGTGCAAGTCGACATTTCCTACTAGATATTCTGACTGTTTACCGAGTCATAATTGGAACTTGAACCCTCACATTTTAGGGTGCTGAAAGGCTCGGTATTTGCGGGAAACAACGTTTACAACACTGTCTCCACAACGCGGTACCTTTACAACGCGGTCGTTACAACGACTGCATTGTTACCACGCGTACCATTACATCGCAAGTCGTTTCAACAACTTGCTGAAGAGGGCGTGCTGGTGTTGGATTTACAATCCAACACCTTCCCTGCTGTTGCACAAACTGGAGTACGAATAGTAAATAATGCTATTCCTAAGTCCAGCGCGCCCCCTACAACAAGTCGTTGTAATGACTTGCGATGTACTGGTTCACGTTGTAACAATGCGGTCGTGGTAACGAGCGCGTTGTAATGGCATGCGATATATTCGCATGCGTTGTAAGGAGACATATTCGTATTTGCCCACCCTTTTTAATCTTTACTTTGAGCCACTAGCTGAACCCCTGATGAAATAGGGTGTTGCCTTTCACCAGTACACAAATGACAACTGAAAGTTGCACCGGCAGTGCTTAATTTGAGCAGGAGATTGTAGGTTGGGGCACCAGCACTAATCTTTTGTGACCAGCACTTGTTTTTTCCTCAATAGACACTGATCTGAATCAAGAGAGAGAGAGAAAAGCACAAAAGAGGGAATGAAGGAAGAAGTGAATTACGGAAAATAGTGACAAAGGAAGTAACCTAGGGGGTCATTAGGATGGCGGGCGGACTTGAGACCGCCCACCATCCTAGCGGTAACGGGACCGCCCGCCTGCCATGCGGCGGTCCCGCCACCCTGATTATGATGCGACCGCCACCGCGGCGGTTGCATCTGGCGATTTAACACTGCCGCGAGTGCTGCTGGCTGCAGCACGCGCCACAATGTGAAATGGCCATGTTGTGCATTTCCCTGCACAACGTGGCAGGCACCGCGCGTTGCCTGCCACCTTGTGCATTGAAATGGAGGGGGGTACCATGGGTAACCCCCCAGTGCACAGCTGCCCCCATGAGGGGTCCCGCAACAGGCCCCCAAAGCCAGTATCCGCCTGCCTTTTTGCGGCGGAGAATCTGCCGCAAAAAGACAGGCGGAGAGGGCCATTGTAATCACTATGGCGGTGCCTGCAAGGCGGGCGGAAAAGGACCGTCTTGCGGAACCGTGGCGGTCGGTGTTTCCGACCGCCGCGGAACTAATAGTGATTCCCACCGCCATCCCTAATATGGCGGTGGGTAAATCACCTTCTGATGGCGGGCGGATCGCCACCGCCGGGCGGCGGTGGCGATCCGCCCACCATCGTAATGAGCCCCCTTGCATGGAAAAACTAGCAAGAATGAGATAAAGAGGCAGGGAGTGTCTTGTGGTGTATAAAACGGGTATGCTGTGCAATCAAGACAATGCAGCATTGGTATTTGACCCACACCTTCAATAGCACCAGCCAGGGCTTCTGAGCAAACCTTTGGGGTTCGACACTTGTTATTTTATAAATTAAGAACTGTGCATCTGAAATTGAATTCCCCAAACAGCCTCCTGACCATATCCACCTGCATACTTGAAATAAAAACCTGGATGAAATAATTGAATATAAAGTTTGATTCCCAGAAAAAAAGAACTTCTTGTTCCTTGTTTTATTCTCCAAAGAAAACTGCGACCTCACCAATGACTGGACTAAGCACCTGAACAAAATGGGGATGGCACCAAGAACATGTTCTTTAGCAAAATCTTTTTGTGTCCTTTAAAGCTCAAAACTTAACTTAGACACCCACTTAAAGGGCAGGCGCCAAATACCATCTCATAGTAATATGTAACATCAAATATTTCCCTCCGGAACCTGATTTGAAGACGTGAGTAACAGATGCGATCATGTCCACAATCGAATCCAGTAATTCTTATTTCTAAGGCTCCAGATGACAAGACTTCCTCCAATAAAGGCATTCCTACAGTCCTATTCAGGCATTATTAAAATGGCTGCCTCCAGGAGCACAGAGCACGTACAAGATGTCCTGCGTCGCCTACAAGGCTCTAAGCAAACCTACTCTGAAATAACTAGAAGATAAATTGACCAAGTAAGAGGAAAAGAGAGCTAAAATGCAACACTTTACTAGGCTTTTATCTCCACAAGCACAAAACGCGCCATATTCTGCAGAGCTCCAAACAAACCAACATAAGCTTTGCCACTTTCTTTTTTATCTTATTCAAAACCAGCACAAACAATCACCAATGTTTTGGTGAATCTACTTACTTATAATATTTGCTGAAGATCAACTGGTCTAATTGAAGATGATAAAATCTACCTGCTAAAGGGATAGTATGGTAAATATATCTAACATTTGCTGCACACAAGATTGCTCCAGTGCAGGGCTGCAACTCTCTATGAAAGCGTCATATCGCCTGCGGTGCGCATGTCCTCTGGTATGTCCAGCATGTAAATGTATGTACATATATTTATCGAGTATGTGAAGAGCTCTGTCACCCTTGCAATCCAAGATTACACTAACTAAAGACAATAAAGTAAAAACCCCTCTTGACATCGTGGTGTCCAAAGGTGTGTGATGTCACTTACGCTGTCCCTGGCTCCTTGGTGAGTCGACGCCCAAGGGTCTCAGCTGTATAAACCCGCTCACCCTAGTGATACGTTTGCTGTCGTTAGACACAGATCGGATGCAGTACAATAACATTTTCTTCCGGCCCGCCGGCCCCTGAGATGGCCAGATAACCCTCTGACCTTATTCAAATTCTCCAGTCTTGTTCTGTTCCAGGCTCACGCACATCTACTGTCACATCATTGGATAGTCCATCTGTACATCGATATATATATTATCTACTGGCGGTCGCCAGTAGATAGTTATAGTTAGGACCTATTTTCCATAGGAAATCCGCGACATTCTATTTGAAATAACTCTTGCGTCGGTTGACGAATCTTCGCAAAATTTTCAAACTTTATGGCCCGCTCCGACCCGCTCCTACCCTGAAAGTCTCAGGGTGATTTGTCAAGCGGGGGCCGAGAAAAAGGGGGTCCCAAAGCGTGTTTTCCCATTCATTTTCCCATAGGAAACTTTAGACACGGCTACAGCCCGAACTGCTGAACGGAATTACACCAAATTTGGCAAAGAGGTAGTTCTTGGTTCAGAAAGAACCCTTTTTGTTAAATGGTGTAAATCCGTTCAGTTAGTTGCGGAGAAATTAAAAAAATAAGAGTCAAAAAATCAATTTCCCATAGGAAACTTTAGACACGGCTACAGCCCGAACTGCTTGAAGCGGAATTACACCAAATTTGGCAAAGAGGTAGTTCTTGGTTCAGAAAGAACCCTTTTGTTAAATGGTGTAAATCCGTTCAGTAGTTGCTGAGAAAATCAAAAGTAAAAGTACATATATATCTATGGCCGCGTCGGATTCGCGCACCCTCCCGATCACGAGCTGTCTGCTAATTGGCTGTCAACACTCCAAACCAGGAAGTGTTGGCAGTTATCTTGTTCCTCGGTAGAACCGAGGAACAAGAAAGCAGTAAAAAGTGCGCAAAACGCACAAAGGGGGCAGGGTAGAAACACCCTGACCCCTAGGTCTGCTCAGGGGTCCCACAAGGACCCCCTGGGCAAAAAGCATATTTTTTTTTAAATCAGCAGGATGCGCTCAGGGTGCGCGGATCCTGCCGATAAAAAATCAAGCGCGATCTCCGCGCTTCGATGTTAACTTGCCCCCGGGTGGGCCAAGTCCCGGGGGCATGCTGGAGGGTGTTTATTTTATGTATGGGGCCTCTATGGCCCCCAAGCCCCGGGACCACCACCCCCGGGGCTTTATCATAAATGGTGCGGGAGGGCCCTGAGCCCTCCCGCAGCCCCGGGGACCGCCACCTCCCAGGGGCTTTTTATTTTGACTCTGTGTGGGGGCTCCAGCCCCCACACGCCCCGGGACCACCACCTCCCGGGGCACTAAGAAAATTGAAAATGGGGGTCCGTTTGGACCCTCAAGCCCCGGGGACCACCACCTCCCCGGGCTTTCAAATGTAGTAGGAGGGCCGCGCGGCCCCCTCCTGGAAGCCCTTGATGGCCCTGGGGACCGCCACCCCCAGGGTCCAGCTCCTGCAGTGTCCCGGGTGCCTACCCTCGGGACACTGCTGTTTGCTATGACAGGACGGAGCCTCATGGCTCCCGCCCTGTCATAGCAAACTTAGTTTGCATTTTGGAAGAGAGAGCAGGAAACCTGCTCTCTCTTTCAAAATGCAAACCAATTAGCTTTTCCACATGGGGAGCAGCATCTTAGCTGCTCCCCATGTGGAAAAGCAATGCCGGCTCCCATAGGACGCGGGGAGCCGAGCGGTACTGTGGGGGATTGGGGACCCCACAGTCCCCAACCAGAGGCCAGGCCCCGTGGGATGCGGTCCCCGTGGCCATAAGTGGTTCGGGAGGGGCCACGCAGCCCCCTCCCCAAATAAAAATAAATAAATAAATAAAAAATAAGGGCAAGGCCGGCCCAGGGGATGGGGTCCCCGGGCCTTAAATGGCCTGGAGGAGGGGGCCACGCAGCCCCCTCCATATTTTTTATTTAAAAACAGGGCATGCCCCGGGGATGGGGTCCCCGGGCCAATAGAGGCTCAGGAAGGGGGCCACGCAGCCCCCTCCCATTAAAAAAAAAAAAAAAAAAAAAAAAACAGCATCGTGCCAGAGGCCCCGCCCCTCCCTGCATTACTCTGCAAACTGCCCCTGGCGCGCTTTAAGAAGGGAAGTAATCCCCTTGAATACTGGGGTCCTAGGGTCAACTAGCCCACCAGGAACCTCCAGTATGCGCCAGGGGCTGCCTTGCAGAGAGGTGTACAGAGGCCACGCCCCTTTACACCTCTCTGCAACGCAGCTCTGTGGCGCTTAATGGAGGTAGCTGGTGGGCTAGTTGCACCCCAGGGACCCTCAGGATTCAAGGAGTTAATCCCGACTTAAACGCGCCACGGGGTGCGTTTGCACAGTGGTGAAGGGAGGGTGAGGCCTGGTGACATGTGTGCAAACAGGCCCGTGGCGCGTTTTAAGATGGGAATTAAATCCCCTTCAATCCTGAGGGTCCTGAGAGCCAACTAGCCCAACAGGTACATCCAGAAACGCCACAGAGCTGCGTTGCAGAGAGGTGTAAAAGGGTGTGGCCTCTCTACACGTCTCTGCAACGCAGCCCCTGGCGCATACTGGAGGTTCCTGGTGGGCTAGTTGGCCCCTAGGGACCCTCATGATTCAAGGGGACTTAATCCCCCAACTTAAAACGCGCCACGGGCGCGCTTGCACAGATGTCACCTCAGGCCCCGCCCTCCCTTCACCATTGTGCAAATATTCCTCTAAAATCTGCCGAACTACGAATTCTGATTTACTCACCTGTTATCAGGAGAGACCTCAGTGCTGCATCTTTCAGCCCAGTACTAATCCTGAAAAGTAATTTTAACCGTACTTACCAGTAACTTGAATTTCCTTCCATAGGATATCATTGCCTGCTTTTTGCTGATAAAGTTTCTAAGTGTTGATTTTTGAAACATACAAATATTCCTCTAAAATCAGCCGAAATACGAATTCCGATTTACTCACCTGTTATCAGGAGAGACCTCAGTGCTGTATCTTTCAGCCCAGTACTGGTCCTGAAAAGTAATTTTAACCGTACTTACCAGTAACTTGAATTTCCTTCCATAGGCTAACATTGACTGGTTTCACTTGGAAATTCTTCTAAGTGTGGAGTTTTGGAACTTTAAAATATTCCTCTAAAATCAGCCGAAATACGAATTCGATTTACTCACCTGTTATCAGGAGAGACCTCAGTGCTGCATCTTTCAGCCCAGTACTGATCCTCAAAAGTAATTTTAACCGTACTTACCAGTAACTTGAATTTCCTTCCATAGGATATCATTGCCTGCTTTTTGCTGAAAAAGTTTCTAAGTGTTGATTTTTGAAACATACAAATATTCCTCTAAAATCAGCCGAAATACGTAATTCGATTTACTCACCTGTTATCAGGAGAGACCTCAGTGCTGTATCTTTCAGCCCAGTACTGGTCCTGAAAAGTAATTTTAACCGTACTTACCAGTAACTTGAATTTCCTTCCATAGGCTAACATTGACTGGTTTCACTTGGAAATTCTTCTAAGTGTGGAGTTTTGGAACTTTAAAATATTCCTCTAAAATCAGCCGAAATACGAATTCCGATTTACTCACCTGTTATCAGGAGAGACCTCAGTGCTGCATCTTTTAGCCCAGCACTGACCCTGAAAAGTAATTTTAACCATACTTACCAGTAACTTATATTTTCTTCCATAGGAATCCATTGTCTGGTTTTCAGCAGAAAAGTTTCAAAGTGTCGATTTTCACAAACTACAAATATTCCTTAAAAATCGCCTGTATGACTTAAACGCATTCTTTCAACTGTTTACAGAAGATGCACCAGTGCTGGATCCAGGATCCAACACTGAGTAAGAAAAAGTAACGATAACAGTTTTTACCTGCTAAGTGAATTTCCTTCCATAGGATAACATTGGTGATTCTATGAGAAAAAGTTTCAAAGTGTCAACTTTTAAAATACAATAATATTCCTTAAAAATCACTACTGTAACCAAAACGCTTTTACTCAACTGTTTACAGGAGATGTCCCAGGACTGAATCTAGGATCCAGTCCTGTGGTTAGAAAAGTAATCCATAAAGTAACTAATTGCATTTAACTAGAAATTCACATTGAGCTGAATGTTGCATTGTGTTTGAAAATGTGTTGCCCATTGCAACAACTTTAACTACTGTACTTAAAAGTCTATTGCCTATGTGCAAAGTATTTAAACTAAAGTAATTCATTCTGAGAAAGTATTTTTGTAATGTATAATGTAATTACAATGTAATTTAAAAAATAAAATATGTAAAAAAATTGTTTCTAAAAATGTAGTAAATCAGTATGAAAAAATAAATATAACAATTAATACATTTAAAAATTGTCATTTACAAAACCTTTGAAATTCACTGAAAAACCGTAGGTTTCAGACATGTTATAGTTAGGAATTAGCATTTAAAAAACCTTTGAAATTCACTGAAAAAAACCATAGGTTTCAGACACGTTATAGTTAGAAATTAGCATTTAAAAAACCTTTGAAATTCACTGAAAAAACCATAGGTTTCAGGCACGTTATAGTTAGAAATTTGCATTTAAAAAACCTTAGAAATTCACTGAAAAAACCATAAGGTTTTAGGGACAGTTATAGTTAGTTGGACATTGCACTCGTACAAAACCCGTGAAATTCCCCCGTTATAGTTAGTTCAGGTAACTATAACTCGCGCTCCGCAATGCACTGCTGATGACGTCACATATTACATCACTCATGACATGGTCAGTGACATCACTGATGACATCACTGATGACATCTCAAATGACATCACTGATGACATCATCCATGTGAGAATTTAATGCATCTTCTCACACCCTAATATAAGTTTTGAAACACCCACTCTAAATTACAGACTGCCATTCTCAAACCATACACACTCCAATACCAATAAGTACATACCCACTCACTGATTCTTAGGTCTACACACACACATCTACTCACTCACCCGTACAGTCACTCATATTTACAGTCACTCAGTACAGGACTATCATATGCACTCATACACCTATATAAACACTCACACAACGCAACTCATCCATAGAGGTACTCACACACCTAGTCAGTCATGCAAATAATTAATCACACTCCAATTTACTCACCTATACAGTTATACACACCAGCTCACTTACTCATAAAAATACTAGCACATTCTTACGCTCCTATGCAATCACTGATGCAAGCACACACTCATCCATATAGCCACTCTCACAATCACACACTCTCACTTACAGCCATTTATATACTCCAACACACATATATACTGCCTTTCACATATGTAGTTACTCACACATGTACCACTGAGATATACATTCAATCACTAACACACCCATACACACACTCACCCACCCATACAGTCCATCACAGACGCACTCTTGAAACCATGCACCCAGTGAATCATCCACTCACACATCTATGCACAGAGTCACACTCACCCCACCCACACAAACACTGAGGCACCCATACAGATACTCAGAGAACCAATCCATAACCCATATAGACACTCATTTAGCTAGTCAGAAACCCATGCAGCTGCTTACACAACAACAGACAGACGGATACAGACATTCACACAGTTTAGTCACTCACCCATGCATCCAGTAAGATACGTTTAATCACTCACTTATAGACTCAGTCACGCACCTACTAAATCATCCATTCAGACACTTATACACCCACTCATTCTTCAATACGCCTTTCCCTATATATATTAAACATATTTAAACTTTACACAAACACACAGTCACTGGATGATGTCATCAGTGATGTCATCAGTGATGTCATTTGAGATGTCATCAGTGATGTCATCAGTGATGTCACTGACCATGTCATGAGTGATGTAATATGTGACGTCATCAGCAGTGCATTATGGGGCGCGAGTTATAGTTACCTGAACTAACTATAACGGGGAATTTCACGGGTTTTGTATGAGTGCAATGTCCAACTAACTATAACTGTCCCTAAAACCTTATGGTTTTTTCAGTGAATATATATATATTTATATCTTCTGCACACAATCTAGTGGCTGCTGCGTCATGATCAATACTCCATTACACCTTTATGTCCTAAAAAAAGAAGAAAAAGGAGAGCACAGATTGAAGCATGTTCGCTGGAGGGTAGAAGGGAAGGCGAGTGAGAGAGCGGCTCGGGATCCGAATCACACTGGAAGGCGACGAAGACCTTAACGAGAAATGAAAAATGACGCGGAGCCAAATGGACGTTCGGAAGCAGGCGGGCCGCGCAGATGTGACAGAGGGGCCACGCGCAGCGAGCTCTGTGAAGGAGCTGTCATGGCGCCGTCTGCTTCGGAGGGATGGATGAGGTGATTTAAAGTAGCGCGGTCTCAGTGACCTCGTGACAGGGGTGCTAAGCGGTACAGATTTAGTCGTGAAGGAAGAAAATAGAAAAGAACAGGGTTTTTACCCCTCAAAGATGGCCATGTCAGAGGTTACGAGTATTATACAAATATTACATTTCAAACCGTCATCTACAGTCGAACATAAGGAGGCGCATACCATGTGTAATGCTATAGGAGCCAATTCTTCTTTCCTCTACCAGCAACCTAGACTGTTCCTGCTATGACATACATATGCATTCAGGTACAGAAGACACCACTAGAAGAAGGCTACACCATGAAATCTACAACGCCTCCAGGGCAAAGTAACTCACAACAGAGCTGTTAGTTGTGATTATGTCCCCCATATAAGATAGCTCTGCATTATGTCCTATAGAAGAATTTATATTGAGCTTCATACCCTAAAAAAGGCCATGAAGCGCTCTGATTCACTTCAGGTCCCTGGCACCCTTTGGGAGAGCATGGTTCGTAGGGTCTGAGATTTAGGGGCATATTTACAAGGAAATGACAGAGCGCTCGGCAAATTTCGCAGCCACACATCCGCCATGTCCAAATCGCAAGGATGAGCCATATTTACAACACTAAAGTGGTGTAGCTAGAGCTTTTGCCACTCTGGGCGGTCCCTGAGTTTGCCGCCCAGTGAAGGCCAGTGCAGGTAAGAGCAGGGGGTGGTTGGAGGAGTAGACAGATGACAAAAAAAGAAAACTTACCTTGTGCTCGCCGCTGCCCCTCAAAAAAGTGCCACCCAGGGCAGACCGCCCTAGCCCCCCCAGCTACGCCACTGTAACAATATGGTGCACCCCTGTGTTTTCCCTAGAGCTGGGCTAAAAATAGCTGCCTAGCGCCAACACAGACACTTGTGTGCCATAGTGCAAGGGTGCCTGCGTTGCAAGGAATGATAGTTTATGTGCAGGAAGGTGTCCCTTCCTGCACATCAACAATCAGTAATGACCATTTGCTACTTCTATGTGTGCTGCAGAATGTAGCACACATAGAAATAGCAAAAACGAGGAGAAATAAAGGTATTTCTCCTTGTTGCGCCTTCCTAATGCCTGCTATTGCATGGCGTTAGTTTTTGGGGCTGTCTCAGATTTACAGATCTTTGCAAATCTGGGACAGCACCAAAAAGCAATGGGTGTTGACGAGGAATGCCCACAGCAACACCCATTGCACGCCGCCTTTCATGCAGATACCTGCGTGAAAGGGTACCATAATTACAAAGCGGCGTTAAGCCACAAAAAATGGCTTAACCTCACTTTGTAAATATGATGCAGGGCATTGTGCCACTTGAAGGTCCGTAAAAGTGACATTCCGGTGGCGCAATCCCCTTGTAAATATGCCTCTTAGTTTGATGCACCTCGAGATGCTGGGTAGAGTGCCATTCCCTATGCATAGGCATGAAGTGTTGGAGAAAAGAGTGAGAATACGTGTAGTCGTGAATGCGGGCCCCTAACAACTTTTTTAGAAGCGGTCTGTATTATGTCAATGTTTAGATGGAAACAGGTTTTTAACGCTGTGAAAATTCAGGTGATTGCCAATTATATTTACTCTTTTAGAAATCGAGTTCCATAGTAGAGGTGCTTGAACAAAGATCCTCCGGCAGCTCAAGACTTTTTGAAAACAGCATTCCAGTGCTTAATTTTGAGGAATAATTTTAAAGCATAAATACCACTTCTATAGAGTTGAACTGGTTACCAACACAGGGATCCTGGAGTATTCCATCATAGATGCATACCATAGGGATTTGGTTTTCAAAAAATATGCCAAGCTGTTCCGCAAAACGTCTTCTGCCACCTAAGTCCACTACATGCGATCATTCCTCTTTTCTCCTGTCACACAAGATTGCCTAGGTTCTCAATGTGGTACTGTCCTCACTAGATCAAGAAGTGTGCTTTAGTTGGACTGTCTGCGAAGATGAAGGGCAAATTCCAAAGAGCTAAAAGAAGCAAGCACCTGACCTGATACTCAGTCGGTCTTCAGACTGCATAAACCTCATCAAGGAACAAAGTTGTTCTTGATTCACTAAAGGCAACCTTCAACATCCTCCTGTTGAAGTAAAAGGCAACGCATGATCATGCATTGACTACTTCAGTGGACTGTGTATATCCTACCAGCCTGACAGAGAGAAAAGGCCAACCTCTTAATAGCAAAATAAACCCTCCTCCCTACCAGGGAAGAATAAATGCGAGAGCTGGATCTCAGAACATGCACAAGGTTCTATTTTATAAAGCTCTCCACCACATGAGCTCCACACCAAAGCTGACTTCCTGCAGCACTGGAGAAGCTGAAAATACTCTTGATCTGCTCTCAGATCAAATAGAAAAAGTACAAAATTCCCAACTGGTAACACACACTGTTGAAGCCACGAGGAGGAATCACTTCGCTAAAGGACTTCTTCGTACCTTGCCGAGTGGCAACAGTTGCTCCATAAGTTTTCAGAAATATTTAACACTCATCAACATTCATCTCCTCCCCTAATTCCTCATTGGTCCCATCTAAAGCTTTAGCACAATTTGGGCACACACTGGAGTACAAGCTGTGTGCCTGATAAGTACAGATTGTGCAGTGTTAAGAACTTAAATGGTGTACAATTGAAACTGATTCAGAGTTTCAGATCTTGGAATGGAGTATAGTAAGTTTTCACCACGAGGATTTACCTTGCAAAAATCGTGAGGACAAAATCCCCAAATTGTGCAATTTGCAACTGAATTGCAATCCCATTTTAGACTCAAACTCCCATCTGCATATAAAAGAGTTTTACGCCCAGATTGTTTTCTTGGCCTTCCTGTTATGTGTAACTCCCTCCGAATTCATAAACAGAGTGTAGAGTTCTGAAGCAGAATGAGTGCTATTTAAAAACAAGCATTGGCAAAGCCAATAGGTCTTGCCTACGTGAGATTTATTGGCTTAGCTGATGTTTTTTAGCTATGTTGCAAATGGCTGAAAGCAATGTAAAAAGAACTGTATGACAAAGCCAGCGCTGACCGCGTTATAGCGCTTTTTAAAAATTTGAAGTTATGCTGCCATGAAGCTAGCGCTGCTGTATAATATGGCTAAAAAGACATTGACAAAGCCAATAGATCTCACACAGGAAAGATCTTTTGGCTTTACCAAAGCTTAGCATGAAATGCCATATGGTAAGTTATAAGTATTTATATAGTGTTTACAACAGCTGAAGTGCTAATGTTATAGAATGGAGAGTGCCTTTGCCAACGTTTTAGTGTGTCCAGATTCAGAAGCGTTTTAGAACCATACAAAAACTGTGAAAATGTGCCATATAAATGCGCTGAAAGTAACATAGGTTGTAGGCAGACCGAAAAGTCCAATAGGTTTACAGCTTTTATTACAGTGATGCTTTAGGCTATGTGTTACTTTGGGTGCAATGGTTACAAAAGAACCAAAAAGCACTCCTGACTGCTTGTTTAGTAGTAAAATATAGCAATAATCAGTGCACAGTGGGTTTCCTAGACCTTTAGGCCTGTGTGCCACTGCACCTGCTACACGATTCAAATCATGGCTATAGTGCCTGCACTTGTGACTGCTTGATTAGTAGTAAAATGTAGCAATATTAGGTGTTCAGTGGGTTTCCTAGACCTTTTGGCCCCTGTGCCACTGCACCTGCTGCACCATTCAAATCATGGCCCTACTGCCTGCACAGTAACTGTACTTGTGACTGCTTTTTTAGTAGTGAAATATAGCAATATTCAGTGTTCAGTGGTTTTCCAAGAGCTTTTGACCCCTGCGCCACTGCACCTGCTGCCCAATTCAAATCATGGCCCTAGTGCCTGCAAGTTAACTGTACTTGTGACTGCTTGTTTAGTAGTAAAATACTGCAATAATCAGTACCTCATTGGGTTTCCTAAACCCTTTTGCCCCTGTGCCACAACACCTGCTGCACCATTGAAATCATTACCCTAGCGCCTCCAAGGACAAATGAGGAAGTTGTTTATATCCAGTAATATATGTGTTCAGAAAAAGGCACAGTTGCAGACGGAATACATAATTATTAAACAAAAAACACAAAAGCTTTCATAAAAAGTGCCTTTAAACTTAACCAACTCTACAAAACGATTTGCCACAGATGTCCTAAGTAAAGCATATGCTTTATACATCAAAGTGAAAACCAATCATTGTTAAATTATGTTACAATGTGGCTGGCTCTTTCCTGTTAAAATATCTTATCCTGTTCTTGACAGTGAATGGGCCATAAACAGTGTAAACGGCCTAAGATCACCATATGTTAGGCTGAGACTGCAATGTGTTTTTGTACTTTGTTCCTAAAAAGGTAGTTTCACAAATTAAATGGACTCACCAAAGAAGAGGAATTTTGCAAAATATGTGCAAATGTTTTGCGCAGATGAAGAAAGAGATGCCTTTTGAGATGGCTATGTCTAAAAATTTTTTTTTTAAAAGGGCACTAGCAGTCTCTATGGAGAAAATATGCTGCTTTCCTCTTTCCTATAAACGCTCTCACCTTGAAGTTAGACGAAAACAAAATAAACACTAGACTCCCACGAAAACACAGCTTGACTTTCGGCCTCGGTCTTTGAATGCCCAGCAAATGTGATGAGATAGCAAGATTTAAAGGCCTGTTTACTACAGAAAAGGAGTTCATGGAAGAATACTGTAAACACAGCTTTAGCATGGGGAGGTACAAACTCAAGCTTCACAGCCTAAAGCATATAAAGCCAGCAAATGAAAAGGCAGAAAACATGAGTTACAAACCACAAAGTCAATAAACAGGCGCAATGCATTCCCAAGTCAACTTTCTGGAAGTCTCCAAGATGTCTTTGGCATAGCCAGACAGCTGCGCTGTCTGGTAGGCAGTGACCTAACAAAGTAAGACAAGCATTGGTTAAGCCAATAGACCTGGCCTTGGCTATTTGTCACAATGGTTAATTTTGCAAGCATATGCAAAAAAAATGAAAATATAAGAATAAAAACATACTGTGGCCTAAACATGAAAGCAATATAATTCCAATGCAAATGTTGGCTTTAGAAATAAATTAACCATTATATATCATTTTAGTAGACCAGTACCAGTGCTTCTTTGTAGGCATGTGAACTTAAAACAGGTATAGCAAGCCTTTTCAGTTTTAATGCATATTACAGGATAATATGATTTTTATTGGCACAAAGACAATAGTATATTATTTTACCCAGAAGACATAATTTAAATACATAAGAATGGCAAAAAATATAAATGATAAAGAATGGATAGAAAAAGCAGTGGCAAAGAAAAGTATTGGCCTACCAGCCCTGGCACCAAAGTGCACTACTTTTTGTTTGGCTCTGCACATGTGATCAGGCAAAATAATATCATTCATAGTGCAAGAGAGCCAGTGGCTGAAGTGGGCTTACCCATTGCCTCATTCTTCTCTCTGTGATTGACCTAATCAAAATGTGAATGTCAGTTGAAGAGATTAATGGACAAAGAGGGCTGACTGAAAGCCCTCGGTGTCTATGCATGTCTTTTTTTAAATATTTTTTTAGTAGATAAGGCTGACGAGACAGCTAAAGCTATCTATAGGCCAGACTTGAAAAACAATTTAGCTCTTTCATCCAATGGATTCAGTTGAAGTAAACCCATTCCACTACTTCCACAATGTTTTTGTTTTGCTATATGAAAATACACGATTGAGCACTGTAATCTAGAAACAAGCTAATTCACAATCAGCAAGTTGGAAAAGTCAGACATTTGCCCCCCAGTAGCTGCTACTACATTTGCAGCAAATCCACAACTTCAGGGATTTGCAATGAATCACGACTATTCAGGAACATTTTATACTGATTGTAGATTTCTCAGAGTAACCCATTATTTTAGATTTCCACAATAAGCCTTTCCACCAAGACTAATCAGTCTTAAAGCAGATCGGAGCTCCAAATACAACGTGCTGCGTTTGAATAATATCTGCAATTTGCACGGGCCAATATCACGAAAAAGCAAATTATTACATGCAACCTTTGTGGGAGGTGTTCCCTCTACATTCCACACTTATTCCTGCTTTTGACAGAACAACTGTGTTTCCATGATGGGAGGCTACGCCCGCGTGTGCGAATGTGTGTGTGTGCGCGAGGACGCTTGTATGAGATCTTGATTCTGTGAATCAGGATGGGCAATTTGCCTAATTTGGGCACCTAAGTGCAAATTAGATGTGAAAAATGCTTTGTGAATTGGTCTCATTGAGTCAGATGCACTCCAGCCATACCTACAGTGTTTTCAATATTTGTAAAATGCAGTTACTGAAAAAGGAAAGTCAGGGTCAAAACAGGCTGCTAAAAGTTAAAAATGAAGAGGCATTCCTATGATATTGTCCCCAGAGCTTCTGCTTTTCCACGGGTAGGTGCAATGACAAGGCAGAGTAATGCATCCATGGAGACAGACAGCTTGTTGCCTTTAAAACTGAAAATGTACATCACTTGGACCTTTCTTCTCACCTTCGCCACACCAGTGAAGACATAAGAAAGGGCACCCTCTCGTAATACAACATGTGGTAGCTACAATCAAATGTGTGGTAAACAAACTGGGAGGGTGACATGGAACCAGCATAATGAAAGGTTCCAGTGAATTACAGTTTTGATGTCATTCATCAGAACATTCCTGGTTTGTCCGTCTTCTTTATTTAATGCGTCCTTTGATCATATGTCACACAGAGCCTTAGGTAATGCTACAAATGTGTTTCTTTAATGTATATGTCATATTGTACTTAAGCAGTGTTGGCTATGCTGAGGCTGTGATTGTTCTTATGATATAGCAACATTCTATGATGACATCAATGTATTCAGTGAATTTGAATCTGTCAGTTTAGCTGTTGGCTGTGCCTGGCCTAACTGCGTATGGGGTTAAGTCTTGATGAAATAAACTACTTCCACGTCATATTCAAGAGAAGTCTTCTTTAAATACAATTTTGGTGACAAGCTTTTTTGTTTTTTTACGGAGTTTTTATGTAGCATGAACTTGACCCGAAGGTATCGGGTATCAGAGCGCTTTACACGAGCACCACTTGCGTTACATGAGGACACATTAATTTTTGTTAGGCACGGAGAGATTAAGTGATTTGCCCAGAATCACAGGATGTTCAGAGTCATTGCTGAGACTCGAACCCAGTTCCCCAGATTCAAGGTCGACCGCCCTAGCCGTTACGCCAACTCCTCTCCCTTGCCATGCACGATCGTCCTGTACTTAAGTAGGTTATATTGTACTTAAGCAGTGTTAGCTATGCTGATGCCGTGATTGTTCTTGTTGCGTGTTGAGTTTTTGCATTGTGAACGCATTGCTCATTGGTGTTACAATTCAATGCCAAGGAAGGGGGATGTGTTAGATTGTACTTAAGCAGCGATAGCTATGCTGGGGCTTTGATTGTTCTTGTTCTAGTTTGAAGGAAGTTTATTTGATATAAAAATAAGACATAATACAGTAATCAAAGAAATAATACATAAGTACAGAATAATAATAAGAAAAGATAGGGGGATAGAAAGAAATAAAAGAAGGGGTAGGGGGTAGAACATCCATACTAGGCATTATAAGCGAAAACCAACATTTATGCATAAAAATTCCTACTATATTGAATTATTCTATAACTATAAGGTAAACATTAATTAAAACAGCAGTATTTGTAAAATCAAGGGGGTTTGGGTACTTCTTCAATGCAGGGGTTATGTGAAGATAGCTTTTTAGCTGAAACATTTAAGAACTCAGTAACGGGCATCCAAAGTATCTCTCGTTTAATAGCAAGCGTGGTTGGGTGTACATAGGCTCTATCCAATCTATGATTATAGCAAATGCCATACCACTGTGCTTGAAAGGATACCGCAGAGGTATCTTTCCATGACTTAGTGATCTGTTGAAATGCAACAGCTATGAGCAAATCAATAATACAAAAATTGGCAGGAAAAGAGGACCAACTTCGGAGACGCTACCTAGAAAAATGTGTAAATAAGAGAAAGGGATATGGGAATGACAAATAGTATTGATTTGTCGCCAGACCTGGGTCCAAAAGTATGAATTGCTGGGCATTCAAAAAGCATATGTTTGAGGTCTGCTAATGGAGTGTTACATGACCAACAGGTAGAAGGGATGCCAGGATCAATCTTATGTAATTTAGCTGGAGTGATTAGGAGTCTATTATAAATAAAAAATAAAGTTTGAGTACTGTTTGCTGCTCTAGAGGACTTCCTTATTTTAGTCCAGATTTTATTCCACATTGGAATAGAGAAAGATTCACCCAAATCAGATTCCCAACTACATTCCACGTCAGATTTATCACGAGAAATAGGAATATCCATTAACCTTTTGTATATTAGAGAAGCAGAAGGAGAGTTACTTAAAAATGATGTGGTAATAGGAGTTGAGGGGGTAGGAGCATGAGAGGAGATTAAAGAATTGTAAGAAGCTTGGGCAGCTACTATTAAAGATATATACTTAGAATGATATGAAGAGGGAAGGGAAAAATGGGATTGCAATACTGAGAAGGGTAAACAGATACCACCATGAAAAAGTTGACGAGTCCATTTGAGACCGTAAGTTAACCAATCTTTCCAGAAAATATATTTATTGTTAAGTTTAATATGCTTATTATACCAAATTGATGAATTTAAAAATTGTGTACGCTCATCTAGAACAGATGAGAAAAGTGGTTGGAAAAGTTTACGAGCATATTTAAGAATAGGGAGAGATAATGATAAGGGTACATGGGAAAGAGAAATATATTCTTCGAAGGAAAAAGGATGAAAAAAGGCTCTTTCAATGTCTACCCACAATGGGTAAAGATTAGAATAAGTTCCACTTTCAGACAATAAAAAAGAGGAATGTTTAAGAAAAAAGAAGTGTGGTAAGAATAAAAATCCGGAAAATTAACGCCACCCATGTGTTTAGGCTTTTTAAGTTTGCAGAGAGACATCCTAGGTCGTTTATTATACCATAAAAATTTTGAAAGAATATTATATACAGTTTTATAGAAAGATTTAGGAATATTAATGGGAATATTGGATAGATAGAACAATATCACTGGAACAAGCATAATTTTTATAGAATCTAGCCTGCCTCACCAGGATAAAAATAAGGGATGCCAACGTGATGTGGAAGTAGTTAAAGATGTTTGAAGCTCTTTTAGGTTTAAAGCAACAGTATCTTTAATAGATGGAGTAAACCAAATTCCAAGATATTTAATTTTAACTGGGTTCCAATGTAAAGAAGAAGATAAGAAATAAGCATGAAAACAGAGTTTGTTCAATGGGAGGATCTCACATTTGTCGGCATTGAGTTTATAACCTGAAACGAGAGCAAAGTCAGTCACCTCTGATAAAAATGCTGGTAGGGAGGATTGCGGGTTTGAAATAAATAATAAAATGTAATCCGCGTATACTGAGAGTTTTAACTGGTTAATTCCATAGGAGAAACCTGTGATGTTTGTGTTCGGCCGAATGTTTTATTAAGAAAGGCTCTAGGGAAAGGATAAATAAAAGTGGAGATAATGGGCAACCTTGCCGAACTCCTCGCTGAAGAGGAAAAGAAGGGGATACAAGACCATTAGCTAGGATAAAGAACCTGGGAGAGGAATAGAGTAAAGAGACATAATTAATGAATTTTGGGCCAAAACCAAACAAAGCAAGGGTTGAGAAAATGAAAGACCAACTGACTCTATCGAAAGCTTTTTCAGCGTCTAATGAAATTGCTGCTAACGATTTTTGATATGATTTAGATTTACTTAGGACATTAAAAAACAATCTAGTATTATCAGATAAATGACGTCCTTTAATGAAACCACATTGTTCCTTTCCAATCAACTGGGGCAAAAAAGAATCCAAACGAAGGGCAAGGATTTTTGCAAATATTTTATAATCTAAATTAATTAAAGAAATGGGCCTGTAATTCTTACAGAGTGTGTGGTCTTTGTTTTCTTTTGGGAGCAGACAAATCAACGCTTCCTGAAAAGATCCTTCCGATTTTTGAGTAGAAATAAAATATGCAAATAAGTGATGTAATTTGGGAAGAAGGAGTGGGGAAAAATGAGAATATAATTCAATGGTAAAACCATCAGGACCAGGAGCTTTCCCTTTTTTAATAGCATGAATAGCAGTAAGAATGTCACTAATTTGAATATCTTCCTCCAAAGAAGAAAAATCTACATTAAGAGATGAAGGTGGAGGAATGGAGGATAGATATTGAGTAATATCAGACTGTTGAGAAGGAGATTCAGGAGTATAGAGCTGTTGATAAAAGTTTGAAAATTCAAAAGAATATCCTCATTTTTATGGACTGTAGCATTAGTTGAAGTTAAAATAGATTCAATTTTATTGCGTTCTTTTTTAATCTTGAGATAATTGGCAAGAAGATTACTGGCTTTATTTTGTGCGCTATAATATTTAGCACTAGATTTAAGTAAATATAAGTTAGCAGATTTAGTTGAAAGGTTATTAAAAGTAAATTTGGCTTTAATAAGTTCATTCAGGTCAGAAGAGGCTTTTGTGGAGTAATAGGAATGTTCCAATTGCTTAATACGTGA
This sequence comes from Calotriton arnoldi, assembly GCA_963921515.1. NCBI lineage: Eukaryota > Metazoa > Chordata > Amphibia > Caudata > Salamandridae > Calotriton > Calotriton arnoldi. The sequence goes on from CAWUFW010013606.1 coordinate 62,079, forward strand.
ATTAAGCGATTGTATGGTTTGGGCGGATGCTCTCCGCTTCTGAGCTACAAAAGAAATAATGAAGTCCCTAGAAGCAGCTTTGAAAGTGTCCCAAATAAGTGGAGGAGAGGTATGAGGAGATTCATTTTCTAAAAAAAAAAGTGTCTGCAAATTTCTGAAAAGCGGGTGTAAATTTAGGGTCTAATAAAAGGGCATTATTAAATCTCCATCTCCTAGTTCCTTCAATGGGGGGAGTAAGTCTAAATCCAAGGATACAGGAGCGGGCTCAGAAATTAATATAGATCCTATGTCTGAATGGGAAATATGTTGAGTAAGGGCTTTCGAAATAAATAAGTAGTCTATACGGGATTGTGAGGAGTGAACTGGTGAGAAATACGTATATTCTTGCAGTGTGGGGTGACATAGTCTCCAAGCATCAACAAGGGATCTTTGAGCTATAGCAGATGAAAATTGAGTGTGCATGGAGGAGGGGATGAATTTAGATTTAGAGCATCTATCTATGAAAGGATCCATAACCATATTACAATCTCCACCCAATATTAAATAATCATCAGTATATAACATCAATTTAGATAAAATCTGAGGCCAAAAGAGCTTATCTGGAGTGGTGGGCGCATATAAATTAAAAATAGTTAGAGGGATTTTATTAACTAGTAATGAAACTGAAACCCATCTACCTTCAGAATCCGCATCTTGATGTATAAGTTGAATATCTAAACGTTTATGACAAAGGATAGCCGCACCATTACGTTTGCCTGAACCCGGTGATGCATAGACATGACCCACCCATTGGCGATGAAGCTTGGCAATTTCTTTACTTGTTACGTGAATTTCTTGTAATAAAACTATATCATCTTTTAATCCAGCGATACGAGATAAAACCCGTTGACGTTTTATGGGGAAACCCAAACCTTTAACATTCCAGGATATAACCTTTAACAACATCTATACAAGCAAAACGTTTAAGAAAACGCAATATGAACTGCAAATAGTAACATACAATAATGAATCATAATAAATCCACCAATAAGAAGAACCCAAGAAGAAGAGCATTGTGCATAGGAGAGAAATGAAGTAGGAAAGATTATCATAGCAAAACAAAAAATGAGTAATAATGGAAAGAAAGGAAAAGGCCAATGAGAGAAATAAGGAGGAAAAATGGATGAGAAGAAAAACTTAGAAACTGTATGAAAAGAGGTGAAAACAAAAGAGAAAACAAAGCAGATAAGGAAAAAGAATAATGGAAATACGATGGAAAAGAACAATACACAAAGACAATAATAGAAAAACAAAAACAAAAAGATATACCACGGACAAATAATGAACAAGGGGATGGTGGAGCCACATAAGGAAGACGGTACGATCAGGCGGGAAACTCCAGGACGAAGACGAGGAAGGGAGACATCCTCCAGGCGGGAAAAGGGGATCAAATAGCAGGGGACCACGATAAACTGCACCTGACAGTTAAAAAGAAAAGGAATCGATTATAAGAGATACAGCAAACAACAAAAAGAACAGAACATGAATATGAATAAAAAGCGTAAAATGCAGACATGTAACAAACTACAAGAAAAACAATCAAAACATTGATGAACGAGGAATCTCCATGTTCTCTTCTCTGCAGGTATCCAAGAAATGTTGTAGGCGAGCCGGATCTTCATAGGCAGTGGTTTTATTGTTATAAGTTACTTTCATAAGGCAAGAATGGAACAGACCATATCTAGCATTGAGACTGCGAAGAGCAGGTCTCATGTCCAAAAATGTCTTCCGTCGGTCTGCAGTTGCTTTAGCATAGTCCTGAGTGAAGAACAGATTGGATCCCTGCCATTAAATTTTTCCTTTAAGTCTGGCAGCTTGTAGTATTTTAAGTAATTCAGTGTACTCCAAAAATACAAGATAACGCCTCTTGGTTTGACTGAGGAAGATGATGATCTTAGGTTTGGCCCTAAGCGATGAGCTCTTTGGCTATTCAATTTTGGAGTCTCGGGAAGACCCAGGAGATTCGGAAGAAAAGATTGAAAAAAGGAGAGAAGATCCGCACCCTCAAGACCCTCCGCAAGGCCATAAATGAGCAAATTATTACGCCTATTATGGTTTTCCAAATTTTCCACTTGCTGTTTAAGGTGTGAAATCTCCAAATGTAAGGAAGGAACTTGATTGGTAACACCTTGAATAGATTCCACTCGTTGTTCCAGGTGAGTAACCTTTCGTTCCGCGACAGACCATTTGCTCTCAAGACTTTGGAGAAGAGTATTTGTGTCCTCCATATAAGGTTTGAGAGCACGAATTTCCTCCAAAAGCAATTCCATAGATAGTGCTGTCGAAGAACTAGAAGGAGAAGGTGGGTCTTTTTTTTGACACGTTTGCCTGTTACAGACGATGAGGCAGCAGGTATTTTAGAGGCTTGTTTGGATGCATTGCGAGGCACAGTGGGCGTCATACCCCCAATGGCAGCAGGACCAGAGTCCAATTCTTCCATATTTTCTTGTAAAATGCTAAAGGGTTTGTAATCTTCCAACGAAGAAGAATTAGAGGAGAGGGGGCGCTAGGTGGCGCATGATCAAGATGGCCGCACACCCGTGAGGCTCTTGACACTTGGCGGCAACATCCTTCTTTTATCCTGTCTACACCTGACTTGTAACCTTGCTGACGCCTGACACTTACTCCCGTACCTCTTCCCCAGCTCTGAGGCAACTTTTGGCGGCATTGGACACCCCTGGACGGCTGGGCGTCCATCTGGACCTCTGCGCGGAACGTCGTTTTGATCAGTGCGGAGGTGCCGACTGGCTGGAGATTCCAGGTGAGGCCCATGGCTCCCACGTGTAGCGTAGGCCACGGACACGGCTGTGACCGGGCGGTGGGTGGCCGTATCCTTCTTTTCCGCTCACGTCCAGAAGCATCATCCGGCTTGAGTGCACCCCATTATATCTGCGGCATCGCTCGGAACTATCACGGTGGAGGATCACTTTTACAGGTGTGTGAATGCGTGCGGCCATACCCCTGCCCGGACGTGTGCGTTCCCGGCCTGCGCCCTCAGTAGCCTCCGCTGCGTAGAGACTGGGGAAATCCACCCTTCTCCCCCCGGAGTCCGGGGCGCAATACTCTCCCTGCTGGCACTGTCTCTGCGGCTGGACGCCCTTCTATGCCTGCCTGCTCCCTACTGCTCCCCGCAGTTGTGGTGTCACTGGAGCTTTAAGACTGTTTGGCGGCTGGTCTGCGGCGGCCATTGCAGGCGGGGAGCGCGGCAGCCCTGTGACAAGACCCCAGTGAGCCTGACCTCACGCATACCTCTACCTCAACTTGAGAACACTTCTTGTGCCCCTGCGGTGCCATGGGGTGCCTCTGGTGATCCGATACGACAATATTGGCCTCATCTCATACTTAGACTATTTGCTCGGCGGAGCTGTGCTTGGACTCTGGTGACCTGTTTGGCTTCGTGGGGATTTAGTGGACTACTTTGATCGATTGCAGGGCTACGCTTTTAGATCTCCTGCTCTTCTGGTTTCCTAGACTCTGTGGTGCCCCGTAGTCTGCAACCCTTTGACCAGTAATCCTGAATTAACCCCTTGCACTGCTGACCGTGGGCCTGTTGAGCACCTCTTTGCCCTCAACTGCGTTGCTTGATATAGACTCCTCTTGCTGGGGGTTTGTGACCAGAGCTCGACCAACACTCGCAGCTCCGTAAGTGGAGTGGCCTTCACCACACCTGGGCGCCCTTCCTGCCGCTGGCCTCGCTGACCGGGCGCACTGCTTAAGATCCCGGCGGGAGTACATTCAACGGCAGCTGCCCCCAATCATCGCAAGATGGGCAGAACGGATGGTAAACAGGCTAAACTGCCTTTTGAGGCGAGGAAAACTACACAGTGTGCCAGATCGGAGAAGCGAGACCCGCCTGCGGCGGAGTGAGCGTCGTCCCCTCATGCCACGCAAGACGCGGAGGTGAAGAGTCTGCTATTGTCCATGCAGCAAAGTCTTTCTGCCCTCTCAAGTAAAATGGACACTATGAACAGTCGCATGGACTTCATAGTCCAAAAGCTGGATAAACACGATGAGAAGCTCAAAGAGGCAGAACGGCGTATCTCGGACAATGAAGACACCACTGCGCAGGTGAAGCAGCAGGTCACACAGATGGACAAGCTTCTTAAGGTAATTGCCACCAAAAATGAAGATTTGGAGGCGCGCAGTAGGCGCAATAACATTGGGTCGTGGGGATTCCGGAGAGCGCCAACACTGGGCGAATGGAGGACTTTGTCGAGCGTCTTCTGATGAACACATTTGGCGCAGATGCATTTTCATCACACCTGATAGTGGAGCATGCACACCGCTCCTTCGGCCCACGCCCTCCTCCAAGTAGTAACCCACGACCGATCATAGCGCGCCTCCTTAACTTTCGAGACCGAGATGCTGCCCTGAGGTTGGCCAGGGAGCGAAAGGACTTGCAATTCGAGGGCGTAAGTTTCACCATGTACCCGGACTTCACGGCTGCGTTTCAGGAGGCCCGCCGGAAATTCCTTCCAGCCAAACAGAAGCTTCGTAAGGCACAGATCGACTTTGCTCTAATGTACCCTGCCCGCTTGCGCGTCACGCATCAAGGAAAACAGCATTTCTTTATCAATGTACAGCAGGTTGAGGACTTCCTTCGGAGCATCAAAAAACACTCTTCGCAGAGGGACGACGGAGGTCGCCCTTCCATATTTACTTCTCCAACATCGGAGTGAAGAGCTTATCACACCTGCTTCCCTGCACTGCAATGTCTGACAATCTCATCTTCTTCTGGGATGTTATCAGACCATCTTTGCAGATCACCCTCCCCAAGTTGTATCTACGTTCCTGCGTCCTACAAACCAGGTGACCCACACCACTGCTTCCAGATGAGTTGCAGCTGTCATACGGGAGTCAGATAAGTACTCTAAGAGACATTGATGCATCACTGTGGTAAGGCATGCACTATGACTATGATATGGACAATGCCAAGTACCCCCCTTGTCCACACTCCTCTCCCTTTGGAGAGCAGTCCCTGCCACTCACTGGAGAAGGGTGCATATCATGTGCCTCTAGTGACCCCTCCCTGGGTGTTCCCCCTAGTATTTTACGTGTTTGATTTGGACTATAATGGGATGTGACGGAAGGGAATTGGGTGGGTTCTCCAATACCGGCACATTTGGGGTGCTGCTGTGGGAGGGGGTGGGTGGGATTTCGTTGTTTTTTGTCTTATTGTTAACACCTGCTCAGCATGTAAACATGTGGATACTTGCCATTAGTTGCACACATAGTAATAGACCACTTATCCATCATACATCAGCTCGATCACATATTCATGGCCCCTACTTCTGAAGTGCAAAAACTACACTTGCTTATGTGGAATGTCAGAGGCCTGGGAGACCCCCGAAAACGTCGCCAGATCTTGGCGTACCTTGACAGACATCATATTCATATTGCTATGATACAAGAGACACACTTTGACCCACACCGTCCTTCCGTCTTTGCTAGTAAATGGGCGGAACATAGGGTCTTCTCCTCTTATTCTACATACTCCAGAGGTACTGCGATTCTCGTTAGAAAAAATGTCCCTTTCATACTTGGCGGGATGGAACATGATTCTCAAGGACGGAGTTGTATGGCTTGGGGCAAGCTAGGGTCACAATCGGTGACACTCGTTTGCTGTTATGGTCCCAATATAGATGACCCTGATTTTTTCACCACCCTCTGGGGGCACATCCTTAATGTTGGCTCTACGCACATTCTTTGGGGTGGAGACTTTAACACGACCCTCCAGCCCTCTCAGGACAGGTCTAACCCCCTTCCGCACCATTACACAAAAGCACGAGACCTCCTACTAGACATACTCACAGACCATTGCCTCCTTGATGCATGGAGACATGTACACCCTGGGACGCTGGAGGGGACACACCATACTACTATGCATGCGACTTGGGTGCGACTGGACTATTGGATTGTCTCCCGCGGGGTGTGTCCGTGGATCATTGGCGTAGACCATCCGGCCAAGACTTTCTCGGATCATGCGCCGGTTCGCAAGACGTTGGCCCCTCCGGACTCACTTTCCTCCCCTAGGAGCTGGAGGCTCATGCCAGATGCGTTACTGGACTCAGCGTTCCGGGCGGAACTCGGTGCAGAGATCACAGAGTTCTTTCATAGAAACATAGGCTCGGTCACACAGGTGGGTGTTGTCTGGGAGGCCTTCAAAGTTACTACGCGGGGCTTCTGTATTGCTAAGAGTTTTGGGGTCTTGCGAGACATACGTAAGTACCTGCACAGGCTTGAAGGCGAGTTGAAACATTTGGAAGAAGACATGGCTAGTGATACAACCGGGTCAATGCATGCGTTGTTCAGGGATAAATTGACTGACTATAGAGATACTGCTGAGAGGGAATTGCGCTTCAGGGGTAAATACTATACTGCCCGCAAATACGGGGAAGGTGGTCAACCTGGTAGGGCTCTGGCAATGGAGATCCGTACGCCCCGGTTCTCCAACCATGTATTGGAGATCCAAGATAGCAGTGGCATACGTCATAGAGATAGCCAGAATATTCTTGATGTATTTGTAGCACATTACTCCGACCTTTATAGCACTCGCAGGACACAACCCCCTGACTTCTCTGCATTCCTGAGTGACATTACTCTTGGCTGGCTTGGGAATGATCAGAGGGAATTCTTGGCAGCACCCCTCGGCACTGATGAAATAAAGACAGCAATTATGCAAATGAAATCGGGAAAGGCCCCAGGGCCGGACGGCCTCCCTATCGATTTCTACAAAACATATGCTGAACAGCTGACCCCTATATTGAAGGAGGTATATGAAGAGGCGCAGGAATGCGAACTCCTCCCAGAGTTTTTTAGAGAGGTTCTTATCACTTCGCTTCTAAAACCTGGTAAACCTTCTGATCTATGTGACTCTTACCGTCCTCTTTCATTGCTTAATAACGACATGAAAATACTCGCCAAGGTTCTGGCCAACAGACTCAGTTTACTGATGGACAAGTTGGTGTTGCCAGATCAAGCAGGTTTTATTCCTGGTAGAGCAACATCGCATAACCTGCGCACTCTCTTCTCCATTCTGCGGAATGTTGATCCACAGCTGGCACTGGTGGCGGTCTTTTTGGACGCAACTAAGGCCTTCGATTCCGTTGAGTGGGATTACCTAGTCATCATACTTCAAAATATGGGACTGCCTAAGGGTTTCTCATCTTGGATAAGACTACTGTATACTTCCCCCTCGGCCAGAGTTCTGATTAATGGGCATATCTCCTCTCCCTTCTCTATCACGCGGGGCACCCGTCAAGGCTGTCCCCTGTCCCCACTCCTCTTCGCACTCGCGATTGAACCTCTCACCACCCGCGTCAGACAACATCATCAAGATAAAGCACTGAGGTGTCAACTACGCCCCATCCTTATTTCCTTATATGCAGATGATGTCACTTTGTATGTTAAAGACCCTCAACAGAACCTTAATCCACTGTTGCGTGAGTTTGTGCGATTTGGGGGACTCTCTGGAATACACATTAACTGGGCAAAATCTCAGATATTCCCGCTTACATCCTCAGTCACAGAATTTCTGCCTGACTTCCCAATTGAATGGTGCACGTCAGAGGTTAAGTACCTAGGGATATATGTTACTGCTGATCGTGAGGAGCTGATGCGCCTCAATTATGGCAGAGCGCTGGACAGCATAACTAGTAGTGTCACCAGGTGGATAGCGCTCCCACTCTCCATGGCGGGTCGTACCTCACTTATCAAAATGGTAATTCTCCCGAAACTCCTCTACCTCTTCCTAAATATACCATACGACCCAGGTAGACATTTTTTTTCAGCATTACGTACTGAATTGATACGTCTGACATGGGGAGGCAAGCGCCCTCGATTACAATGGTACACACTTGTCAGGCCTTACTCTCAGGGTGGGTTTGATATTCCTGATATGGAACTCTATTACCTCTGCGCGCAGGCCCATTACGCCTATTACTGGTTTCACCCACCCAAATATATGCCCCAAGTGGCTACAGAATATTGGCTAGCGGATCCCATCCCTCTAGAAGGGGCTCTATTAAGCCCAGTCATGCCTCATGATCCTGCCCCCACGCCAATCACATGCACGGTGCGAGCATGGCAGCGCATCGCCCAGCGTGCTCATACACCCATGATGTATTCTCCTCTTCTTCCTCTGAGCTACCACCCTGAGATGCCATTAATACAGGAAGGAACATTTCACAAAACGAAAGCAAAATTTCATATCACCTGCTGGGGAGACCTCTATCTTAATGGCAAGTTCCGCACCTTACAGCAGATGTTTGCTGGGGCAACCCCCACTCCCATGGACATCTTTTTATACATCCGACTCAGACAAGGCATAAAGGAGCACACTCCCCTGTTTCCTCAAGAACCGCAGGAACTTTACCCCCTGCACTCACTGCTGCGCAGCGCTGATGCATCACATGCAGTAGCGACGCTATACCACAGCCTGTACACTAACCCGACTTTGGATCACTGCCCAGCTAGAGCCAAGTGGGCTGCGGATTTAGCTCAAGACATAACTGATACACAGTGGGGGTACTGCTGCACACAAACGGAGCGCATCTCATCTAACAGTGGGTTACGCATGATACATTATAGGTTTTTACATCGCACCTACTATACCCCTGCCACACTGTATAGATATAAACTGCGAAATAGCGATAAATGCGATAGATGTGGCACAGATGGAGCCGACTTTCTCCACCTTGCGTGGGACTGTGGCGCGATACAGACATATTGGCAACAGACCCTACAAGCATTGGAACATCTGACATCATTACCATTACCCGCTTCTCCATTGTTAGCTCTGTTGGGATACACGGCAGAAATTAGTGTTGCATCCCGTCGCTTTGTATCCCTTGCTCTATTACTAGCCAAAAGACGAATTGCATGTCGCTGGGGGCGTGGCAGAGCTCCAAAATTTAAGGAGTGGATTAAGGACATGATGTTCTGGCAGGAACTGTCACTCACATATGCCGACCTGCTCCCCCTCACTTCCCGCCCCAAAGATATCTGGGACCCCCTTAAGCGATATCTTCTTGAGCACCCGATAGAAACCCCTCATGAGACGCAGGCTTCCCCACGAGAAACAGACCCACAAGTCCCTATGACTACTGATTTACACCCCTGAAGCGCTCTCCCACCAATCCACCGACCGTGCCTTCATGATCTTTGAAATGTATTATTGCTCATATTTGACGTGGTATTAAATATGCAATTTCTGTATTATGAAGCTGCTATGTGTGTAGATTATTTTTCCAAATGTAATAAGCATGTATCTCACTGAACACTGTATATGCTGAGATGGGTGTATGTTTATCAAGTTAATAAAAAAAATAAAAAAAAGAATTAGAGGCGATAACACCACCACGGGAAGAGCGCGCTTTTGCCATAAGAAAGACTAAGCAGGAGCACCCTATATCAAAGAGGCCAATTGAAGTACCAAATAATGTCCAGAGACATCAGGAGCCAAAGGAAAAAAGAAAATAACTCTCTGTGATAGGGTTCTCCCCAATAGAATGGTATGCGTTATAAGCAGAGCATGAGGGGAACAGGAGGTAAAAAATCACCATGTGAAGAAATGCTCAGGGCCATTATTTATCTGAAGGCAGGAGGCATATGGGGCACAAAACCAATAAAATTAGCTCTAAAAGAGCTTAAGTGGCAAAAGGTGCAAGAGGTGCAAGGCTGGCCGCAAAAAGCGACATGTGGAGAGAGTCCGGCAAAATGAAAACAAAATGGCGGCCGCGAGTATCGTTGCGGAGCCAACCGGTGAGGAAAAAGGAAGTTAGCGCTCACCCTGCACTTCGAAAAACATCTCACAATGCGCCACTGAGATTCATAACTGGAAATACGCGGCTGCAGGGTCCAGGGAACAAGAAACACTGCCAGAAGAGAACTCGCCCCCTCACGCCATCTCCGAACCTCACGGCAGAGCGGCCATCTTCATTGGCGCCGAAGCCACGCCCCCTTTGATTGTTCTTGTTGCCTGTTGAGTTTTTGCATTGTGAACACATTACTCATTGGTGTTACATTTCTATGCAAGCAAGAGAGAATGTTTTATGGCTACTCATGGACAATCAAGTTAAAGATTGTTTGGAGAACTGTGACATTTGCAAAGGCTCGCAAAAAAGGTTGAGAGTTGGACTAGGCAGTTTAGAAGGAGAACAGCATGCCTCAGAAGCTAAACTGGTGTGGGGAAGGTTTGCATGAATTTTATTGGGCCATTTGGGTTCTTTTCTGAACAAGAAAGATTTACTGCTATCTTAGTTGATGCTAAATCTAAGTGGTTGGAGGTGGTGTTTATGAAGTGCGTTAGCACTAGTTCGACAATAGGTGTGTTAGGGGAAGTATTCAGGAGGGAAGGTATTCTTTCAGTGTTATTGATGGACAACGGCACTCAACTTACTTCCCATGAAATTAAATGTTTTTTCGGACACACTGGGAGTAATGCTTTCTTGTACCTCGTTGTACAATCCCCAAGGAAATGGTTTAGTTGAGAGAATAAACAAAATGATCAAGGGAACGATGCAGTTAGCATGTAGTGCAGGTTTGTCTGTACAGGAGGCTGTCAAAGATATGCTTTGGACCTATCGTACCATGGAGAATGCCATTTGAGATGATGCGAGGTAGACAGCCTGGAACTAAGTTGGTACCATCATGGATGCGTGGTGGTGGGGGGAAAAGGGAGAAGTTTGACTCAGATAGTTAATCGGCAGAATTGGTTCATTGAGGTTTGAGATTGGTTCAAAGTGAAGTCAGATGGAGTTGGTAGAGATCTGTCGAGGTTTTGGCGGTCTTACAGAGTCAAGAGTATAGGTGGATATTGGGTCAGTTTAGAAAATGGGCAGACCTGGAACCTGAGGAGTGTTGCTTTGTACCAAAGGCAGGGAAAGGTAGATGAGAAGTCTGAGAAGAGTGAATCATGTTCATCTTGGCTTCTTATGAAAGACAATGAGTCTAATTATCACCAAGAGAGTAATAGTAGTGGCTGTGATGGGAGTGCAATGTCTTTTCGGGGTGAAAGAGAGGTGAGCAGAAGGAGACTCCTGGGTTATTTGGGAGACAGCTGCGGTGGGAGTGATGTGAGTGTAAGGATTGGAAGGGAGGTGTCATGTCCTCTAGGAAAGGACATTGTTATATAGGTAGGTCAGCGGTCCAGCTGGTCTCGACAGAAGTGAGATGCCAGGAACTTCCTGGGTGGAGACAGGAAGCACTAGTTTTCCCTCTCACTACATCGAGGGAAGCAGAGAGAAGAGGACGTATGGAGAGTAGCTCCACATCAGTAGGGCATGTATAAAAGCTGAGGAATTAATAAAGATGAATTAACAGCCTTATGCCAAGTGCTGTCTCTTATGCAGAGTGCTATGCTTGCCAGTGCTGTGAAGAGAAACCAATCCAGAACAGGACAACTGGCGACGAGGATGGGATCGAAGATCACGCCTGCAGATAAAGGAGGCAAGTAACATAAGAAAGTACCAGAGCTGAAGAAGAACAAATTACCTGCAACTAGCAAGCAGCATTAAAGAAAAGCAGGAATTCTCTGAGCTACAAGCCACGCATGCTGCAGCCAAGTGGCAGCCATTTTGAAGTTAGGCAAGTTGAGGGACAGCCAATTGAAGTCTATGGGGTGGCAATCTTGAAGTGAGGCGCCCTGAGGCAAATCCACTAAAATCAATGAGGCAGCCATATTGGAATCAGGCAATCCAGGAATAACTCACTGAAGCCTACAGAGACAGCCATACTAAGGGCAGACACCAAGCCAGGTTGGCTTCTGGAAGGAATGCACATAGCTGGGGGGCATCAAAGCCGGAACAGCTCTACAAGGAAAGTGTGAAGCTGCCAGAAAGAATACAGCAGTCACCTTTTAGTGAGCTTTCCCAAAATCAAAAGAAAAACAACTATACGCAAGATCTCTACCGAAGAGGGCCAACAAATAATAAACAAAGTATAGTGAGCAGTCCTGTGGCATTATCATACTAGCACATTCCACCATCATGCTGGTGGGAAAAGAAACACAAAAAGCTAACTCCTACATTGCAGTGCCACCCCCAGTGACACAGACCGGCAACCAGAGTTTGGGTCCCAAATGGAACTGGTGGCAAGAGTCACTGGATGTATTTTATGCAGCAGCCGGTGAGCGAAGAGACAAAAAACGTCTGCTACTACTGCTTTAGCTGGTTGGGCATGAAGGTGGGGCATGAAGGCTAATCAGAACATTTTCAACAAAGGACGCAGAGACATATGAAAAACTCAAAGAGACACTACATTCTCATTTCAACACAAAGAAAGACGTGGATCAAGAACGCCTCATCTTCAACTCAGCATGGCAGGAACCAGGTGAATCATTAACACATTTTATTACAAGGTTACAAAGTCTGGTACAATACTGCGATTTCAATACATTCACAAATGAGGAAGCAATTTGACTCAGGGTAATTGAGGGCTATTCAATACTAGACACGAAGCGCAAGATCCTTCAAAAGCCGCTCTCACTAAAGGAAATTATCAGGAGGGCCGAAGCGGGAGAACGAGCCAAAGCAAGAGAATTGCACCTCCATGGAAGAAAGGGAGAAAAGAGAAATGAGATGTTTCCCATGTCAGTGAGTAAAGGCCAAGAGACTAAAAGACTCAGAAAGAGTGAGGGCAAAGACAGACCAGAGACAAGGTACCACAATAGACATAGTGACATGAAATGCTCAGATTCAACAATACAATCGGCAGAGGAGTATGGCAAACAAAAGGCCTGGACAATCCAGGATCGTGACAGCCAAACTGAAATACCTTCAAGGAGTCATTCATCAAACTTTCCAGACTATTCTGAAGAAGCATCAAGCAGTGGGACAGATCACACACATGGCACAGACGACAGTGCGCCCAACAAGCAAGAAGAAGAAACAAACCACAGAACATTGGGCAATTCACCCAGACTCTGGAAACTGGTATACAAACGCACTTGAGACACCCATGGCAATAAGGAGAAAACTGAGAGAAGACGGTTAACACCACATGAGAGGAGCAGAGACAAAATGCACTGGGGCCAAACAAAAGAAATAAACACTCAGGGGCCGATTCACAGAACTAATCTGAGATAAAATCCTAAACTTACTACTTTTGGTATTCACAGAAGGCATTTCGTAGTAGTAAAGTTAGGACTCCTAACTTTACTACTACTAAACTGAGATAAAATCCTAAACTTACTACTTTTGGTATTCACAGAAGGCATTTAGTAGTAGTAAAGTTAGGACTCCTAACTTTACTACTACTAAATGCCTTTTGTTAATACCGAAGTCGTAAAGTTAGGATTTTGTCAAGGTTTAATAGTAGTAAAGTTAGGAGTCCTAACTGTACTACTACTAAATGCCTTCTGTGAATACCAAAAGTAGTAAGTTTAGGATTTTATCTCAGATTAGTTCTGTGAATCGGCCCCTCAACTATCAAATTATCCCCCCGTTGCAAGAGCACATAAGACACTTCAAGAGATGTACCCAAAGAAACCTCCCAAAGATAGCTCTGACTCAAAGAGCAGTTCATCACAGTCTATTAGCTCAAGAGATTCACCAGTCAGACCACACCCAAAAGAACTTACTCAGGAAATCACCAGAAGATTCATCTGATTCAGAAAGCATGTCGGTACAAAAGAGAAGTGGTCACAGTGAAAATTTACTACAACATGAAAATCAACATCACCTTTGAATAAATCATAAACAACATTTCCTCATGTTAAACACATTTATTCATGTAGAACATGTAATGTCCATGTTCAAAAACAACACATTTGTCTGTAAAAACGTGAAGAGGTGCTCCAGAGGGGAAGGGGGGAAAGTGCAGCAATGTGCGAGAGTGAAGGTAGGTGAGAGAGGAAGGGCAATGTGCAATATATACATTAAAACCATAGATGGCCTATCCAGCCTCTTTAAGGGCTAACCTATTTACACAACCATGATATTCGGGTGATACAGTGAATCTATCACTGTTATCAATATATGGAAAACAAAGTAAAGCCGTCGACGTTTCGACCCCAAGGTTGCATGTAGGGAATTCAGATCCTTACAGTAGGGTCTTCATCAGGACATTGATACACTGATATTGTTACCTTTCAGCACATTTCAAGAGTCCATCCCTCTCTATGATCCAGGAGCCTGAGGGCCCATCACTGTAAGCTTTTCCACCGAATGCCCAGGTGGATTTAGGGTAATTTCCAATGCCCATTTTTTCTTTAACTATCTATTCTCTTTTGTCCATCACCTGAATTACTAAAGTCACTTTCGAATTACCCGTAGGTGTCTCCCAGTGTCCTGATGAAGACCCTACTGTAAGGATCTGAATTCCCTACTTGCAGCCTTGGGGTCAAAACGTCGATGGCTTTACTTCGTTTTACATTTATTGATGACAGTGATAGATTCACTGCATCACCCGAATATCATGGTTTTATAAATAGGTTAGCATTGAAAGAGGCTGGATAGGCCATCTATGGTTTTGATGTATATATTGCACATTGCCCTTCCTCTCTCACCGACCTTCACTCTCGCACATTGCTGCACTTTTCCCACCTTCCCCTCTGGCGCACCTCTTCATGTTTTTACAGACAAATGTGTTGTTTTTGAACATGAACATTACATGTTCTACATGAATAAATGTGTTTAACATGAGGAAATGTTGTTTATGATTTATTCAAAGGTGATGTTGAATTGCATGTTGTAGTCAATTCTCACTGCGACCACTTCTCTTTTGTACCGTAATTTAACCAGGTCCAGTGGCTTGTCTGGCTCCCCCCCATTGTTTTTTAACTCAGAAAGCATGTCAGCACAATCACTCAGGTCAACAGAATCATCTGGCATGTCAAGATCGAGAAAACTCCCATGCCGTCAATCACCCAAATGCAGAGTGAAATCAGAGAACTTTCTCCCTGTTCAGAGCAAAATATCACATGCCGATGACTCAGAACAATCACTTACCCCACAATACAACTTGTTATGTCAGTTATATTCACATCAAGACATGAACATTATACCTTCACCTCTGATGGGGACGGCCCGGCTGACTCAAAGAACTCACAAAATAAGAACAAACGTATGGGACATTACCCAGAAATGTTGGGGAAATGCTGTTTATTCACTCTGTAAGAAAGGCAGAAAAGTGTTGACAGAGACATGTCATTTTCAAGGAAAGGGGATGAGAAAGGAACATGCAGATGTCTGGATGGTCAAAGACTTCAACATTCCCAAAGGTGACTGGGAATGGGTGAAGCAAACAAACATGTAAACGGGTCCAAGAGCTGACCCCTGTTCTCGTGAAACATCCCACCAACAAACACCTTTCTCAACAGAAACCCCTCTCAACATCCACAGAGCTGACAAACCAATCAAGGAGCCTAAAGGATGCTCACCTCACCAACGAACACTCCCCGTAACAGACATCACTTTCAACATCTGCAGAACCACTCTCAACATTTGCAGAGCAAAGAAACCAACTAGAAAGCCCAAAGGATGCACTGAAGAGATTGACTGAATTTCTTTGTAAGTGGGGGGGAGATGTCATGCCCTCTAGGAAAGGACATTGTTATATTAGTAGGTCAGGGGTCTAGCTGGTCTCGACAGAAGTGAGATGCCAGGAACTTCCTGGGTGGGAACAGGAAGCACTAGTTTTCCCTCTCACTACATCGAGGGAAGCAGAGAGAAGAGGACGTGTGGAGAGTAGCTCCACATCAGTAGGGCATGTATAAAAGCTGAGGAATTAATAAAGATGAGTTAAAAGCCTTAAGCCAGGTGCTGTCTCTTATGCAGAGTTTTATTCTTGCCAGTGCTGTGAAGAGAAACCAATCCAGAACAGGACAGGAGGTGAAGACAGAAATCCCACCTATTTATTTACGGGGATTATTTGCTGGGTTAGGTTGGGTTGGGATGTTGTTGTGTAGTTTTGTTTTCTCTTAGGGTTTCTTTGGTGTTTAGGTGTTTAGATTTATGTTGTACTGTGGTAAGGCACATGTTTAGTCTTTGTCTGTGTGTGCTGCATATTTGATTGTTGTATCTAAGGGGCCGATTACGATGGCGGTCGGAAAACCATTCCGCCCACCGTGGCAATGGGAAAAGTCCGCCCGCAGGGCTTGCGGCACCACCGCCGATCACAATACGATGCACCGCCGGAAAAATCTGACCGCCGCGTTCGGAACCCAAGAAACACCGGCGGCGCACGTGCAGAAAATACGAAATACCCTCCACGGCGGTCGGATTCACTGCGGAAAGCTCACAACCCACCGATACACAAGCGGAATTCCCATGAGTGCAATTATGATCTTACCGCAGTGCCAGCGGTACGACCGCTTGTTTCCGACCGCCGCGATTGACAGCAATGATGAATGGGAGAGCTGGAGGAATGACCATTGCAGTCCGACCGCGGTGTCCGCGCGGAAATAGTAATGGCGGTCGAAAGCAACTACACCACAAAACCACCAAATGTGGCTGTGTAACTGGCTCAGCCAATGAAAACAGCCAACACACCCCATTGACACATGCCCCTGGCAAATAAGAACTACAAATCCCAGCCCAACACAGACAACACACCTGACATGAATACTCAGTTTGGACCCACCCACATAGCAGACAATAAAACCAGCCCCTGCATGACCACAATTCTTTGCACAACTCCAGAACTGAAGGGCCCAACAACATCACACAAAGGATAGGCAACCCCGCACACATCACACCATCACAAACACACCCACACCACACACATCACCACCACCACCACCACCTGCACACCTGCACTCTTAACCACTCAGCACATCACACACCATGGCACATAAGATGCCCAAATTCACTGATGGTGAGTTGTCAGTCATGGTGGATGAGATAATAAGAGTTGAGCCATATATTTTAGGAAGCAGGGTCCAACAGACCCCATCAGCCAGGCAAAATCAAATGTGGCAAAGGATAGTTGACAGAGTCAATGCTGTAGGGCAAGTTCCACGCAACAGGAAGGAGATCAGGAAGAGGTGGACTGACCTCAAGAGCAAGGTCAAGGAGAAGAACAGCAAGAACCGTGAGCTGGCAAACCGGACTGGCAGTGGCCCTCCCATTCCACCAAGAACATTCAACGCATGGGAGGAGAAGGTGCATGGCATACTGCACCCAGAGAGTTGCACTGGAATTGAGGGGTGAATGGAGGCTGGTAAGTACCAACAAAATTCTGCCATAACACTGCTATGTAGTAGCTTGCACAACTAAAAAGCAACACCTCCTAGGCCCAAATGTACTCATGTCCACCACACTCCCCCAAACAGGTCTCACAGATCCCACAATAACTCCCTCTCATTCACCACAAAGGTACATAACAATATTTACATGGGGGCACATGTACAGCCAGCCAGCACTACAACTCCCAACAGGCCCCCTTGTCCCACAGCTCAGCAGGATGGAGCATCCCCCACACCCCAAGCATGGGGCAGCCATTTCCCTCCAATGTGTAACTTTACAGGTAGGTAGCCATCTCAACAGGGAGGGGTCTCTGTGGCTGTGAAGTCTGCACTACAACTCCCAACAGGCCCCCTTGTCCCATAGCTGAGCAAGATGGAGCACTCCCCACACCCACAACCATGTGGCAGCCATTTCATTCTTCTCATCAAACTTACAGGTAGGTAGCCATCTTAACAGGGAGGGGTGTTTGTGGGTGGGAAGCCAGCACTACAACTCCCACCAGGCACCCTTGTCCCACAGCTGAGCAGGATGGAGCATTTCCCCCCCACCCAGAACCATGTGGCAGCCATTTCATTGTTCTCATCAAACTTACAGGTAGGTAGCCATCTTAACAGGGAGGGGTGATGGTGTGTGGGAAGCCTGCATTACAACTCCCACCAGGCACCCTTGTCCCACAGCTGAGCAGGATCGAGCACTCCCCCCCACCCAGAACCATGTGGCAGCCATTTCATTGCTCCCCTCAGACTTACAGGTAGGTAGCCTTCTCATGCTCTATTGTCCCACAGCTGAGCAGGATGGAGCATCCCCCACACCCCCAAGCATGGGGCAGCCATTTCCCTCCAATGTGTAACTTTACAGGTAGGTAGCCATCTCAACAGGGAGGGGTCTCTGTGGCTGTGAAGTCTGCACTACAACTCCCAACAGGCCCCCATGTCCTACAGCTGAGCAAGATGGAGCACTCCCCACACCCACAACCATGTGGCAGCCATTTCATTCTTCTCATCAAACTTACAGGTAGGTAGCCATCTTAACAGGGAGGGGTGTTTGTGGGTGGGAAGCCAGCACTACAACTCCCACCAGGCACCCTTGTCCCACAGCTGAGCAGGATGGAGCATTTCCCCCCCACCCAGAACCATGTGGGAGCCATTTCATTGTTCTCATCAAACTTACAGGTAGGTAGCCATCTTAACAGGGAGGGGTGTTTGTGTGTGGGAAGCCTGCACTACAACTCCCACCAGGCACCCTTGTCCCACAGCTCAGCAGGATGGAGCACTCCCCCCCACCCAGAACCATGTTGCAGCCATTTCATTGCTCTCCTCAGACTTACTGGTAGGTAGCCTTCTCATGCTCTATTGTCCCACAGCTGAGCAGGATGGAGCATTCCCCACACCCACAAGCATGGGGCAGCCATCGCATTGCTCTCCCAAAACTTACACGTAGGTAGTGACTGCATGTACCCCACCATCCTTATCTAAATGCATGTAGCCACATAACCACATCAGCACTAACATGTCAGCCAACTTGGCATAGTTTTCAATGCCACATCCAGTGTGCAGACATCTAAGTGCACGTAACTGTCACATATTTTGAACTCATACTCACCAAGTCACAAGTGAAACAAATGCATCCCACAATTGTGCACAGCAGAGAATGCAATGTGGAAGTGCCATGGTGTCTGAGCATGAATGCCCATCCCAACACCAAACATGCATGGTCTACATGGAAAAAGGAAAGTACATGTGATTCCAAAGCTATGTATAACATGACAATGGTTCCTTCTAGCTCTGTTGAAATAGATAACATGAACAGCTAAATGAAAAGACGCACAACAGAAAATTGATGTCACGCAATTAGGTAGATGAGGACATGTCCGTGTATTTACACTATCTGTACACTGCACCAAGTTTCAATTCACAACGAACACCATGGACTAATAAGGTATGTACCTCAACGTCATGTCATGGTGCACAGCATATAGCAGGCATACAAAGTCATTGCATTGTAAAGTGTGTGTTGTATCAAATGTCTCAAACAATTGTCTAACATCAAGCTTGTTGCGTGCAACTCAATTACCATATCACTTCTGTTCAACAGGAGATCAACAACTAACTGCAGAGGATGACACCAACATGCGGAGCCAGTCTCCCCCCCTGGAACGTGGACTCTCGGACGCAGATTCCCCAACATTCTCGGATGAGGATTCTCAAGCTGGCCCCTCTGGTGTGGCAGGGACTAACATGTCTCAAGCCCTCATTGTCCCCACCACTACCACCACCACCACGGCAAGAACAACCGTGCTGCCCCCATCCACTACAAGCTGTGTGGCCTCCACCACCACCACCACCACCACGGCAAGAACAACCATGCTGCCCCCTGCCACTACGACCTGTGTGGGCTCCACCACCACCACCACCACGGCAAGAACAACTGTGCTGCCCCCTGCCACTACGACCTGTGTGGCCTCCACCACCACCATCACCACTGCTGCCTGCAACACACGCCCTGCCACGGTGGTTACCAACACCACCACACAATCACAGCATGCCAGGGAGAGTGTGCCAGTGCGTCGGGGACTATGCCACAGGTCCGTGTCAGGAGGGCAGGTGGGAGTACAACTGGGGCAGAGACACAGGAGGACAATGACCCTGAATCCCTGGCCACCATTGCAAGAGTCCTTGGTGCCTACCAAGAGAACCATGGAGTAATGGGCCAGCTTGCTGAAGACATGCATGAGATCCGCCTGCTGCAGCAGTCCATGGACACACGGATGGGCCAACTTGTCGACCTTGTTGGCCAGCTAGTGGGTGTTCTGAGGGACAGACTCCCAGCCCCAAGTGCCGCTCCACCCCCCTCCAGTGTATTGCCTGCTGTGCAGCCCAACATTATAGCTGCAGCCACAGAGAGGGGTGTGCAGGAGGAGAGTGAGTTCGCAGACACCACTGACCCTGCAGCAGATGCCCCCCCTCCCAAACGCACCAGGGGCCGTCCGAGAATCCACAGGGGAGGATTTGGTGGCAGGCCACCATACCAACGCTACTCACAGAGCCAGCCATGATGGTATCTTGTTGTTCCCCTTTGCATTGACTATGTTGATTATTCTTGCCCACATTGCCATGTTGATGGCCTGAGTCTGTTGGACTGTGTGACTTCAGCTTTGTGGTGACTACACTATTTGTCTCAACTACCATGACTGACAACTCATTTATTCACTGTTCACATTTATGTACATATCCCCGTCACTTGCACAAAAACTAATCCCAAATAAACACTCTTCACATACCTATGTTTGTGTGAGCTTCATGTTTATTCCAGTATGTACAATGACAAATCAGATTTCAATGTTCCAATAGCTGTGAAGCAGAGGAGGCATTCAGAGGGTGAATGAACCTAGAAAGACACAAGAGAATGACATTTACTTATCAGGTGACGCCTTCACAGCAGAAATACAACACTCGGCATCAAGGTACAAAAACAAGCACCCATAGCAATGGTCAACAACCTCAACATACACATGATGTACCTGGATACAAATACCCTGTGCCACACACATCATCCCTCATCACACACACAACAACAGCCAGCAGTTAAAGTTATCTATGCCTTGATAGTAACATCCAAGCAAACACACAATGTCACTTGTCTACAAAGTCACTTACATTCAAGGGAAGTAGTTGGCAATGAGCTGTTGACGCAGGTCAACACCTTCCTCTTCACCACTATCGTCCACACTGGAAGTGTGTGGGTGTGCAGGAGGGGGCATCTGCTGCTCATCGTCATCCATGATCAGCGGAACGGCTTTGCGCAAGGCAAGGTTGTGTAGCATGCAGCATGCTACAACTATCCGGCACACCTTTCGTGGGGAATACAACAGTACACCTCCGCTCTTGTCCAGGCACCGGAATCAGGACTTCAGTAGGCCAAAGGTGCGCTCCACCACACGTCATGTCCTACCATGTGCCTCGTTGTAGCTGACTTCACCCGGGGTACTTGGATTCCGCAGTGGGCTCAGCAACCACGGCCTGTTGGGATACGCTGAGTCACCTAGGTGTGACATACACAGAGAAATGTTGTGATACAAACAGTTGACGAGAACAGCATGTCACACACAGCACACTACTTGACTCAGTGTACTCACCTACAAGCCATGCACGCTCTGGATGTAGATTTTCCATCAGCCGGGGTACAATGCTGTTCCGCAGGATGTAGGAGTCATGGGCGGAGCCAGCAAATCGCGCACAAACATGGCTGATGATCATATCAGCTTGGCATACCACCTGCACATTTATGGAATGGTAGTGCTTCCTGTTCCTATACACCTGCTCACGTGCCTGTGGTGGGACAAGGGCAATGTGTGTGCCATCAATGGAACCAACTACATGAGGAATGTGGCCAAGGGCATAAAAACCAGCCTTCACAGCAGGCAAATCTGCTGTATTTGGGAATCGTATGTATTGGTCCTTGTATAGCATCATTGCGGACACCACATCTCAGAGCACCATGCTGAATGTTGGTTGCGACATCCCACCGGCGGTGGCCACCGTGTATTGGAAAGAGCCTGTAGCGAAATAATGCAGCGCTGCCATGATCTTCACTGTTGGGGATAGGGCAGTTGGATATGTGCGTTGAGGCCTCAGATGGGGCTCCAACTAAGCACACAGCTCTTGCAGTGTAACGCGATCCAGGCGAAATTTCCTGATGATGTCCACATCCTTCATGTCCGCCAGGACTGTGAAAGTCCGGTGCACATTTGGTCGTCGCCTACATAAAATGGGAGAGGACTAATGTTATTCAAATTACACAATGAGATGTGTCCGACTTCTCACATCTTGACTCACGCAGCAGAAACAATGAACGTACTCCAACAATTGCTGAATCCACAACTCAGATGCAGAGAGACATTCACCACATGTGTGTTTACAAGGGGTCATGTTGTACATACTGACTACCAGAAAAACATATTCAGAGGTTGTGAATGGTACACCAATACATCTGGTGGCCCCAGGCCTAGGAGTAGGTGACACAGCAGAGGTATGAGACAGCAACACTGCTGACTCATATGTAGCTGCTTTACCTGCCACACCTTCTTGCTTAAGTTGCACAGGCCACTAGTTATCATCACAATGTGCACAGTGTGTGTAAGCTGATCACATATCCTACTTAAATCAGCTATGGGCACAGTAACATACCACCATTATGTGTTCAGGCAATCATTACTGTTGTTTGATTAGCCATCTCACACATTAAGTTGATTCCAAAGATGAGACAACATCATACAACCAATAGATGTACATCCACACACATATCTTAGGTGACGTGAGTAAGTGCATGTCAATGCATGTCACATTTTCCACAGACATGCCATGTGTAGGCATCAGTGAGTTTAATGTCACACCAGCATTCATTGTACAAAACAAGTGCATAAAGACACTATGGAGGCATAGTGTTCAATTGTTAAATGTGACCATTGCCATTGCTAGTGCATAATGTGTCCATAACCGCGGGAGGCGTGCACCGCCACCGCGGGGCCGCTCATCGGCTACACTTGAAAGATGCAACATAGCGGTAATGACCGCCTGTCCTCCGCGGTGTGACACCACCAATGCCATTGCAGCCAATGGGACCCGCGATTGCGGTAGTGAAATGCCAATTTGGAAACCGCGGTAGGCGTGCATCACCACCGCGGGGCCGCTCATTGGCCACGCTTGAAAGATGCAGCATAGCGGTAGCGACCGCCTGTCCCCCGCGGTGTGACACCACCAATGCCATTGCAGCCAATGTGAGCCGCGGTCGCGGTAGTGAAATGCTACTTTGGAACCCGTGGTAGGCATGCACCGCCACCGCGGGGCCGCTCATTGGCCACACTTGAAAGATGCAGCATAGCGGTAGCGACCGCCTGTCCCCTCGGTGTGACACCACCAATGCCATAGCAGCCAATGGGAACCGCGATCGCGGTAGTGAAATGCCAATATGGAAACCGCGGTAGGCGTGCACCGCCACTGCGGGGCCGCTCATTGGCCACACTTGAAAGATGCAGCATAGCGGTAGCGACCGCCTGTCCCCCGCGGTGTGACACCACCAATGCCATTGCAGCCAATGTGAGCCGCGGTCGCGGTAGTGAAATGCTACTTTGGAACTCGCGGTAGGTGTGCACCGCCACCACGGGGCCGCTCATTGGCCACACTTGAAAGATGCAGCATAGCGGTAGCGACCGCCTGTCCCCCGCGGTGTGACACCACCAATGCCATTGCAGCCAATGTGACCCGCGGTCGCGGTAGTGAAATGCTACTTTGGAACCCGCGGTAGGCATGCACCGCCACCGCGGGGCCGCTCATTGGCCACACTTGAAAGATGCAGCATAGCGGTAGCAACCGGCTGTCCCCCGCGGTGTGCACCACCAAACCCATTGCAGCCAATGTGACCCACGGTCGCGGTAGTGAAATGCTACTTTGGAACCCGCGGTAGGCGTGCACCGCCACTGCGGGGCCGCTCATTGGCCACACTTGAAAGATGTAGCATAGCGGTAGCGACCGCCTGTCCTCCGTGGTGTGACACCACCAATGCCATTGCAGCCAATGGGAACCACGATCGCGGTAGTGAAATGCAACTTTTGAAACCGCGGTAGGCGTGCACCGCCACCGCGGGGCCGCTCATTGGCCACAATTGAAAGATGCCAGCCAGGTGGACCAATTGCAGCAGCTGCCTGCCACTGATACCAACCCAGGGGCCTATAAATCTCTGTGGGAGAGCCACACATTTCACATGCATACAGACACTGCTGACTGCCATTCCTCTACAACTGCATATTTTGCTGTATCCTGGACCCAGTGATGGCGAGAACAGAGAATGTCAGGGCCCGTCCCTTCACTACAGAGGAGCTGGAGCTTCTGGTGGACGAGGTCCTTGCACAGTATGGGAGGCTTTTTGGTGCACCAGATGTACTGGTAAGTGTCCCTGATTCCAAGTGTGAGAGTGATCAAAATGATACCATGATGTTGCTGTGCAGTAGTATGTGCCTGTGAGTGCAAGTCGATGTACAGGCATCCTAATAGTTAACATGGCATGCTCCATACATGTTCTGTGGGAATTGACTTTGATTATGTGTAGAAAAAGGACACTCCTACAGCCATTCTTGCACAAACTTAATGAACATGTTGGGCTGAGAGTAGGTGATGTAAATGTGTGTTACACTGCCATGCATGCTAACTTCATGTCAATGGTGTCTGTAGGCTTATTTCCACACCTACATAAGTTGATTGTAGGTAGGGGGAGACATGCATTGTTTAAACAGCCACACAGATACGATGGTGTTCTTAAACAGCACAAGTCGGGACTGATTTTTACTGTGCCATGTTATGTGACTGTCCACTCACTCTTCACAACCTCATATGTGACTGTTGAAATGTATATTGGAATGGAGCACTAACTTATGTGTGTTGAATATTTCTTAACTGCACTATGTTGATGTGAGCATCATGCACAATAGTCCAATGCATGAGTGGAACCCACTTGATGTTAATGCAACAATGACACTTCACATCAATGTAAGTAGTAGATGTCATCCTTACATTGATTTGAACATGTGTTCAGTCTCGCATGTGTTGGCACTTTTCACCCTCTCATGCTGTACATCCATGTGATTTATCTGAGGGACCATGTTGAGCCGCAGTGTGAGTTCCTCTGGCCTGCACAGACACTGTCCATGCCTAACTGGACTGAGTCAAACATGTGTTTAGTCCACACACCTAATACTCAGTGAGCCATCATAGTCCTGAGAATTGCACAATCGAGGACTTAACATTGTGAGAAGTGTGTGATAAATCAGATTATGTCCCAATATGTTTCCTGAAAAATGCATTGAGCCATTCACAGGCCAAGGGCATCGTGGGGTGTGTAGTGGTGGACACAGTGAGTCTGCCACTACACTTCATATATCCTTGGAGGATCTTGATTGATTGAAGCCATATTTTTCAGACTCTGATATGTCTAAGAGGGTTGGTGTAAGCTCAGATAAGCCCAATGATTCATCTGATCTTCCTGTGGGGAATTTGGCTGGGCGTGAGCTTTTATTAAATATTCCTCTCTCAAAAACAGAATTAATAAAGGACCCACCATTGAATGAAGATGTGCGGGAACACCGACATATGCCCTGGGTACTCGACTCTCCGGTAGTTCCTGTATGTAATCATAATGTTTCTATATTATCGAGACCCCCACAAAAAGAAATCAGTGATATGTTTGCTCATTCCAAACACTCGATATATGATGGAAAATCTTGGCGCTGTAATATTGTGTCATGGAATATTGCCGGGATCAGCTCTAAGCTGAGTAACCGACAATGGTGGGACTTTGTCACTCAGTCCGAGATCTTACTTTTTCAGGAGACATGGGCTAAGGATGCGATACATTTGAATGGGTACAGGACTTATCACAGCTCAGCTGTTGGTGTTCAGAGTGGTAGGGCAAAGGGAGGACTATGCACTTACATTTCGAGCACTTTGAATACAAAGAGCATAAAGATGCTCGTTAGCGATGATTACTACCATCTGATTATACTACATATTGACGCCACTCACTCAATAGCTCTGGTTAATTTCTACAATAATATCCTTCCAGGTCAGGTTGGCACTGTTCTAAATAACATTTCGAAATCATTGAAATTGTTAGGCAGCGGTAAGACCAATGACATTATGTTGATATTTATGGGGATTTTAATTGCACTCTATGTAAGAATATTGGGGTTAATCTGTGTGGTGTCCAAGGAGATGATGATGTCTGCATGTCACACTTTGGTCATAATGCTTTGGAGGAACAACTCAATGATTTCATTTTTAGCCATGACCTGGGTTTCGCAAATGAGTTATGCCCGCTGCCAGCTCCTCTGCTTTGTACCTTTAATGGGCGGGGTTTTAGCTCTATAATTGATTATGTTTTTATATCAAGCACCCATGTGCATAGCCTTCTTTCATTTCACGTTTCAGATAATCCATTAAGCGACCATTTTCCTTTGTGCCTGACTGTTTTACTGCCTGGAAGGAAGATACCAAGTCCTCAAAATAGTAACGCACAGTTGCTAGAAAATCTAGCAATAGGTAGCACCAACGGTTATTCCATTAGATGGGCGTTGGTAAATCAAGCAAAATTGGTTAGTACTGTGGTAAAGCAATGTAAAAACGATATAGATTTATGTTTAAGGGAAGTAGCTGCCCCCGAACAGATCTTAGCCTCGTTTCTGGCCATATCCATCGAGATAAGTAATCTACTTGTTAGGCAGAAAAAGAACAGTGGTGAGCAACGAGGCTGGTTTGACGCTAAATGTACCCGTGCACTTTCCCAGTTGAAAATTGAGCTACAGAAAATTCCTAGAAATGTGAATAATATCAGGCTGGCTCGAGGGGCGTATAAACAAGTACTAAGTGACAGAAAGATCGCACTGAAGAAAGAGGCGTGGGATGCCCTTTATTCGGCATCTCTTACTAAAGATAGCGCGGCATTTTGGAGGGCTATCAGGGCCCCTTTTTTGGTTAGCGATGGTGGCCCATCTGTAGAGATAGCGATTCCAGGGGTACAATGGATTAACCATTTTTCCTCAGTCTATAAAGGCGAGGAAATCCCTCACGACCAATAAGTGTATACGTGAGTCGCGAGGGAAAGCTGTTCTCAGCAACAAAAGGAATTATGGTTCTCCTTAGAGGAGGTGGAGCGGCCCTCTATGCAAGTAATGGTGGCAAGGCCCAAGGTCCAGACGGGGTGCCGATAGACATATTTAAATCTAATGTTCCATTGTGGGGCCCCTTTGGTCCAGGTGCTTAATGCCAGCTGTTCCACTAATTTTTTACCTACTTGGGTGATCTCTATTATTGTCCCAATTTTTAAAAAAGGGGATAGGCAGGACCCGGGTGCTATCGCCCAATTTCTTTATTGGACGCTTTCACAAAAATTGCGGGCAGGGTTTACTTGAGCATCTTCAAGACTGGGCCGAGGAGAATTCCATTCTCTCCGATCTACAGTATGGTTTCCGGGACTGGTCTGGGGACTATAGAGCAGGGGCTGAATCTTTTACTTTTTGTGAGGAAATATACCAGGGCAAGGAAGGGGCATTTGTTTTTAGCTTTTGTGGATCTCACAGCCGCTTTTGACTGTGTGGTCCATGCCAAATTGTGGTTAATTTTAGAAAATATGGGTGTAGATCTAAATATTATTTATTTTCTTAAGCGTTTTACTGTGATGCTAAGTCCAAGGTTCGATACGGTATGAAGGGTGAGTGCTCTGAAGCCTTCCCCGATTAGGGAGCGGAGTCAGACAGGGGTGTGTCTTGGCTCCGTTCCTTTTTAACCTGTATATAAATGGGTTAGGAGGCCCTCTTGAACGGGAATCAGGATTTCCCATAGTTGCTGGTCGCCCAATTCCAGCGTTATTATACGCGGATTGACGCAGTTTTAATGCCTCGCACCCAAGTTGGCCTTCAGCGTGTATTGAATAGTTTCTCCCGCTTCATGATAAATTTAGGTTTAAGAGTAAATATCACTAAGACATTTATAATGCGATGTGGTACTGGTATAAAGAAATGCAAGGACATGTTCTTGTCAGGTCAAAAAATTGCTGTTTCGCCTAGATTCTCATACCTAGGTATTCTTTTTGCCAATAATGATACGTGGACACACGCACTTTCTGCCAAAAACTTGCCTTTGCACGTACAACTACGGCGTTAATTGCCTTTGCAAGAAAACTGGGCAAAAGACCTCCCGTTGAGCTCTTAAAAATGTATAAAGCCAAGTGTGTGTCTGTGGCATCCTATGGGAGTGGGATCTGGGGTTTTGCTGAGCTGTCATCAATTCAAAGAGTGGAAAACTCATTTCTAAAATATATTTTATCTGTTCCTTCCGGCTCTCCCACACATGTTTGTCATGCTGAATTGGGTTTGCTGTATATTTCTGATTTAATTAAGCTCGAACCGGTACTCTTGTGGCACAGACTTTGGTCTAAAGATGAAGCTAAACTGAATCGGGAAATTCTTTTAGACATTATGAAATTGGATGGAGCCCTGAAGATACCGTGGCTCAAATATCTTTTTAACTTTTTAAATGACCTTGGTCATCCAGAATTCTATACTAATCCCAGTTCTGTGACCACTATATCGAGGAAGGACTTAAAACACAAGGCTTTGTGTCTGTTAGAGTCCGTGAGACTAACTACTGAGATACTGAAACCCACTGTCTTGTATAATCAGTTGGTTTTAAGTACTTTCAATATACAACCATATTTAATTATCGTTTCTAGTGCATATGAAAGATTTTTACTGACCCGTTTTAGGATGGGAACTTTTCATCGTTTTGTTACCTTTCCTACGAAACATGATTGGTCTCAATGCCTCTTGCCTTGTCCCTGTGATAATGTCTCACTACAGACTACGATCCATGTTATTCTCTTCTGTAAATATTATTCTGTATCACGGACCCTGTTCTTAAAACCTTTCCTAAAAACTTGGCCTCACGACAATGTCGTCCTGCCTTATTAGTCTTGCAGCAACTGGATAATGTACATATTATTTTTAGCGTCTCCAATTTCTTGAAAAAAGTTCTTTATCATAGAAAACAATTGGTTATGACTTAATTTAACCTGTATTGGAAAGCTTTATAGTTTAATATTTTTTTATTCATGTGTAAATAATTTATTGTAGCTATGAAATGTTTTTTATTGCTGTGCTTTTATGACTGTTTTGTTTAAACAATCGAATAAAGCATTTTCTGATCTGATCTGAGTCTGCCACTACACTTCATTATTACTGTATTGCATGTCATGCTCACTCACATACTGCATCACAGATGAGGGCCTTCTGCACATGGCTGTCTGTGCTGCCATTGTGCATGTGTATGAGATGGCCATGTACTGTGTGCCAAGCCATACATGCATTCATTTCTGTGTAGTATTGTAATGAACATGTACTATGTGTCATGCTGTATGGCCTCTGATGAAGATGGTTTGATTTGTGTGCCATGCATTTATGTTCTCCTGTGCTGACACACAGTGTGAATGACACAGGGACTCTGATACTTCCTTTTCTTGTCTCCTATGCCTGCAGCTGAAGGTCCACCAGCGTAAGGCCACATGGAAGAACATTGCACGGAAGGTGCGGACTCTGGGTGTATCCAACAGACGGCACACACACTGCCACAAGAGGTGGGACGACATCTCCCGTCTGAGCAGGACTGTGGCAGAGATGACGGTGGGGCTGGTCCCTCGCAGTGGCAGGTTGGCGCGCCGAACCATGACTCCACTGATGTCCTGCATCTTGTCTGTGACACAGCCAGAGCTGTATGAACGTTTGAGGGACCATCAGCAGGGAGCAAGTGGTGAGTATTCTGCGTAGGCTGACTTTGGGTGTGAGTGACTGCATGAATGGCGACCGGGAGACATTGCTGATCTTGCTGCTGTGTAAATTTTTAGGAACTACTTCTCAGTGGCCTATGTGTTCAGTGCAGGTGTCATGTATTTTCCCATAGATGGACTTGATCATGTGTTTCATACAATGGCCCTTGCCATTGCATGATGAGATGTGGCCTTATGACATCTTCTGCATTCTGGGTGTCATGGACATCACCAGGCAGTGTACAGCAGTGTGCATCATGTCAGTGTGCATTTAACGATGTGTGCACTGCAGGACTTGTAAATGGTGTGAAGTACACATCTGACACCAACGTGCATCAGTTTGCAAGATGAATTGGTCACCTTGTCAGACATCAGTAGCTCATGGACATTATTAAGTAGAAATTTGAATCTGTATCTGTGTTGTCCCCTTACAGTGACTCCATATGTGACAGAGGCAACATGCTGAGATGTATGCCTCTCTCACATACAGGCACGTGGGTATGCTTGCAGAGATGTTTAGGTTACATTACAAGGAGGCAGGGACCTGCTATTTGCCGGTGTGAACCTCACATGGCTCATTGATGTAAACAATGCATATTTCCATGCATCTTCTGTGTTCAGCATGATTGTTGCACATGCAGACTGCACAGGGTGTTGTGCAACTTGGGGTTGTCATTATCTAGTCTAGTTCTGTGCTTGCATTTGATGTTTGTGTGTTTGGCACTGTACTGAACCTATGTCTCTGTCCATTGCAGCATCTACCGAGTGCACGGAAGGCCATGATACGGACACCAGTGCTGAAGCATGTGGCACGCATGATAGCCATGATATCACTGACACTGATGTGACCAGCGCCTCGGAGGGGGACAGGAGTGTCCTTGAGGACTCACGCGTAGAAAGCACAACCTCAACATCATCGGACTCCAGTGGGGAGTCAGCGACAATGGTGGTCACAGGGAGTGACAATGCTGCCTCTTCCTCCACCACACATCGGCCAGTGCCCACCATCCCGGCTACTACCACTAGTGGTGTCCGTGCCCGCAGGGCTGTTAAGGGTAGAGTCGCCTTCACCCCAGGCACCGCTGCCCCAGCCCCTGTCTCCCCTGCTGCCCTCAGTGTTGAGGCGATTGAACTCTTGCTCCAGCTGTGTGTGGGTCAGACAGCTCTCCTAAATGCTTTCCAGGATCAGGACAAGAAGTTGGGACAGGTTCTGGCATTTATGGAGGGCATTCATTCGGACGTGGGTGGGCTACACAGGACTGTCCAGGGTTTGTCCTCCACAGTGACGGCAGCCATTCAGCTATCACAGCATCCAAGTCCAGCCCCAATGCCTTCACCAACCACCCTGCCAGTGGCAACCCCTGAGGGGAGTGACCACACAACTGAGCCCTCAGGCCCCGAGTCGTCGACACCCAGCACACGACAGCAGCGCTCCAAGCGTGCAAGACCACAGACACCATCCCCAAAAAGTGACACAGGCACACAGGGACGCAAAGAAAAAAGCCCTTCACATGACACTCAGGGGCATCAGGCAAAGAAGCAGGCCTCTAGCTCACGGTCCACAAGATTGCACCCATCACAAGAGACTCCCATCCACACAACTGCCCCAAGTGACAGACAAACAGTTGGCATGCCTGATGTGGTGCTGGTGCCGCTGAAGGGAAAGCCCACAAAGCAACCTAAGACTGCTTCACCCAGGACCTCTACTCCCACCCACACCCCTGTGAAGCGTGGTCAGGAGAGAAATGTGAGTGGTTCACCAGGGCCACAGGGGATGGAGGGCAAAAGGCAAGCAAAAAGCAAGGCGAAGTCCATATCCAGCAAATCCCCACAAGGAGGGCCACCTGCACCTGTCACACCTTCGGTGGAGAGGGACTCTGTTGTGCCAGCCACACTTCCCACTACTCCCAAGACACTTCTGCAATATCGGATACCCAAGAAGTGTAGAGGCAGCCCTCAACATTCACCCTCACCCACTGTGTCTCACGGCAGCGTCTCTCCGCCTCCACGTGCCACCATGAGACCCGGTCCGAGCAGCCCTACACCTGCCACAGCCACTACTGCCTCTGTGTCTCACGGCAGCATCTCTCCGCCTCCACGTGCCACCATGCCACCCGGTACAAGCAGGCCTACACCTGCCACAGCCACTACTGTCTCTGTGTCTCACGGCAGCATCTCTACGCCTCCACGTGCCACCATGCCACCTGGTCCAAGCAGGCCTACACCTGCCACAGCCACTACTGCCTCTGTGTCTCATGGCAGCATCTCTCCGCCTCCATGTGCCACCATGCCACCCGGTACAAGCAGGCCTACACCTGCCACAGCCACTACTGCCTCTGTGTCTCACGGCAGCATCTCTCCGCCTCCACGTGCCACCATGCCACCCGGTCCAAGCAGCCCTACGCCTGCCACAGCCACTGCTGACTCTGACTCTGACGAGCCTCTCTCTCCCAGGTCCAGTTCCGCCAGTGGCCACGACAATCAGCCACCTCCCAGTCCAACTGACATGCAAGTCTGAGGCACAGACCCCCTCCCATACCCATCTCTCCCACAGCGGTGCCTGGACTGCGCTTTGATAGCCCCGGTGCTTTGTTCATTCACATGGCAGTGTACGGTGTTCCACATTCACTGTAAACATTTTCATGCACACATGTGCATTGTTTGGACTGTGGACTGGCCAATGGCCTTTTATTTGTTTGAAATGTTGTGCCTATCAGGATATTTTGCAATAAACACTGTTACTCCTGTTGTATCGTTTGTTACTGCCCTTGCTTAATTAAACATTTTGATGTGTGGGTATGGATGAATGTGCCACATGCTCTGCATGGCACTTCCACATTGCCATTGACTTCATTCACTTTGTCATTGTTTGGCAAACGTAACACACACTTTTGATCTGCTTGACTCTGAGGTTTGGGGGTGCAATGATGTTTGTGGGTGTTGATGTACTCTTGCAATCATCATCATTTGCTGTTGATTTCAGTATGATTGTACACATGTCATGTTAGGGGGCTATACCACAACAGAGGTGAATTCTACACACAGTCTAACTTGCGGGGTGTCCAAGGTTGGTGATGTCTGTGTGATGTGTTTGGATGTGTGAACAGCAGTGTGTGTGTGGTAATCTTGTGAAGGCCTGTCTTCGTACTCACATGGGTATATTTGGATGTGTGCAGTTGAGTGGTCACACAGTGTGCTTGGCCTGTCCTTGTCAGTGGTGTTGAGGTGTATGTGGCCCTGTACATGCCAACTACAAATGTGTATGTTCCAGGTGGGGTTTGCCCCCTACTACTCATCTTGGCAGTGGCCGGAAGGGGGTTTCACACCACAAGCACCTTTTTGGCATTACTTTGCAGGTGGGGTTTGCCCCTAATACTCATCTTGGCAGTGGCAGGAAGGGGGTTTCACAACACATGCACCTTTTTGGCATTCCTTTGCAGGTGGGGTTTGCCCCCTAATACTCATCTTGGCAGTGGCAGGAAGGGGGTTTCACAACACAAGCACCTTTTTGGCATTACTTTGCAGGTGGCGTTTGCCCCCTAATACTCATCTAGGCAGTGGCAGGAAGGGGGTTTCACACCACAGGCAGCTTTTTGGCATTACTTTGCAGGTGGGGTTTGCCCCCTGATACTCATCTTGGCAGTGGCAGGAAGAGGGTTTCACACCACAGGCAGCTTTTTGGCATTACTTTGCAGGTGGGGTTTGCCCCTAATACTCATCTTGGCAGTGGCAGGAAGAGGGTTTCACACCACAGGCAGCTTTTTGGCATTACTTTGCAGGTGGGGTTTGCCCCTAATACTCATCTTGGCAGTGGCAGGAAGGGGTTTCACACCACAGGCAGCTTTTTGGCATTACTTTGCAGGTGGGGTTTGCCCCTAATACTCATCTTGGCAGTGGCAGGAAGGGGGTTTCACACCACAAGCACCTTTTTGGCATTACTTTGCAGGTGGGGTTTGCCCCCTACTACTCATCTTGGCAGTGGCAGGAAGGGGTTTCACACCACAAGCACCTTTTGGCATTACTTTGCAGGTGGGGTTTGCCCCTACTACTCATCTTGGCAGTGGCAGGAAGGGGTTTCACAACACATGCACCTTTTTGGCATTCCTTTGCAGGTGGGGTTTGCCCCCTAATACTCATCTTGGCAGTGGCAGGAAGGGGTTTCACAACACATGCACCTTTTGGCATTACTTTGCAGGTGGAGTTTGCCCCTAATACTCATCTTGGCAGTGGCAGGAAGGGGGTTTCACACCACATGCACCTTTTGGCATTACTTTGCAGGTGGGGTTTGCCCCTGATACTCATCTTGGCAGTGGCAGGAAGGGGTTTCACACCACAAGCACCTTTGGCATTACTTTGCAGGTGGGGTTTGCCCCCTACTACTCATCTTGGCAGTGGCAGGAAGGGGGTTTCACACCACAAGCACCTTTTGACATTACTTTGCAGGTGGGGTTTGCCCCTAATACTCATCTTGGCAGTGGCAGGAAGGGGGTTTCACAACACATGCACCTTTTGGCATTACTTTGCAGGTGGGGTTTGCCCCTAATACTCATCTTGGCAGTGGCAGGAAGGGGTTTCACAACACAGGCACCTTTTTGGCATTACTTTGCAGGTGGGGTTTGCCCCTAATACTCATCTTGGCAGTGGCAGGAAGGGGGTTTCACATCACAGGCACCTATTTGGCATTACTATGCAGGTGTTGTTTTGCCACAATACACCTATGAACTTGTTCACATACATCACTATCCCTGAATATCAGATGGGCACACATTTTGATGTTGAACAGGGTGGGATGGTAGGAGCTGTGATGGTATCAGGTAATGTCAGCTGCTACCAACAGAGGCACACAATGTACATTTGGGCCAGGGCCAACACAATCCTTACACGTCCCTGTGACTGCCCATGCGTGCCACTGGCCCTGCCTACTGGATTGTGCGGAACTTTTCCTGCGTCTTCACCGCTGCGGTGACGTGACCGGGAGGATGTGGTGATGACCTTGTTGATGGATGACCCCGATGCGGAGGTGAGGCATTGACGTACCTGTGGTGTTGTCGACGGCGGCGGCGTCTTTGTTGATCGCGGATCAGGAACAGCAGCGGTAGGGCTTGTAGAGCAGGATCCATTGTGGTAGCGAACGCGTGGAGTTGTGTGTTATTGCCGTTTTACTCCGCAGTATTGCTTCCGCCGTGTTTCAATGGGTGGTTTCTCTGTTGCGGTCTGATTGCCTATTTGAGGCATTGTGATTCGGACGGCGGTCTATACGTCATTCCGCACGGCGGTCTCCCGCTATTGGCTACGTCCGCCGTCATCGCGGAACCAAGGTACTGGCGGTACTAAAAACACCGCGGCGGTAGGGATTTGGCCTATGTCTGCCCATCGTAATATGGCGGTCAGGGATTCGCGACCGTGGTAGGCAAAACAGCACCCGCCAGGCCGGCGGAAGCCACCGCCGGCACGGCGGTGCCGATTCGCCCGCCATCGTAATCGGCCCCTAAGTGTGTAGTGTTGCTCATTTAGCTGTGTTTGTGGTATTTGTAGTGAACTATGGTAGTTTAATTGTTTCGTCTTTACTCAGTGTTTTTTTGTCTGTTTGATTTGCTTTTGCTTTTCCACGTAGAGTTGAAGTTCATTGTTGTATGGTGAGTTTGGCTGTTGTGTGTTGAGTTTTTTGTTTTCATTGTGAATGCAATACTCTTTGGTGTTACATTTCTTTGCCAAAGAAGGGAGATGTGTGTTATATAGTACTTAAGTAGCTTATATTGTACTTAAGCAGGGTTAGCAATGCTGAGGCTGTGATTGTTCTTGTTGCCTGTTGATTTTTTTTTACTGTGAACGCATTACTCAGTGGTGTCACATTTCTATGCCAAAGAAGGAATATATGTTATATTGTACTTAAGCAGCGTTGGCTATGCTGAGGCTGTGATTGTCCTTATGACATAACAACATTCCATGATGACATCAATGTATTTGGTGTATTTGAATCTGTCAGTTCAGCTGTTGGCTGTGCCTGAAGTAACTGCTTATGAGATTATGGATGTGCAGACAAAATATTGAGTTGGAAATTTTGAACTACAGAAATATTGAGTCCTAAATATCGTCAGTGAGAAATATTGACAGCAAGAATATCGTGGTCAAGAATATCGATTTGAAGGTAAGAAATATAGTTTAAAAAAATATAGAAGTCAATAATATCGTTTGCAGGAATATAGTTGTTTAAAATATCGATTTTTTATTAGTGTTATGTATTTTAGTATATATTTTAAATGTATGTGATGTCTTTTTTGTATAAGTATTGTTTGTTTTTTAATATATGTGTTAAATTTTTAGTAGTTATCAATTTTACTTTAATTAAATTTTGTGTTTTTTAGTTCCATAGCGGATTGTGGGTTTATAGGGGAATAGGGTGGGAAGTAATTTAATTCTAATAAATTAATGATATTTTTTTTATTTATTAATATTAATTTATTGAGATTTTATAGTGTCAATTGTGGGAAGTAATTTATTTTTAATTAATTATTAATTTGTTAATTAATATTAATTGATTAAGTGAAAATTAAATATGGAAATTGTGTAATTAATTTTAGGTGCGGGTTGTGGGGTTTATGGGGTAAAGAGTGGGAAGTAATTTATTCTTAATTAATTAATAATTAGTTGTTAATTAACATTAATTAATTAATTGAAAATTAAATATTGAAATTGTGTAATTAATTTTAGGTGCAGGTTGTGGAGTTTATAGGGGTAAAGGGTGGGAAGTAATTTATTTTTAATTAATTAATAATTAGTTGTTAATTATTATTAATTAATTAATTGAATATTAAATATGAAAATTGTTTAATTAATATTAGGTGCGGGTTGTGGGGTTTATAAGGGTAAAGGGTGGGAAGTAATTTATTTTTAAATAATTAATAATTAGTTGTTAATTAACATTAAATATTTAATAGAAAAGTAAATATGGAAATTGTGTAATTATTTTTAGATGTGGGTTGTGGGGTTTATAGGGGTAAAGGGTGGGAAGTAAGTTATTTTATTTAATTAATAATTAGTTGTTAATTAATATTATTTTATCAATTTGAAATTAAATATGGGATTTTTGTGTCATTAATTTTAGGTGTGGGTTGTGGGGTTTACAGGGGTAAAGGGTGGGAGGTAAATTTACTTTTATGTGTTTTAATTTGTTTTTTAATTAATAATATTTATTTAATTGATAATTAATGATGTTAATTACGGAAGTACATTTTATTTTTAATTTTGATGTGGGTTGTGAATTGTGTGGTGGTATAGGGTAGGATGTGAATAAAATAAATGTATATAATAATGTTTTTGTTTATAAATAATTTCTAACTAAAAATATTTGTTTTCTGAAAAATATTATATTTTTTGAATCTAATATTTGTAGGTATTTGTGATATGTATTTAACATTATATGTTTTTTCATTTATAATATTGCAAATATTTGTATTTTAATTTTTAACATTTGTTTTTTAAATTTATTTTGTTTTTCAAATATTTTTTGTTGTTGTTGATATTTTGTTTGTTTTTAATTTTGAATTGACTGTAGTGGGAATAGTCATTTTTATCCCTTTGCAATCCAACACTTTCCCTACTGTTACACTCACTGGACTGGGAATAGTAATTTTTACCCCTACGCTATCCAATACTTTCCTTAATGTTGCAAAAATTGGAGTGGGAATAGTAACTTTTACCCCTCCGCTATCCAACACTTTCCCTACTGTTACACTCCCTGGAGGGGGAAAAGTAATTTTTACCTCTCCGCTATCCAACACTTTCCCTAATGTTTCACTGACTGGAGTGGGAATGGTAATTTTTACCCCTCCGCTATCCAACACTTCCCTACTGTTGCACTCATTGGAGTGGGAATAGTAATTTTTACCCCTCCGCTATCGAACACTTTCCCTACTGTTACACTCACTGGAGTCGGAATAGTAATTTTTACCTCTCCGCTATCCAACACTTTCCCTACTGTTGCACTGACTGTAGTGGGAATAGTCATTTTTACCCCTCCGCTATCCAACACTTTCCCTACTGTTGCAAACATTGGAGTGGGAATAGTAATTTTTACCCCTCCGCTATCCAACACTTTCCCTACTGTTTCACTGACTGAGGTGGGAATAGTAATTTTTACCCTCCGCTATCCAACACTTTCCCTACTGTTGCACTCATTGGAGAGGGAATAGTAATTTTTACCCCTCCGCTATCCAACACTTTCCCTACTGTTACACTCCCTGGAGGGGGAAAAGTAATTTTTACCTCTCCGCTATCCAACACTTTCCCTAATGTTTCACTGACTGGAGTGGGAATGGTAATTTTTACCCTCCGCTATCCAACACTTCCCTACTGTTGCACTCATTGGAGTGGGAATAGTAATTTTTACCCCTCCGCTATCGAACACTTTCCCTACTGTTACACTCACTGGAGTCGGAATAGTAATTTTTACCTCTCCGCTATCCAACACTTTCCCTACTGTTGCACTGACTGTAGTGGGAATAGTCATTTTTACCCCTCCGCTATCCAACACTTTCCCTACTGTTGCAAACATTGGAGTGGGAATAGTAATTTTTACCCCTCCGCTATCCAACACTTTCCCTACTGTTTCACTGACTGAGGTGGGAATAGTAATTTTTACCCCTCCGCTATCCAACACTTTCCCTACTGTTGCACTCATTGGAGAGGGAATAGTAATTTTTACCCCTCCGCTATCCAACACTTTCCCTACTGTTACACTCACTGGAGTGGGAATAGTAGTTTTTACCCATCCGCTATCCAACACTTTCACTACGTTGCACTGACTGGAGTGGGAAATTTAAGTTTAAATATTTTTAAATGTTTTAATTAATAATAGAATGTTTTTTTAACATAAATTTTATGTTATTGGTATATGTATATATATATTTATTTGTTACATTTAAATATATTTATAAAATTATAAAATACATTTAAATGAATAGTTTATTAATTGTTTTACAGTAAATATATATAATAATTATTATATATGTGTGTTTAACTTTTTTAAGTTAAGTTTATTTGTTAAAATGTATATTAAATCTATTTTTTTTTTATTAAGTTTATTATTTAATATATATGAAAAACGATATTTTTACATCTACATTTATGTCATCGATATTTTTGTACTTACCTTTATAAATATAGGATGTCGATGTTTTTGACATCTATATTTATGACTCAATATTGTGGTATGGGGATGTTTTGGGTGTCGATGTATTGTCAGTGAGCCGAGATTATGTCTCTGATGAAATAAACTACTTCATTGTCATATGCGAGAGAAGCCTTCTTTAGCTACAACAGTCTCAAAGTCCAGTCATTAAAGAACCAGTGGTCCTAGAAACCGAAGAACCACAAGGGCCATTGACATTATGCCTATGAATTATCAAGTGGTAATATTTTATCATTATGATCTATAAAATACCAATACAAGGTTCATGTATTTACAATGACATTTATAATTCATAAAAATAACACTTCTTTTTGAGCAACTTATTTTACTTAATTTTGCCATCTGTGCAATATAAAAATGCCAATGTGTCTGCAAAACCAAGCACAACAATATTTGTTCTCCATCAGCAGAGGACCGCTATTGTTA
The DNA here is from genome assembly GCA_963921515.1 of Calotriton arnoldi. Lineage (NCBI taxonomy): Eukaryota > Metazoa > Chordata > Amphibia > Caudata > Salamandridae > Calotriton > Calotriton arnoldi. The sequence continues at coordinate 101,286 of CAWUFW010013606.1, forward strand.
GTAGACAATTTAAGTAAGTCAGGGTCGTGAAAGACTGCTGCGCTATGTTTAAAATGTTTTCGCCTGAATGTAGATCACAGGTTCCATGCAAATTGCACACTATCCCAGGTTATTTCCAAATTCAATTTCCGCCAGGTGATATCCTGGAGAAAATGACCATGCAAATATTCCATTAAGAGCAGTGCCACTGGAATTATGCGATTTTGTAAGTGGGCTGTTTAAACATAATTATGGATTTGCTGCATTTGCCACATAAACTACCTCCGTGCATTATCGGCAGATTTTAACAAAACTAAGGGGTCCATTACGATGGCGGGCGGACAAAGTCCGCCCGCCATCGCAATGGAGAAAGGGACTGCCCGCCACATGTGCGGCAGTCCCGCGATTCGAATTAGGATGCACCCGCCACACTGGCGGTCGCATCCCGCATTTCTTACATTGCGGCGGGCGGTGCTTTCAGCAGCACCCACCGCAATGTAAAAAAGGCATGTTGTGCATATGCATGCACAACGTGACAGGCACCGCGCGGTGCCTGCCACCTTCTGCATGCAAATGCAGGGGGGTACCATAGGTACCCCCCATGTGCATCCCCCACCCCACCAACTTCTTGGGGGCCCGCAACGGGCCCCCTAAACTGGAATCCGCATGGTTTTCCATGGCGGAGTCTCCGCCATGGAAAGCCCTGCACCGCCGCACATCATAATATGGATGGCGGTGTCTCGTAGACACTGCCACCATATTTGCGCCCTTTTCCGCCCGGTCGCCTGTACGACCGGCGGAACACCGGCGGACGGTCTTTCCGTCCGCCGGCGTCCCCACCGCCATAGTGATTTGGCGGGGGGTAAATGGTAGGCGTGCGGTGGGAAATGGCAGGCGGATCGCCACCGCCATACGGGCGGTGGCGATCCGCCCGCTATTGTAATGACCCCCCCAAATTATTTCTAGCTCAAATTGATCAAAAGTTACTAAAACACAATGACATATGTTGCCGTGCAGAAGAAGGCTCTTAGCAAAGTTGATCAGTCACCTTTCTCTTGTGTTTTGCTGCATTTGGGTGTTAAAGTGGTTCTAATGAGGTGAAACCTTTGCCTAGACTGTACTAACATGTGTAAAAACAAAATAATGAAGTTATGCTATGAAAAAATGTGCTGCATTATGCCACATAACTAGTCTTTTATTGCTGCATAATTTAGTCAACCCTACCGCATAATTTGTTCCTTCCCTGCCACATAATTCTAGTGGCCCTGATTAAGAGGAGTGGCATGCGGTAAAACCGGGCACAGAGAGCATTTCTGACACTGTTCACCATTGCATGGTTAGAAATTTGTAATCAGATGCAGAAACCGACCTCATACCCTGTTTTTATACCAGCTTTTTTGGAAGGGAGTACGGCCAATACTGTCTTATATTCTCATTTTTATTACGATTCCACCTTGTATGCTGGAAAGATAGCTTTTAAAGATGCATGATTGGTATAGCTGATAATCATGAGACCATTTCTTTCTCTTTGAAAGAACTATAGTCTGATTTAATACCACATGGGAATAGACTTTATTCCTACCAAAGGTTAACAACGTTTTGAAACAACATTAAAAGTCCTGGCTTGTAATTAAATTGTAGTGTACTTAATGCTTATTATCATTTATTGTTTTCCGATCCTGTGCTTTAATTTATTGTTTAAACTAGTTTTTAAAGTGTCAATATTTCAGCGAGGGACCTGGGGTGGAAAATTAGCAAGGCCCATGGTGTCGACAAACTAGTATGATCCAAGGAAAGGCCCCTTTTTCCAGCCCAGGTGGACAAAAATACCTGGAGTAGAAGTGCTACCAACGACAGCATTTAGACTAATAGAGATTGCTCCTAACCAAAGAAGACAAACAGAAGAACCCACCTAGTCAGTGTAGCAGTTCAAGATTTCTTCAGCTTAAGAATAGGAGCTAAGGACCCTAAAATGAATCATTTTGTAAAAAAAAAAGGTGTCAAACTGGGTGCAACTTTACATCCCACCCAATCCACAAACAGAGGGGATTGGCCTCGTCAAAGTAGAGAGGATCTCGGATACGGAAAAGTGAGTATAAAATTCAGGCCCACATGGAAGTGTTGCATGATTTTGTGGACAAAGGCCGAAAGAGAACACAGGATCCGCTCTACAGGGAGGCTAGCAAATATGGTTCTCTGCTCAGTGCCCCATCTTACCAGATAATGTGCAAAAGTGACAGCCAACACAAGGTAAGGATTTGACAGTGACTCACTCCATAGGCTCAAAATACTGTGACTTTCAGACCATGATCAACAGAGGAAAAGGCCGCCCACCAGTTTGAGGATAGGACCAGGAATTTGGCTAGGTCAAAACTCTGGAAAAATTGGAAAGGCGCCATCCTACCAATTTTAGCTAAAGATTTAATAACACCCTGATAATTTCCAGGTTGATTGCATAGCAATGGCACAGATATCTTCCAAAATATCCAGAATCCTAAGAGCGACACATAAAATAGCAACCATCCAAGTGTCGAATAAATGGCAGTAGAGGGAGTAGGATTTAAGGGTTACTAGGTCCTTCAACTGCTTGGGCAGTGAACGGGACTTCCTTGGACAACTGTCTTTTAAAGTGGAGCCAAACTGCTGCAAGTCTGAATGAAGAGGCCAGTCCTCAGGGAAAATGCCAGTGTGGAGAGGGAAGCAAAGCTCATCCTTCATGTTCTCCACTCACTGGAGGCATCAGGTATGAGAACTGACTTCGAAAGACAAAAACAGTGAGTCAGGTCCTTGAAGGTCTGAAGTGAGATGCCTTTCGTCAGTTCTAATATTTCTTTGCCATGATTTGGAATGGCCAAGAGTACTCTCTAGTGTCAGGACCTTGAAACCTCTTGTAATGAGCAAAGACCATGGGAACTTGAGAATTCTAGTGCTGTTCTCAGCCCTTCATGCTGTCATAATGGTGACAATGAGAGGCTTAATGTATTTATGCCACTTCCCTGCAGAGGGCACTATAGGTTGCAGCCAAAACTGAAGGCCTTTGGTTATGGCAGGTAAGATCTAAATTGTAGGATAATAACCCAACAAATCAGAAATATAGCAAGCCAGGACATGCCCAATCATTGAGTTTAAAAGCATCCTAACCACATCCCTCTGTACCTGAAACCATCAGCGAAATGGTGGAGTGCTTTCAGCCAGAATAGACTGGAGATACACCTGAAACATATCAGCACGTTAGGGAAGAAGCAAGGCACTCCCTCTCCACTGTGGAAAACATTTCTAAGCACTTCATCCATTGATGGTGGTTTATATTGCACTTCCTGAGGAACATAAACAATCCATACTCCTACTGGAGACCACAAACCTTGTGAGGCAGAGAACTTGTATATACCAACCAGTCACCGATGGAAGAATGGCAAACACTACCTCTGCATGTTAATAGATCACCAAGGGAAATCCTTTATCACAGATTTTAAGTCTAATTGAACATACCTGAAGTGGTACTGGTCATTTGGATAGTGAAAAGCAAGAACATGTGGAGGAAGAAGAGGATTGAAACATCAAAGTAGGTATCTCCCATATCTATTGACATTATGAGGTGGAATTCCACCATTGGAATGTTCCCCTGCATTGCATAGTCTCAATTCTGTAATACTAGAACAAAGACTCCACGTGGAAAAATAATGTATAAGTCAGGTTTTGATATACATTTCATGTATGCTTTTAGAATTCATTCTGCCTCACTTAAAGGGAAAAGGAGGATCCATACACACTGCAGTTATGTAAGTTTTTTAATGCTTCTGAATAAAGTGGTCAGTGCTTATATGTGCTCAGTAACACAAATGAAAGCTGTACAGGAAATTTAAATATGTATAAAAACGAACAATATGGCAAAGAAATCAAACTAATCACTAGTCAGTGACAGTGTATATTCAATGTTCATAGGTCACTGGGTGAAGACGATCTGTAACAAGTTCCATATGCCATGGGTGTCAACGGCGTTTCAACCACTCATGATTATTGGGCCATTGTCAGGACTATAGGTTAGTGAAAAAAGCAACAGGCCAAAAACAATGTCAATCAGCAGGAGTCTTAAAACATTGTAGAGTGTTACTCCAAATGGACCGCGTTAGCATTTGGGGATAATTCTGAAATACAGGACAATAGAAATCAATGTCAATCCATAAGGAGACAGGAACAGATCTGCTGTATAAGTTACAGCACACCCACGTCTGTAAGAGAAAGTAGCGAACAAGCATCTGCCAACTGGCCCGCAACAGTCGGCGTCCTGAGAAAAATGAAGGAAGACCTTGACTTGTATGTTACTTTTCCACACAGAACCATTGTTCTTTTATTATTGATTTCCCCAGTTCCTCATGGTTCTTTGAGAAGGGCAGCCCCTATTTTCTTTAAACCTAGTCCCAATTCTCAGGAGGACTGCCCTGATTTACCCGTTCACCTACTTATGATCTATTATTGGCTAGAAGTCCTCAGAGATGTTCTTAAGAAATCCAATGAGGAATAAACCCCTGTCCTCCATTCCCCAGAGGTAAGGATATTTTCACCTTCTCCAGAGTGTAGAGCGTTTCATCACTGGGGTCCTGTACCACATGGTCATTGTGAACCTGATTCTGAGTGAAAATGTAGCAGCAATATGGAATAGACTATAATAGGCACATTCATCATCTCTGTATTAGAAACATCTCCTTTTCAGTCTTTGACAATTTACTGATCCTGCCCTCTTATTGGAAGTCAGGATGCAAACGTCCACAGGTGGTGTTGCCTCAGAATACTTGGGAAGGTTGACTTTCAGGCATAGAAGCTGCATATCACCTGAATGGCAGGCAGGTTTTCCCTAGAGATCTCCTCCATTCACAGAAATATTGATCTCAAACAAGAGTGACCCAGAAGTGGGCCATCCGGATAAAAGGCTGAGCATTGGTTTATTCTGAAGAGGAGTGAAAATTTCCTAACTCAGCATCAGGCCACCAGCCATTCTCAGCAGGAGCAAAGGGTTTCTGTTTCTGGAAGAGTAACTTAGAATGACGTAAATAATTTTGGAAAATGTAAGCAACATTGCTCTCTTGGAGACTTCCTTTTCCAAGTGTATATGATAATTATCCCCAATAGAAAAATCATAAAGTTGTGTTTGGCTATTCTTGTCCTCTTTGGTCGACCAACTCCGGCATGGAGAAAGTCAAAGGTGCAAGTAAGGTGTTGACGGATAGGTACCTTGTTACCAAAGCAGTCTCAAGTCCAATTCAAGGTTCTATGGGTGAACCACCATGCACTTCCATGGAGTGGTCTTGGTATAAGAGATACAGGTTGTTGAAGATATTGTAAGAAGGTAAGGATGTTGGGCAGTCGATGGGTGGCTTCCTGGGGCTACTCCTTGGTCCACAGTCCAGTTGGGGAGACTTTGGCCATAGGGGTCGAGGCCCTTTTTGGTTCAGCAGACATCCAGTTACCAATGGACTACTGGTCTCTGGTCACAGCGAAACCAGCGGTTCTCTTTCGTGAAGGCTAGTGTCCATCTTGGGTGGCCAAACTGCACACCGATAACTCTCCCAGGTCCAGCAGATTTGGGTGCACCTTTAAGCATCGAAACGTGGCCTCCCCGTCTGCAAGTTAGTGGTCAGTGGTGATCAAGTGATTGTGGCTACTGACTAGCCATGGGGGCTTCTTCAGCTTTTGTGGTCCTGGTGCTGTAAATCAAAGTCAGCCAACTGACTCTTGTAGTTCACCTCTTCTGTGGAAGTGACTTTTCCGTGAGCCAGGCACCACAGGCACAGCCCTCTCTTTGCTAGCCCAAGGATCAGCCTGTACAGTCCAGTGCTTGGTGCAGCCCCTCTTGCTAGGTCCAGGGAACAGCAGGGCAGTCCTTCTTTGGTCCTCTCTCCTGTCCAGATGTAGTATGAGGCCTGGATGTCAGATGTGCCATATTTATGCCCAGAAAAAGCCCTTGGGGGATGTGGTGGTTACCAGCCAACGGGCTCTCAGTCCACCTCCTGCCAGATGATGACTTTCTGCAATTTGCAGCTTCCCCTTTGAAGCTCGCATTTTGGGCTCACATTGTGTTTGGCTTCCTGCCAGGGAGAGGTAACACCTCTTCCATTGGCTGCCTCTATTGTTCCCACTCCTGGGAGTCATTAAAACTTCTCCCCAGGTGGGCAGAAGGCTTTGATACCTTGAAGTAACAACTTTAGTAGTCATATTCAGAAGTTAGCACAGCTGAGTTGTCAGCTTGTAACCCTGCATTCGCCAATGGGGCTACTAACCTTTTAACAGTAAAAGCGACAATTTAGGGGTTTTACTGTTAAGACATATAAAAATACATATCCTACTTTAATATACAGCATTCTGCCTAAGGACTCAATAAGCCTGCCGAAGGGGTGACAATTACATTAAAAAAATTGAGATTGGTCTTTGAAATTAGTTTAAATGGCAAAGTCGAGTTAGCAGTTTAAAACTGCTCTGCCAGCCTGCAGTGGCTGGGAGACATGTCTTCACATTGTCACATCCAGGGTGGCACAATAAGTGCTGCAGCCTTGGCGGGACACTTTAGCTTACAGGCCATGGGCACTGCTGGTACCATATACTAGAGACTTATAAGTAAGTAAAGTTATACCAGTTGGGTATAAGCCAATCAACATATACTTTTAAGGGCCAGAGCACTGGAACTGAGGTCTGGGTAGCAGGCCTCACTGCACTCACAGGGGCATATGTACAAGCCCCTATCGCCACGGGAACGTCACTTTTTATGATGTTCTCATGGCGATAGGGGCCTTGCCTTATGTACAAGGCAGCGTTAAGCCACTTAACGTGGCTTAACGCTGCCTTGTACATAAGGCACCCTTTCATGCTATGTTTAGCGTGAAAGGGGCGTGCAGTAGGTGTTGTGGTGGGCGTTCCACCGCAACACCCATTGTATTTGACGCTGCCCCCTATGTACAAGGAGGCAGCGCCAAAATTAAGACCAGGAAAACCCTGGTCTTAAGGTGGCAAAACGAGGAGAAATGCATTATTTCTCCTCGTTTTGCTTTCCATGTGTGCTGCCTTGTGCAGCACACATGGAAAAAGCTAAATGCCATGGTTTGTTTATGTACAGGAAGGTGTCCCTTCCTGTACATAAACAAACCTTTTAAAAATGCAATTTTGTGACTTTCATGTGTGCTGCATGAAGCAGCACACATGAAAGTTACAAAATAGCATTTGAGGATTGTTTATGTGCAGGAAAGGGACACCTTCCTACACACAACCAATCCTCCCCTCCACACAGACACCCTTGCACTCTGGTGCAAGGGTGCCTGCATTGGCGCTAAGTTGTTAAACTTAGCGCCATCGCAGGGGGAAACGCAAGGCTGCACCACATTCTTGTAAATATGGTGCAGCCTTGCGTTTCCGAAGTGGCGGAGCGTGTCCTTGAGTCCAGGAGGCTAACGACACGCTCCGCCACTTCTATTGCACATATCCCCCACAGTGTCAAAAAACAGCAGCATCAGTACAAAACTTTGGGGGGGGGATCATGCAAAAGAGGCATTTCCTTACATAGATTTAAGTTCAATATGAGGACAATGGTCCCAAAGTGATGTCAGCGTTTAATTATCCAATTTGAAGACCATGTGGAGTTAAGTAGAACAAAGAATTATGACTCAATCTGCATACATTTTATTTTTGAAAAAGAAGGGCCTCCTATGCTTAGACCGTAACATGTGTACCTAAAAATGTATATATGTATATTTTTTTCTGTTCAGAACTAAAGAATTACAAGATGCTTTATGAATGTCTCTTTCTTGGTCGTCTTAGTACAGGACAAAAGTAGGTGAGCCAGGGTACACGCATGCTTCTCTCACTGTTATCTTCCTCGTATTCGACTATTGAGTGAATTCTGCTTGCAAAAATGCCAAAATCTGCTCCTATGGCAGGTTAAAGTAATAGTCTTATTTGTAGCATCCGTCCATGAAAAGCACCTGTGTCTTAGACCTGCCTGCACTTTGCGGGACAACCTGACATTGCCCCGGGAGTCTCTGGTGCTCACAGCACTTGGCAGACAATCACAATGGCCCTAATACTGGGGCATCTTCTGTTTATTTGAAAGGCTGGATAGTCAGCCAGTCAGAATAGCTGAAAACCACTGCAACCCACATGCAGGTTCATGGACTGCTGCAAGATACAGACACTTCGTCGTATTTTTTTTTTCAGTCGTTGGCAAGAAGCATGCTCCGTGGAAAAAATTGACTGGCATCACAATTTCAGGATTCATATCCGCTTACAGAGAAGAGAAAAGAAATTGCCCCGGCCTACTCCCAGTAGATCTTGACACAGTAGCGGCTCGTGGAGGGAGTGCCGCGGGGTGGTGGGGCGGGGTGGGGGAGGAGCAGGGTGGGGGGTAGTAAACTACGGCATACGGCCGAACAGAGGTAAGTAAACAAATAAATAAATAAAACGAATTTCGTTGCGCGCGCTGCAGCGCATTTGGCAATGCAGCGTGCGCAATGAAATTCGTTTTATTTATTTATTTGTTTACTTACCTCTGTTCAGCCGTATGCCGTAGTTTACTACCCCCCACCCTGCTCCTCCCCCGCCCCGCCCCACCGCCCCGCGGCACTCCCTCCACGAGCCGCTACTGTCTGGACATCTTACACAGTGGCAAGGGAGGGGGCCGGGGGGCAGGCGGCCTTCACAGGGCGGCCGCCGAAGAAATCACCAGCACCCCCCCACTCCTCCCTGCTGTTGCACACGCCCGTGGGGCGGGAAATGCAGGGGCTGCCATGGGCGTCCGAAGGTATAGCTACGCCACTGATCTTACATCCATCCCTGGGAAGTGTTAGCTTCCCCCCAATCAGCATTAGCTATTTATACCCATTTTTAAATGTACAATTCAGGTTGATCGACATAAACCAAACTGCGTCAATGTGTATTAACTCAAGAGCTATAGCATAAAAGTGTGTGTTCCTAAAGGGTAGAGCTGTGTGCCTTTTTTATGGATTGCCCTTACTAAAACTCCTATATTTACCTCAGAATTTCCAAGTTGTGCTGTCTGCAGCACATACATTAACTTGGTGACATTCCAATCTCGGAGTCAGATGTACGATGCACTTTTGCATCGCAATTGGTCCGATCAGCTATATGGAGCCAGTTGTGAACACACAAGGTAGTTTTTGTATCCACTAAAAGCATTCGCTTCACTATTTTAGTGAACCGAATGAATTCCGAATCGCTATTTTTGAAACTCCAAATAGAGAGTTGCATTTTGAGATTTCACATTACCGAATCGCAATTTAAATGTAGAAATCATTCACAAATTGAGACTAGTGGCAGAAAGCTCATTTTGCAAATGCAATTTACCACCAACTCAAAACAGGTGCAACCTATATAAACAGCCCCAGAATGCATCAGTGTTTTCCACAATGGCTGCTTTGTACATGATGGCAGTAGGGATGAGGATACTGGCTGGTTTACAAAGAAAGAAGAGGACAACAGAGCACATATTTAGAGTCAGGGTTACTATTTTCAACAGACAGAGGGGAAAATATTTGACAAATACAGGCTAAGTAGTGCACTTTTATTAGATCTCATAGCTGAAATTAAGCCTCAGCTAGAGGTGAACAATCTCAGAAGCAACTCACTTCCCACTCATGTGCAGGTATTATCCTAATTGCACCTCTCAGATCTGGGAGATACCTAGGTGTGATTGCTGCAACAGGTGAGGTATCACAAAGCGCCCTTTCCCCATTTTTCACAGCCTCTCTTGATGCATTGCAATTGACAATAAAATATTATGTTACCTTTCCAACAACTGCACATATATAGCAGTTAACCAAGTTAACGGTGCATCAAACAGTGCAATTTCTGCATATCATTGGATGTGGTGATGGATCTCATGTTCCAATATGCCCACCATCTGACAAAGCATTTATTTTTAGAAATAGTAAGAATTTACATTTTCAAAAGCATCCAAGTTCTTTGCAATGCATAAAACTTCATTAAAGAAATAGTGGTTAGTTTCCCTGGAAGTACCCATGATTCCTTTATGTCTAGGCATAGTGGGATTTATGCACAACTTCTTAGAGCATAATTTGGATGCAGTGATGGATGTCATGTTCCAATATGCCCATCATCTGACAAAGCGTTTATTTTTAGAAGTAGAAAGAATAGACACTTCTAAACATCCAGGTTGTTTGCAATGCCTAAAACGGAATTAAAGAAATAGTGTTAAGATACCCTGAAAGTACCCATGATTCCTTTATGTCTAGGCATAGTGGGATGTATACACAATGTCTTAGAGCAGAATTTGGAGACAGATATTTACTGGCTAATTCTTAACATATTTATAGAGGTATATGCTGAACATGGTTATCCATTTTGTTTCCAAACTATTTTTCACTTTCACATTGTATGAGACAGTGCTTATGGTTTGCGCTCCTATTTTAACCCTGCAACACCAAGTGAGTGGCGCTACAATGCTGCCAATAAATCTACATGAAGTGTGAGTGAGCATACATTTGGGCTCTTGAAAAGTCATTTATGCTGTCTTCGGGAAATCAGTGGTGCAGTTCAGTATACCCCAGACAAAAGCGGTAAGATAGTAGCAACATGTGCTGTATTGCACAGTAAAGCAACACAATGAGGAATACCCATCATCTCGGCAGAGCCGGGAAACGGCCACTACAACGCGGCCGTTTCCACGCAAACCTTAACCACGCATGCATGACAACGCATGCGTGGTTACCACGAAAGCCTTTACCACGCATACCTTTACTACGAGATACGTAGTAAAGGCATGTGTGGTAAAGGCTAAAATTAGAAAAAGGGGGCTTGGGGGTCTCCCCAAAAATAAAAAAAGCGTGGGAAAAAAGGGGGTTTGGGGGGTCTCCCCCCAAAAACGAACCTGATGTCACGTCGCGAAGTGGAGGCAATTAGGCGTCGTTTGAGAGGAAACGGAAAGAAACTTCCGCTTCCTCTTTACGACGTACGACGTCACCAAGGAAGATGAAGGAGAGGAGACGATGTGAAGAGGTAAGGGGAATTTTAGTTTAAAAAAAATATATATATATAAGGATTGAGGGTTCAGGGCATGGGTAATTATAAGAAGGATTGGGGGCTGGGGGGTCACGTAAGGGTACAGGGGAGGGGTATAACCTTTACCAAGAGTATGCCCTTACCATGCATAAATTTATAACGAAAATCGTTGTAAAGGTATGCGTGGTAAAGGAATATTCGTGGTAAAGGTTATGCGTGGAAATAGCATTCCGTTGTAACGCATGCGTGGTAAAGGCATGCGTTGCAACGGATTGCGTTGTAACGACATACAACCGTCAGAGTCGGATGAAGATGATCTCCTAATACCACAACATAGCCCTCAAGATGGCTCAAGGGAAGGAAGAGAGCGATGTACAGAGATCACTAGGAATTATTTATAAAGTAAGTATCAAATTAAAGATAATAAAGGAAGTCCACACAACAATGTTGCCTTTACCTTAACTTTTTTATTACCTTTCCTTCAGATTTAGGTATATTGTCAATAATAGTTAGCACAAAACAAACCTCAATTGTTTCAGAAAATAACCTCCTCTTTTTGAACAATGCAATTTGTAACAAAGGGAACGAAAAAACAAGTTATAGGAGAAACATTGTGCAAATGTGTCTTTCTCCCTCTTACAATACTTGCCATTTCTGTGGTCTCAACATTATGAGTTCCTGTACATCACAACCTGTAGTTTGTCTGTGAGTTTGACGTATACTTATGGCTTCTGGTAGAGAGATGCTACTGAGACTTCAAACCTCCTTCACTGCCACCCACACCGAATTCATCAGTTGCAGATATGTGTGAGGTTTGTATATTTTCTAAAGCTCTGGCGACTTGAACTAGGCCCCTTGCAACATCTCCACTGTAGTGGCCCCTCCCTACCATCATGTTGACCACGTACCTAAATTGGCAATAGCATGTGTCAGCTGATGAACAGACCTTGTGAACCAATCTAATCAGCACATAAGCTGATGATGGTGACCTATGATGTATATTTTCTTGGTGTAAAACTGTACATAAATTTTCTATATCCTCTGCTAGTTTCTTAAAATTATCAACAATCACCTTAAGACTCTCCTCAACAGTGTTAGCTTATCTAAGCCATCTTTGATGTTTCCAATGTTTTCATTCATGAACACTAACTGGGTATTAAGAAATGTTATATTCTTATTTTGTAGGCACTGCACTGCCAACATTGAGGTCTCCAAACGACCAAAAACAGATGTAGTATCATCATCATCTGTAGACCTAAGAACACCTGAACCTCACACTCTGAAAGCACTGTGTTGGTGCAGACATATTCTCGTATGCATATGTCTGCTAGCAGGTAGTGTTGTCTCCATGAATGTTGTTTGGTTCTCTGACTCCTGAGGGAAATCTGGCAGTGGAGCGACTGCTGCTCTGGGGTGGCATGGTGAGCAAAAAAAGGATGGATTTAACACAGATCTGTGACTGGGGATGAATGTTTGACAATGTTTAGCATTCCGTCCATCATCTTTTTGTGTTGTTATGTCTGTACGACACAGGTGATGTTGGTGTGGTTGCATTATCTTCCTCTATGTGTGTCAGAGTGTCTTGAGGTGACTCCTCGTTGGAATTTTCATCTTTTGTGGTTGGGACATTTCTGATATGTACAAGAAATGTATAGAATGCTGAATTTAAAAGCTAAAATTATGATTTTTATAACAAAATTAAAACTGATTTCTTTTTTTTTTAAAACTCCTTTAGCGTTGTTTTTTTACAATTCATAAATGTATTTTACAGTTTTTAAAAAAAGACACAGGTTATTGATAAAACAAGTCAAAATGTATGTAAAAAAAGTAAATAGCAGAGCACTCCTATAGTGTATCTGATGCTTTCGCATTTTGGTCCAGGTACAATGAATACAAGTTTTTGAAGTATATGTAATGCCAACTCAATTAGGTATTCATATGATTTATCAAAAACTTTCAAGTGTTGTATTAGAAAACATTTTTTTTACTTGATGATGATTTTTACACATAAACTACAAACATATCGCCACTATGGTTGCAACTGTACAACCAAAAATACAGATGCTTTTGGAGTGTTGCTCCATAGATTATTCAGCCGACATGTGTTTTGTCTCTTACATTGTGACTTTTTCAAGGCTATAATCGAAGTGGATCTACATTCAAAGGAATTCATGCAAACAGTACACACAGATCTATGAGCCTTCCAAAGCGTCGAGCAAAAGTCTGCTTATGCAGTTAATGGCTCAAAGGAGATTTCTTCAACAAACAACTCTGAAATTCATATTGTGGCTGTCCCTTATCAAAGACGCTTAATGTTCGGTTCCAAAAGTATAATGCTGCCATATAGCTGCACTTGCCCTGAAATAATAGAGGATTAAATCCTCTGATGGTTGGGGACCTTGATAAGTCCCAGTGTAATATTGTGTCAAGAACGGCGTGCCGTGTGATCAGACCTCGATATCAGTAAATCCATTTCCAATTACACTGGGACTTAACATCAGATTATAGCCTTGAAAAAATCCCAATGTAAGGGACAAAACACGTGCTGCCCCATGCGAGGTTTCTTGCTGAAGATCACTACTTCTGTATTGTGTTGAGCTTGAGACAGTTAACTTTCATACAGTCAGCGACTTCAGTCATGCAGGCAGTGAACTTGTTTCTTGTGTTGGGTTCCTGTCCAGAGGGAGAGTATGAGCTGTGTGTCGTTGTCATAGGAACTGAGCTGTTTAAACATAATTATGGATTTGCTGCATTTGCACATAATTCACCATTTGCTGCATAATCGGCAGATATTAGCAAGACAAAATTATTTCTAGCTCGAATTGGTCAAAAGTTACTAAAACACAATGACACATGTTGCCGCGCATAAGAAAGCTCTTATCAAAGTTGACTAGTCACCTTTCTCTTGTTTTGCTGCATTTGGGTGTTAAAGTGGTTCTAATGAGGTGAAACCTTTGCCTAGACTGTACTAACGTGTAAAAACAAAATAATTACGTAATGCTATCACAAAATGTGCTGTATTATGCAGCATAACTTAGGGGCATATTACCAAGCCCCTATCGCCACCACAACGTCACTTTTTGTGACGTTGTGGTGGCGATAGGGTCAGCGCCCTATTACCAAGGCAGCGTTAAACCACATAACGTGGTTAAAAGCTACGTTAAGTGGCTTAACGCTGCCTTGGTAATAGTGCCCCTTTCACGCTAAACTTAGCGTGAAAGGGGCGTGCAGTGGGTGTTGCGGTGGGCGTTCCACCACAACACCCATTCACTTCGACGCTGCCACCTATTATCAAGAGAGACGATAATAGGTGGCAGCGCCGAACTTAAGACCAGGAAAATCCTGGTTTTAAGGTGGCGATACGAGGAGAAATGCTTCATTTCTCCTCGTTTTTGCTTTTTCCATGTGAGCTGCCTTGTGCAGCACACATGGAAAAAGCAAAATGCCAAGGTTTGTTTATGTACAGGAAGGTGTCCCTTCCTGTACATGAACAAACTTTTTTTTTAAATGCCATTTTGTAACTTACATGTGTGCTGCATGAAGCAGCACACATGTAAGTTAACAAAATGGCATTTTTGGTTTGTTTATGTACAGGAAGGGACACCTTCCTGTACATAGACAAACCTCCCTGCTCACAGACACCCTTGCACTCTGGTGCAAGGGTGCCTGCGTTGGCGTTAAGTCGTGAGACTTAGCGCCATCGCAGGGGGAAATGCCAGGCTGCACCATATCCTTGGTAATATGGCGCAGCCTTGCGTTTCCGAAGTGGCGATGAGAGGCGTTAAGCCAAGGAGGCTAACGCCTCTCACCGCCACTTCCTAGATAATATGCTCCTTGGTTTTTATTACTGCATAATTTAGTCAACCCTACTGCATAAATTGTTCCTTCCCTGCCACATAATTCTAGTGGCTCTGATTAAGAGGAATGGCATGCGGTAAAACCGAGCACAGAGAGCATTTCTGATGCAGAAACCGACGTCATGCCCTGTTTTTATACCAGCTTTTTTGGAAGGGAGCATGGCCAATACTGTCTTATATTCTCATTTTTATTACGATCCCACTTTGTATACTGGAAAGATAGCATTACAGATGCATGGTTGGTATAGCTGATAATCATGAGCCCATTTCTTTCTCTTTGAATTCAATCAATCAATCAGGGGTTTGTTAAAGCGCGACTACTCACCCGTAAGGGTCTCAAGGCGCTAGGGGTGGGGGGGTGCAGGTTCCATTCTATCAAGGAGGGGGTCTGTCGAAGAGCCAGGTTTTGAGGTTTCTTGCGAAGATGGGGAGCGATGTTGTCTGTCTGAGGTGGAGCGGAAGGACGTTCCATGCTCTGGCCGCGAGGAAGGAGAAGGAGCGGCCTCCCGATCTGGTCTTTCTGGTGCGGGGGACCACTGCGTAGGAGAGCTGGGCTGATCGTAGGGTCCTTTGGGGTGCATGGAATTTAAGTCGGCTGTTCAGGTATGCTGGTCCGGTGCCGTGGAGGGCCTTGTGTGTGTGGGTGAGCATCTTGAAGGTGATTCTCGCCTCGACGGGGAGCCAGTGGAGTGTGCGCAGGTGCAGGGAGATGTGGCAGTGTTTTGGCAGGTTGAGGACCAGTCTTGCGGCGGCGTTCTGGATGTTCTGTAGCTTGCAGGTGAGGTTTTTGTTTATTCCGGCGTAGAGTGCATTGCCGTAGTCGAGTCTGCTGGTGACCAGGGCGTGAGTGACGGTCTTTCGGTGTTCGAGGGGGATCCATTTGAAGGTCTTACGAAGGAGGCGGAGGGTGTGGAAGCAGGAAGATGAGACAGAGTTGATCTGGCGGTCCATTTTGAGCTCGGAGTCCAGGATGATTCCCAGGTTGCGTGCGTGGTCCGTGGGGGTTGGCGGGTTTCCGAGGCTGGGGGCCACCAGGTGTCGCTCCAGGCATCTGGGTTTGGGCCCATGATGAGTACTTCTGTTTTGTTGGTGTTTAGTTGTAGGCAGCTGTTTTTCATCTATTTGGCGACGGCTTCCATGCCTTCTCGAAAGTTGCGTCCGGCGGTGTTGGGCTCGTTGGATAGGGGGAGGACGAGTTGGGTGTCGTCTGCGTATGACACGATGTTGAGTCCGTAGGTTCTGACGATGGGGGCGAGTGGAGCCATGTAGACGTTGAAGAGCGTCGGGCTGAGGGAGGAGTCCTGGGGGACTCCGCAGGTGGTAGGTGTGGGGTCCGAGAGGAAAGGGGGGAGTCTGACCCGCTGCGTCCTGCCGGTGAGGAAGGAGAGGATCCAGTCGAGGGCCTTGTCCTGGATTCCTGCGTCAGTAGAGTCTGCGTATTAGGGTGCGGTGGGAGACTGTGTCGAACGCCGCTGATAGGTCGAGGAGGATGAGGGCTACTGTTTCTCCTTTGTCCAGTAGGGTGCGGATGTCATCTGTTGCGGCGAGGAGGGCGGTTTCCGTACTGTGGTTTTTTATGAAGCCGGATTGGGAGGAGTCGAGGATGTTGTGTTCTTCAATGAATGTGGCGAGTTGCCTGTTGATGGTTTTCTCGATGACTTTCGCTGGGAACGGGAGCAGGGAGATGGGTCTGTAGTTTTTGAGGTCGGTGGGGTCCGCTGAGGGTTTCTTTAGGAGGGGTTGACCTCAGCGTGTTTCCAGTCGTCGGGGAACCGAGGCGGTCGCCAGGGAGCGGTTGATGGTGTGGCGGAGCATGGGTGCGATGGTGTCGGCGGCTCTGTTGAAGATGTGGTGGGGGCAGGGGTCCGTGGGGGCCCCTGAGTGGATTGACTTCATTGTCTTCAGTGTGTCTTCGGTGGTGAGGGCTGTCCAGTCGTCAATCGCTGGTTTCCGGGTGTCGGGGTGGTTGGTGAGGGTTCAGTGTGTTGGTTGTCTTCGTCGAAGTTGTCGTAGACGCTCTTGATTTTGTGGTGGAAAAAGGTGCTGAGTTTGTCGCAGAGGTCTTGTGAGGGAGGGATGTCGGTAGACTCGCTGGTGGGTTGGGTGAACTCCTTGATGATGCTGAAGAGTTCCTTGCTGTTGTGCTCGTGGGTGGAGATTCGGTCTTCAATCGCTTTTTTCCTCGTTTCTCTGGTGCGCGTTGGTGGCGGCTCTGAAGTTGTTGTGGGCTTCTGTGGATTTGGTGTTCCTCCAGGCATTTTCGAGGCGGCGGCATGTGTGTCTGGACTCTCGAAGTTCGGTGGTAGACCATCTGGCTTTCTTGGCGCGGGTATTGTTGTTTTTCTTGAGGGGGGCTATGGTGTTGGTGCTGTCCGAGATCCATCTATGCAAGGTTCAGGCTGCGGTGTTGGGGTCGTCATTTTCCGTGATGGTTGGGGTAGAGTTGTTGAGTGAGGAGGTGAGCTGGTCGTCGGTGATTTTGGTCCAGTTTCTTCGTGGGAGCAGGTGCTGGTGTCTGTGGATGGTGGGTGTTCTGAAGGTGAAGTGGACGCAACGATGGTCGGTCCATGGGAGTTCGGTGGTGTGGCTGAAGGTGATGGAGTTTCCTGTAGTGAAGAGGGGGTCGAGGGTGTGTCCTGCTGAGTGCATGGGCTCGGTCACGATCTGGCGGAGTCCAATGTTGTGGAGGTTGTCCAGGAGGGATGTGGTGTTGGGGTCCAGTTGGTTGTCGAGGTGGAAGTTGAGGTCTCCCAGCAGGGTGTAGTTGGTGGATGCGATGGCCTGCGGGGAGATAATGTCTGTGATGGAGTTGGCGAAGGGTCCGCGGGGTCCAGGGGGTCGGTAGATGAGGGTTCCTCGGAGGGTGGCAGTGGGGCTGGCCAGTATCTTGAAGTGAAGGTGTTCCATCAGTTCTGTGGGCTCGTCGGGGAGTGTGCTCAGGCGGAGGCTGGATTTGTGGACGATGGCGATTCCTCCTCCTGGGCGGGTGCGGCGGTCCTTCCTGGAGATCTTGTATCCTTGGAGGATGGCGATGGCGATGTCCGGTCCCAAGGTGGTGTTGGTCCAGGTTTCGGTGAAGAACGCGACGTCCGGGTGGTGCTGTCGAGGAGGTCTCAGATTTCAGTGGCGTGTTTGTGGAGGGATCGGACGTTGAGGAGGATGCATTGCAGGGTCTTCGGTTCAGTTGTGTTCTTGTGGGCGGGTTGTGCTGGATCCGTGTTCTTGGCGGTGCTGCAGGTGTGCCGGCAGTGGTGACAGCTGAAGGGTCCGTGGGTGTCGGCTGGTGATGCTAGCTTGCAGTTGTTGTTGCGGCCTGGGTTAAGTGCGTGGAGTGCTGCTGGGTCGTAGCGTTGGCGGGGCGGAGGTCCAGGGTTGCAGGCGCTGGTCGCGGTAGGGTCGCGGACGGGTGCAGATGGGCTTGCCTTTTGACGCGCCTTCGGCGCGCCAGCGGCCGCCATTAAGTAGGCGTCAGGGAGGGCTGGACAGCTGGGCGGTGGGAGAGGGAGGGGAGCTGGATTGGGCCGGTCGCGCTGGAGGGAGGGGCCGCGGGGGCAGCAGCGGCGGGGAAAGGTAAAGGGAGGAAATAAGGGATAAAGAAAAAAGGGAAAATAAGCAGAAATAAGGCACAAAAGAGCAGAGATGCAGAAAAGTGCAGAAAGGTGAAAGCTAAAAGAGGGTAGAAAAACGAGTGAAAGAGCAGAGTGAGAGGAAGGGAAAATGAGCAGAAATAAGGCACAAAGAGCAGAGATGCAGAAAAGTGCAGAAAGGTGAAAGATAAAAAAGGGTAGAAAAACGAGTGAAAACGAGTGAAAGAGCAGAGAGAGAGGAAGGAAACAGAGGTCCACTGGACCACCAGGGATGAGGCGCAGGGAAACCTGCGGGTGGAGGAGGGCCTCGATCACCAACACTCGAGAGTGCAGGGGCAGGGGCAGGCCTCACTTAATGGTGGAGCTGCAAGGGTGGGAGAGCAATTTCACTGACAATGAGTTAGTCTCATTTAATACCACGTGGGAATAGACTTTATTCCTACCAAAGGTTAACAACGTTTTGAAACAATATTAACCGTCCTGGATTGCAATTAAATTAGAGTGTACTTTCACGGAGCCTTAATGCTTATTATCATTTATTGTTTTCTGAGCCTGTGCTTTAATTTATTGTTTAAACGAGTTTTTAAAATGTCAATATTTCATCGAGGGACCTGGGGTGGAAAATTAGCAAGGCCCATGCTGTCGACAAACCAGTATGATCCAAGGAAAGGCCCCTTTTTCTAGCCCAGGTGGACAAAAATACCTGTAGTAGAAGTGCTACCAACGACAGCATTTAGACTAATAGAGATTGCTCCTAACCAAAGAAGACAAACAAGAAGAATCCACCTAGTCAGTGTAGCAGTTCAAGATTTCTTCAACTTAAGAATGGGAGCTAAAGACCCTAAAGTGAACCATTTTGTAAAAAAAAAAAGTATCAAACTGGGTGCAACTTTACATCCCACCCAATCCACAAACAGTGGGGACTGGCCTCGTCAAAGTAAAGAGGATCTGGGATACGGAAAAGTGAGGATAAAATTCAGACCCACATGGAAGTGTTGCATGATTTTGTGGACAAAGGGCGAAAGAGAACACAGGATCCGCTCTACAGGGAGGCTAGGCAAATATGGTTCTTTGCTCAGTGCCCCATCTTACCAGATAATGTGCAGAAGTGACAGCCAACACAAGGTAAGGATTTGACGGGGACTCGCTCCATAGGCTCAAAATGCTGTTACTTTGAGACCTTGAACAACAGAGGAACAGCCGGCCACTAGATTGAGGATTGGATTTGAGGTTTGGCGAGCTCAAAACTCTGGAATAATTGAAATGGTGCCATCAGACCAATTTTAGCTAAAGATTTACTAACACCATAATAATTTCCAGTTTGACTGCATAGCAATGGCACAGATATCTTTCAAAATATCCAGAGCGATGGGGGGGCGTGGCCGGACCGCGGACAAAGATGGCCGCGTAGTCTCGGAGCTCTGCCGAACTCCCCGGAGACAAGGACCATCCCGGAGCCTGCATGCAGTCCTGCGGTGTAGCGTGGCTGTAAATGCGCCCTACGCATGGACCGGAGTGCAGCGGTGTCATCGTTTCGCTGCCTGGTGACCCGGGGTCGCTCTGCCCACAAAGTGCGTGCTGGGCCCTGTGTCTCGTGGCCGAGCCCCGGCCTCGATTGCGGCCGGCGTGCCGTGGGGGTCGGATGCTGCCTTTCCTCATCACATAGGCGCTTGCCTCACTGGGCCGACTCTGAGGATTGCTGGGCCCCCGCTGGGGACGCAATGCCACACTTGCTTCCCAGGACCCCCTCCCGAGGCGTGTAACCGGCGCGGGCTCCCCGAATGGCAGTGGGTAAGCCCGGGCACATATTTCAAATCGGAGGCGCTTCGGCCTCTGTGCTGGTGCTGCGCTGAAGTCCTGCGGCCCCCTGTGCAGTGCGCGATCAGCGGCCAGCGTTTTTGGGCCCCTTCTCTGCAATTGGGCACCTCGGCCCCCCCGTTGGTGCGCTAAGGCCCTCAGCGATCTGGATGCACTGGATGGCCCTGCAGCAGTGATGGGTCTGTTTACATTATTGGGGCAGCAGGATCACACATTGGCCCCCCTCCTCCCTTGAGGCCTGAGCAGCGGTGACTTGAGATTGCACAGCATTACTACCTGGATGCCTTAAACTACGCCGGTTGGGGGACCTTGCTGACCATCACGTCTGGGGCCAGCTGGAGACGCGTTAGAGAGCCGTTTTCTTTGCCGGTACGACCAATTGACTGCTTGATAGGGCGGACACAGCTGTCCCGGTTGATTGGCGCCTGATCGTTGTCCCATTCTCTCCTGTGGCCCCACTCCTAGGCCATGGGCAAGGGGGACCCGAAGCAGCGAAAACTCACCTTTGAGGTGACAGGTGGGGGTGCGGACTCGACGCACACTATGATGGCTGAGGGTGGCGACCAGACTGCCCCTGCCTCAGGAGGTTGCGCAGGGAAATGAGGCGCTCATGGTAGAACTTAAGGCGGACTTCCGTGCATTGGATTCGCGTTTCGACACCCTCGACAAGCGCCTTGACACATTGGGGGCCCGACTGGACCAGCATGATAAAAGACTGGACACGGTGGAGGGCAGGGTCTCTGACCTGGAGGATGGTGCGGCCCAAGCAACGAAACGTCTGGAGCGGATGGAAGGCCTACTGAAGAACGTGGCCATGAAGAATGAGGACCTTGAAGCCCGCAGTAGGCGCAACAATGTCCGCATCATGGGCATGCCAGAGTCCACGAACACGGGTCGGCTGGATGGGTTCGTCGAGGGCCTTCTGGCAGACTTGTTCGGTCAGGAGTCCTTCACCGCTACCTTTGTTGTCGAAAGGGCACATAGAACTCTTGGTCCGCGCCCCAATCCTGGTTACCCGCCTCGACCCATCCTCGCACGACTCTTGAACTTTAGAGATAGAGATACGGTGTTGCGACTGGCTCGGGAGCATCGATCACTGGACTGGCAGGGCTCTTCCATTTCTTTGTATCCGGACTTCACGGTGGTGGTTCAAGAGGCCCGTCGGAAATTTGTAACGGTTAAGGCTGCGTTGCGAAAAGCTGGCCTAAGGTATGGAATGCTTTATCCAGCGTGTCTGAAGGTGGACGTCGTTGGCAGATCCAAGATCTTTGACACTCCAGCTGAGGCCCAGGAATTTCTTCGACTCCGCTCCAACGCTGGCTCACTGAGAAAGTTGCCCACGCCAGAACGATCGCCACAGATACCGAACTCTGGTTCCAGCATGGAATTGTTTTCTGCAAGCTGAGAGACCTTATTATGGCAAGACATTGATAAGTATCACTGTGTATTTTGCTCTATGTTCTTTCTTCCATGTTTTTTATGCTCACAATGGTTTATGATTGTGGACTCTGGGCTCTGGCCCTAATGTATTCTGTTTGCAATACATGTTTCTTAGGTCTCCGGGGACAAGGCGAGGCGTTGCCTCTCCCCCTGTGCGGTTGCACATTTCTTGTGATGTTTTCATTTGGCAAAATGGAAGTTTGCTTGATACCATTATGCGATTGTCGGTGTTCCCCTTATTTTCGATTGAGGGGATGGGTGGTTGGGTGGGGGCGGGGTATTCTTTAGAGCTATGGTATTACCTGTTCCTGTTTGGATTGTTTCGTTCTGAGGTTCCAAAAGCGCATGTTGACACATCTGCGCCCTTCATAATCATCCCCCCTTGTGACGATGGCGGGTAGGCTCTCCACTATCTCAGATGTCAGTTTTGTTACATGGAATGTGCAGGGTCTGAACAACACTCGAAAAGGTAAACATGTATTGAATTATTTGCAGCGCCATAAAGAGGATGTGGTCTTTCTGCAGGAAACACATTTGTCCCCCTCATCGCCTACTTCATTCGCTTATAATTGGGGTGCGCACGGTTATTTTGCGAACTATAGCATGTATTCTAGGGGAACTGCCATACTCATACATAAACGTTTACCTTTCCAATTGTATAAAGTAACAGCGGATAGGGCGGGTCGATACACATTGGTGACTGGGAAGTTGATGGGATACAGTATTGTTTTGATGTGTATTTACACGCCGAATGTGGATGACCCTGACTTTTTTCATTCGCTGCATGCCTTACTGATCCCCTTGGGTGCTGATTATGTTTGCTTGGGGGGAGATTTTAACCTGCTTTTGCAACCTGCCCTGGACAGCACAGCGCCTTCCCCTGCCACGAAACCCCGTGCCGCCAGAGTACTTAGTGACATCTGTGACACACTTGGTCTCATCGACATATGGCGAATGCGAAACCCTGATGACTCAGCTTACACGCACTATTCAGCCCCCCATGATACTTGGTTGGACACGCCTGGATTTTTGGCTTGTCTCCCGCACCATGGTTCCTTGGTTCCACACCATGACCCACCTGCCTAGAACCTATTCTGATCACTCACCAGTTTGCATGCATGTCCAGATTCCCAGGCCATAGGGTGTTGAGCGACAATGGCGGTTCCCGGGACAGGAAATCCGAGAGTCCATAATGACTTATTTTGACCTAAATGTAGGCTCTGTTGGCACATGGGCGACTGTTTGGGAGGCATTTAAGGCTTTTATAATGGGGAAATGTATCCAAAGCACTCTGGGATTTTGAAGTCCTTGAGAGGCACACTGACTCGCTTAGAGGACCGGTTGAAAATATTAGACGTGGACCTGCTTGTACACTCAGATCCAACTAAGCTGGCCAATAGCCTGTTGTTGCTGGCTGAATTTCGGGAGACGGCAGAGAGTGAAACAAATTTCCTGGGGAAATATGCCACTGCCAGGCGATATGGAGAGGGGGACAGGCCGGGTCGCATGTTGGCTCAGTTGCTGCGGCCTTGTGTGGGGGAAGACTTACATTGCTTCTATTCAGTCAGAGGACGGGCGGCTCCACACGGACATGGCGGAAATCAGAAAAGTTTTTTTTCATTATTACACATCTTTATACACTACGCGCATGCAGCGGGACGAGGACGACTGCAGGGCCTATTTAGATGAGATTGCTATGGTCTGGCTCGAGGATTATATGCAAAAGTTTCTAGCTGAGCCATTTTCTAAAGAGGACATTATCAGCGCCATAGATGCCTTAAACGGCACCACATCTCCTGGCCTGGATGGCTTCACTGGCATTTTTTACAAGCACTATAAAGATATAATAGCACCTTATCTCCTCGAGGTATACAATGAGGCCCTGGAGAACAAATTATTGCCGCCAACTTTGCGCGAAGCTGTAATTGTATTATTGCCCAAGTCGGGAAAAGATCCATTGCATTGCGGTTCTTATAGGCCGCTATCGCTGCTAAACTTGGACTATAAGATCCTCGCCAAAATGATAGCGTTGAGAATGGCGTTACTCTTAGATCGCATCATATCGCCAGTGCAGTCCAGTTTTGTACCCCATAGGTCCACTGCGCTGAATTTACGTACATTGTTTGCAGTAATATATAGGATTACACCTGAGCTCCCAGCTGCGGCGGTCCTGTTGGACTCCGAAAAGGCATTTTATTCACTGGAATGGCCTTTTATTTGGGCTGTAATGAGGAAACTAGGCATCCCCAAGGGCTTCATAGACCTCAAGGCATTGCTGTATGCCTCTCCCACCGCCAGGCTCCGCATGAATGGCACCTTATCCTCCCCTTTTACTCTTACACGTGGCACCAGGCAAGGTTGCTGGCTCTCTCCGCAACTTTTTATTCTGGCATTAGACCCCCTGGTTCGCCACTTTCAAGAGAAGCATCTCCACAGAGGTATCCAGTTTAATACAGGCCCCCTCCTCTTGTCACTCTATGCCGATGACATTGTTTTATATGTCCGCTGCCCTCAGACTAATCTTGATCCACTGATCAGGGAGGTCCTTCGTTTTGGTGGGTTTTCGGGGTTGGGTGTCAACTGGAATAAGTCTGTTCTGTTCCCCTTGACAACGGGCACCGTCGAGTGGGAATGCGAATTCCCGTTGGCATGGTGTCGCGACTCAGTCAGGTACTTGGGTATACAAATATACAGAGAAGCGGATCAAATGCTGCAACTGAATTACGGTTCAGCTATACATAACCTTGAAACGCAGATAGAACGCTGTGTTGAAGCTTCCACTTTCTATGTCCGGCAGAATTGCACTTATGAAGATGATAGTTCTCCCAAAAGTTTTATACATGTTCCACAATATCCCCATCCCGCTTCCAGACAGCTTTTTCAAGATCCTCCGAACGCATTTGATCCGGCTTGCCTGGGGAGGCAAACGACCCAGGATACGCTGGGACACTATGACTTTGCCATATGAGAGGGGGGGTCTGGGAGCCCCGGACTTTAGATTGTACTATCTTGTTGCACAAGCCAGTTTTGCCCACTCTCGGTACCATCCAGATGCGCGTATTCCATATGGGAAACCTGATTCTGACCTTGTACTACCGATTTCGTTATCCACCCTTCTGCCCCAGGGTTTTCCTCGTGACCCCAGGGATATCCAGACGGTATCCACCACAAGCAGGGCATGGCGTAAACTTGCACGGGTCACGGGAAACGATGCCTTGTATTCCTCTGACATCCCTATTGCTCGCAATCCATGGCTTCCCATCACGGAAGAGAAATTGGTTCTATGGGTACTTAAGTCCCACTCCATGGTGAAGTTTGGCAATCTGTTTCCGGATGGGCATGTGTTTGATAATGCGAGCAGAGATCGGGTGACAAAACTGACCTTTATGGAACAGTTTATTTTTACCAGGATACGCAGGGCTCTATGTGCTAAAATGTCAGAATACCCGCTAGAGCCGCAGTCCTTCGGACCTTTATCTCTCGTCATTGCTAACCCGGATGGGATTCAATTGATATCTAAATTATACAAGGCCTGTGTGACTTTACTCCCGTGCCATGACGCGAAGATCCGGGCTGCCTGGGAGGCGGACTTAGGGCATCCGATACTGGACGACCAATGGGCCTTCTGTTGTGCACAAACGAGGGGAATTTCTCTCAATAGTAGACATAAATTAATACACTTTAAATACTTATGGAGGGCATACATGACCCCGGCTAAACTTCACGCGATTGATTCTTCCAGACCGCACAGATGTAGGAAGTGCAACAGCCCCTATGCCGATTTCCCCCATTTGACATGGACCTGCCCCAAAATAGTGGATTTTTGGGTGGTCGTCTTCGAGACACTGTCGCGCATGACACAGCTTGAAATAGCCCCCTCCCCGGAGGTTGTGCTCCTAGGGTACGTCCACAATATGCCCAAGAAAACATGGAAATGTATTGCTCTCGCGCTGCTACTGGCTAAACCCGAAATAGCGCTTCGATGGGGCAGCAAATTAGCTCCTACCAAGAGTGCATGGCTTGCTAGCCTCACATTTTGCAACACCAATTGTGAATTGTATGCCACATTACTTCCACCCAAGTCCCATCCAAAAGATATCTGGAGCCCGCTCAAGACATATTTGCAGAGTCTGGACTCCAGTCCCCTCGCCCAATCCCCTGCTGGCATAGTCCCGACTGGCGTGGGATGAATAGATTACACAGTGGTTACTATTATTTACGAGACCCTACGTACATGGGAGAGTGGGAGTTTGCAGGTTGTAGGTCTGGGTGTCGAAGTGACCATTCAACTTGTGATGATCAGACACTGTGATATGGGGTTCTTCCTTTATTTTTGTATGCCAAGGTTTATGTTCGCACGTTGTGCATGGAACTGTTTATATAGCTTTTAACAGGAACAACTGTCATGATACCATTTATTGTATATGATTGAATAATGATAAATAAAGTTTAAAAAAAAAAAAAATTATCCAGAGCGACACATAAAATAGCAACCATCCAAGTGTAGAATAAATGGCAGTAGCGGGAGTAGGATTTAAGGGTAACTAGATCCTTCAACTGTTTGGGAAGTGAACGCGACTTCCTTGGACAACTGTCTTTTAAAGTGGAGCCAAACTGCTGCAAGTCTGA
Source organism: Calotriton arnoldi (assembly GCA_963921515.1). Taxonomy (NCBI): domain Eukaryota; kingdom Metazoa; phylum Chordata; class Amphibia; order Caudata; family Salamandridae; genus Calotriton; species Calotriton arnoldi. The sequence goes on from CAWUFW010013606.1 coordinate 127,615, forward strand.
ATGAAGAGGTCAGTCCTCAGGGAAAGTGCCAGTGTGGAGAGGGAAGCAAAGCTCATCCTCCATGTTCTCCACTCACTGGAGGCATCAGGTTTGAGGACTGACTTCGGAAGACAAAAACAGTGAGTCAGGTCCTTGAAGGTCTGGAGTGAGATGCCCCTCATCCATTCTAATATTTTTTGCCATGATTTGGAACGGCCAAGAGTACTCTCTAGTGTCAAGATCTTGGAACCTCTTGTAATGAGTAAAGACCACGGGAACTTGAGAACTCTAGTGATGTTCCCTAGCCCTTCAAGCTGTCATAGTGGTGACAACGAGAGGCTTAATGTGTTTAGGCCACTTCCCAGGAGAGGGCACTATAGGCAGCAGCCAAAACTGAAGGCCTTTAGTTATGGCAGGTAAGATCTAAATTGTAGGATAATAACCCAACAAATCAGAAATATAGCAAGTCAGGACACACCCAATAATTTGGGTTTAAAAGCATACTAACCACATCCCTCTGTACCTGAAGCCATCAGTGAAATGGTGGTGTGCTTTCAGACAGAATGGACTGGAGATACACCTGAAACATATCAGCACATTGGGGAAGAAGCAAGGCATTCCCTCTCCAGTGTGGAAAAGGTTTGTAAGCACATCATGCACTGACAGTGGTTTACAATGCACTCCCCGAGGACCGTAATCCCTCCATGGTCCTATTGGAGAACACAAACCTTCTGAGAAAGAGAACTTGTATGTACCGACCAGTCACCGATGGAAGGATAGCAAACACTACCTCTGCATCTTAATAGCTCACCAAGGGAAATCCTTTATCACAGATTTTAAGTCTAATTGAACATACCTGAAGTGGTACTGGTCATATGGATAGTGAAAAGCAAGAACATGTGGAGGAACAAAAGTATTGAAACATCAAAGTAGGTATCTTCCATATCTATTGATATTAGGAGGTGGAATGTCACCATTGGAATAATACCCTGCATAGTCTCAATTCTGTAATACAATAACAAAGACTCCATGTGGAAAAATAACATATGTCAACATTTGATGTACATTCAATGTATGCTTTTCGAATTCAGTCTGCCTCATTTAAATGGAAAAGGAGGATCAACACACATTGCAGTTGTATAATATTTTAATGCTTCTGAACAAAGTCATTGGTGCTCATATTTGCTCACAAAAATGAAAGCTGTACCGGAAATTAAAGTACGTATAAAAACAAACAATATGGCAGAGGAACTAAAGTAGTCACTAGTCGATAACAGTGTATATTCAATGTTCATAGGTCTCTGGGTGAAGACGATCTGTAACAAGTTCCATATGCAATGGGTGTCAACGGCGTTTCAACCACTCATGATTATTGGGCCATTGTCAGGACTATAGGTTAGGGAAAAAAGCAACAGGCCAAAAATAATGTCAATCAGCAAGAGTCTTAAAACATTGTAGACTGTTGTTCCAAATGGACCGAGTTAGCATTGGGGGATAATTCTGAAACACAGGACAATAGAAATCCATGTTGATCCATAAGGAGACAGGAACAGATCTGCTGTATAAGTTACAGAACCGCCATGTCTGTAAGAGAAAGTAGCGAACACGCATCTGCCAACTGCCCGCAACAGTCGGAGTCCTGAGAAAAATGAAGGAAGACCTTGACTTGTATGTTACTTTTCCACATGGAACCATTGTTCTTTTATTATTGATTTCCCCAGTTCCTCATGGTTCTTTGAGAAGGGCAGCCCCTATTTTCTTTAAACCTAGTCCCAATTCTGAGGAGGACTGCCCTGATTTACCCGTTCACCTACTTATGATCTATTATTGGCTAGAAGTCCTCAGAGATGTTCTTAAGAAATCCAATGAGGAATTAACCCCTGTCCTCCATTCCTCAGAGGTAAGGATATTTTCACCTTCTCCAGAGTGTGGAGCGTTTCATCACTGGGGTCCTGTGCCACATGGTCATAGTGAACCTGTTTCTGAGTGAAAATGTAGCAGCAATATGGAATAGACTATAATGGGCACATTCAACATCTCTGTATTAGAAACATCTCCTTTTCAGTCTTTGACAATTTACTGATCCTGCCCTCTTATTGGAAGTCAGGATGCAAACGTCCACAGGTGGTGTTGCCTCAGAATACTTGGGAAGGTTGACTTTCAGGCATAGAAGCTGCATATCACCTGAATGGCAAGTTTTCCCTTGAGATCTCCTCCATTCACAGAAATATGTATCTCAAACAAGAGTGTCCCAGAAGCGGGCCTCCCGGATAAAAGGCTGAGCATTGGTTTATTCTGAAGAGGAGTGAAAATGTCCTCACTCAGCATCTGGCCACCAGCCATTTTCAGCAGGAGCAAAGGGTTTCTGTTTCTGGAAGAGTAACTTAGAATAACGTAAATAATTTTGGAAAATGTAAGCAACATTGCTCTCAGGGAGACTTCCTTTTCCAAGCCTTGCGATATTATTGCCACCTGCCTACCACCGCCATCATAAAGTAGTTGAGTGTCAACTTCAGCCATCAAACAAAATGTTGGAAATAAAGTCAGCCTGTATGTGTCCAATCTTTAAAAGAGGACTGGAGTTTGAGACCTCCTTCCAGTTCAAATGGCAAAAGTTGGATAATACCCTTTGAGTGACAGAGTGGTATAAGCTACATAATCCTTGGACTGGATTGCAAAAGTAAAAGCAGCTTATACTCCCTTCATATAGTGTTCTACCCTTTTATCTATAGAGTTGGCATCCTCCGAAGTACAAACAGCGAACCTAGGTAATAAGTAGTCTACCTTTGGACTATCTGGCAACTCTCAATTAAAACCAAAGAGTTGGTACCACATACTTCCAATTTATGGGTCCAAATGGTCTTTCAAGCACCTTCCTCTCATGTCTGCCAAAGTAATTCCCTTATGTCCTGTTGAACAGTAAGGCCAGAAACAGGCTAGAGCTGATAATAGCTAAATACATCCAAAGTGGGAATAACTCCCACTGAGCTAGAAGGAAGAACCATGCCTTGGAAAATTAGGTTTTCAGAAAGTAGTGCAATGACATCCTCCAGGACCTTTCAGCAGATATACAATGATAGCTCCACCTCATAGTCCTCTTCTACTTCCTAGGACCTTCCTACTTCAAACTTAATGTACTGTCTCTAGGCCATCAGCTTAATCTGACCTTCAGTAAATAGAGCTGGTACAAGGAAAGTAGGAAACAACAATATCTTTACTTTCTTTTGGGTGGTTCCTTGGGTCTGCTCGTCACCTGTGTTTATCATTGATGTGGGAAGCAAGAACTTTGGCAGGGGAAGAAGGGTGCCTCGTTGGCTTGTATTTTCTATCCTGTATGTCCAACTCATCCTTTAATTTCCAGCAAGCCTTCCACTGTAAAGATTTCTACCTTAGCTGCAGCAGAGAGGAAAGAGGTAAAGAAGACTCTAAAATAAGAGCACATTCAGGAATGAGAACTAACTTGTTTAACTGATCATCCTCTTGTCTTGACGAATAAAATGTATAATTGTTCTGTTCCTCTGTGGAGTCTGCCTCCATCTACTAAGGGTGTCAGCTAACCTGCTGTTTGACTTTAGGGTATGAATATCTGATTATAGTTACATCTTAAGAGGGACCTGTTAGCCATGTAAGAAGGGGTGGGGCAGGTAAGTTTGAGGGAATGTATTGCTTCATCTACACAACAGGGCATCTCATGACTGTCCCCATCTGTGTTAAATATACCAGAAAAAGGCTTACACAGGGAAACATGCTGTAAAGCAGCCTGAGGTCCCACCCCATCTATTCACTGGGAGAGCTGATAACAATGCTGCACAGTGGAGTCCTCCAAAGAAATGTAAGAAATAAACATGATTAGAAGCCTACATGAGATTATCCAATCCTTGAGATGATCTCATAGAGCACCTATCTCTTGGGAGACAGGAACAACTGGAGGCTTTTGTTGCGTGCAAGCTGTCTCTTCTTTGCTTTAAATCCTGTTGAGGGAAGCTTGAAACAAATCAGGAGGGGAATGTTTGGGAGAGGGGGATTTTTTCTCTCAAGCATTGCTTCACTTTAAGAGGCAACAAGGTACCTGCCTCATTGCATAAGGACTTGTTTATGGTAGGGCAACAAAGGATGTGATGGATCAACTTCATTATATCACATTATATCAGTTACCACATCCAACTCTTACACATTTTACCCTGTTTTTGCCATGCAAATTTGGCTGGATATTGTTTTGCAAAATTTAAATGGTGAAAAATGACAGGGAGCAAATTTACCATACACCTTATAAATTATAATGGGCATCAACACATGTTTGTAAATTGTCTGATTTATGAGGGTTATTAGATGCTGAGTTCAATAGCCATTTACAGCAATATCTGTGTATATGATAATTCTCCCCAATAGCAAAATCATAAAGTTGTGTTCGGCTATTCTGGTCTTCTTTGGGCGACCAACTCCAGCATGGAGAAGGTCAAAGGTGCAAGTAAGGTGTTGACGGATAGGTACCTTGTTACCAAAGCCGTCTCAAGTCCAATTCAATGTTCTATGGGTGGACCACCATGCACTTCCATGGAGTGGTCTTGGTATAAGAGATACAGGTTGTTGAAGATATTGTAAGAAGGTAAGGATGTTGGGCAGTCGATGGGTGGCTTCCTGGGGCTACTCCTTGGTCCACAGTCCAGCTGGGGAGACTTTGGCCATAGGGGTCGATGCCCTTTTTGGTTCAGCAGACATCCAGTTACCAATGGTCTCTGGTCACAGTGAAACTAGTGGTTCTCTTTTGTGAAGGCTAGTGTTCATCTTGGGTGACCAAATTGCACTCTGGTAACTCTCCCAGGTCCATCAGACTCGGGTGCACCTTTGAGCATCGAAACGTGGCCTCCCCGTCTGCAAGTCAGTGGTGATCAAGCGATTGTGGCTAATGACTAGCCATGGGTGCTTCTTTAGCTTTTGTGGTCCTGGTGCTGTAACAGGAAGTCAGTCAACTGACTCTTGGAGTTCACCTCTTCTGTCTGGGGCTCGAAAGTGACTTTTCCATGAGCCAGGCACTACAGGCACAGCCCTCTCTTTGCTATCCCAAGGATCAGCCGGTACAGTCCAGTGGTTGGTGCAGCCCCTCTTGCTAGGTCCAGGGAACACCAGGGCAGTCCTTCTTTGGTCCTCTCTCCTGTCCAGATGTAGTATGTAGTCTGGATGCCAGGGCTGCCATATTTATGCCCAGAAAATGCCCTTGGGGGATGTGGTGCTACCAGCCAATGGGCTATCAGTTCACCTCCTGCCAGATGATGACTTTCTGCAATTTTCAGTTTCCCCTTTGAAGCTCGCATTTTGGGCTCACACTGTGTTTGGCTTCCTGCCAGGGAGAGGTAACACCTCTTCCAGTGGCAGCCTCTATTGTTCCCACTCCTGGGAGTCATTAAAACCTCTCCCCAGGTGGGCAGAAGGCTTTGATACCTTGAAGTAACAACTTTAGTAGTCATATTCAGAAGTTAGCAAAGCTGAGTTGTCAGCTTGTAACCCTGCATTCGCCAATGGGGCTTCTAACCTTTCAACAGTAAAAGCGACAATTTAGGGGTTTTACTGTTAAGACATATAAAAATTCATATCCTACTTTAATATACAGCATCCTGCCTTAGGACTCAATAAGTCTGCCGAAGGGGTGACAATTACATTTAATAAATTGAGATTGGTCTTGAAATTAGTTTAAAGTCGAGTTAGCAGTTTAAAACTGCTCTGCCAGCCTGCAGTGGCTGGGAGACATGGTTTCACGTTGTCACATCCAGGGTGGCACAATAAGTCCTGCAGCCTTGGTGGGACACTTTAGCTTACAGGCCATGGGCACCGCTGTTACCATATACTAGAGACTTATAAGTAAGTAAAGTTATACCAGTTGGGTATAAGCCAATCAACATATACTTTTAAGGGCCAGAGCACTGGAACTGAGGTCTGGTTAGCAGGCCTCACTGCACTCACAGTGTCAAAAAACAGCAGCATCAGTACAAAACTTTGGGGGGGGGGGTCATGCAAAAGAGGCATTTCCTTACATAGATTTAAGTTCAATATGAGGACAATGGCCCCAAAGTGATGTCAAGGTTTAATTAACCAATTTGAAGACCATGTGGAGTTAAGTAGAACAAGGAATTATGACTCAATCTGCATACATTTTATTTTTGAAAAAAGAAGGGCCTCCTATGCTTAGACCGTTCTATGGGGCATATTCACAAGAACGTGTGATTACCACCGCAAGTGTAGCTTAACGCAACTCCGCACATCGCAGTCCATCGCGGGAAAATAACGCCGTGTTAACGTGGTATTCCCAACATGGCGGTACCATGCGATAGACACACGAGAACGTGACAAATTAACGCGTTAAAAGCAATGCGACGCCGCAAAGACGCGAAACCCCAACGCGAAAATAATAACGATGACGCCAATCGCGATACAAAAATCTGCGAAAACCAGCCACAGACCTGCAATTCCCACGCGTCATGCGGGAAAATGCACCATAAAAACAGAAGAAAAAAAAACACAGACAACAGCGAAGCACAATGGAGGTACCCGGAGCAAACACAGAGGACAACCAGAACCCCACAAGCCCCACGGAGGACCAGCCTGGGACCTCTGGGTCAGGGAAGGGCAAGGACAAGAAGAGTCGGAAGAAGCGGTTCAGTCCGCAGTAAAACAGGATCCTGATCACAGAGGTGATAGAACACCATCAACTACTGTTCGTCACCTCCACTGTGTCACTGGCAACTATGAATGGAAAATGGCAGTCCATCGTGGACAAGGGGAATGCAGTCGGAGTGCTGAAGAGGACAATGGACGAGGTCAAGAGGCGCTGGAATGATGTGAAGCGCAAAACAAAGCTGAAACTCGCAAACAACCTGAAGGCAGCAATGCAGACTGAAGGTGGGAGCCCAGCGACACAGGAGGAGCTGGACGAGATGGAGGAAATGGTCTCCACAGTCATCAATGGGGAGACGGTGGCAGGAGTGGGGGGACCGGACACTGCTCAACATGACCGGACACAACAGCAACAGGGTGAGTAACCACCAGGGACTGGGGGCCGGGGAGAGATGGGCACAATGGCACACATGCACAATTAAGCAGACCACATCTGCGGACAAACCATGCCCCAGACCCACAACTCCCACCAAGAGACCAATGCACACAGGTATGCAACACCTCAGCACTGCATAAGCACAGAACCCAGAGGCACACCGCATGTAAGGGATAAGGGCAGCGAAATCAGAGCTGCCGGGGCGAATCACCCAAAGTGCGGCACACACACATTACATGCAGAGCACATCAACATTGACAACGACGTGGTACAAACCGCAACACGTCCACAACAGAACAGAGGACACAACTGGTGCCGCATGTGCGTAGTAACTGGACAATCACATTTGGCATTGCAGGGAAATGTGAGTTGACAATGTACAAGTACAAACACACATCCGTGATGTAGTCTGAATGGCCACTGTCCCCCATCAAATAGGCAGCACCCCCCAAACAGTCACAATGTACACTGTCATGCAGTCTGTATGTGAACCTGAACAATGCGGCAACATACATGTGAACACGTTGTTAAACTGCATCTCCCCTCCACATTGCAGGGGGAAATCCAACACCTCCTGCAGAGCAGTCCGAACCTCTCATCTCTGATGACGAAGAGGACCACCAAACCTTCGACTTCGACGCCCTCCAACAGCTCGTGGACAGCCTCTGCAGCCCACTTCCAGGAGCAGGGCAGCCCAGCTGCCACGAGGAGAACTCACCCCCTGCACAGTACACACAGCAGGCAGCACCCACCACCATGGCCGGCTCCCAGGACCCCCACGACGAACACATGGCCTTCCAACGCAGTGTGTTGGGGTGCCAGGAGAAGCTGGCTGAACAGGTGCAGGTGGGGCTCGACCGCATGGCAGCCAGAATAGACACCATACGTGGGTGTCTAAGTCCCATCAGGGACCACTCACAGTCCCTAATGGACACCCACAGCCCGCTCCATGCTCTCCAATGAACCATAGCTGACATCGCTAGAGTCCTGACTCTGCGACAGGAACGACTGTCTAGTCCGAGTGCCTCCAGCGATCTCGCTCGGGAGTTGGGACACATGCGGAAGATCATGGAGAAAATGGAGCGGACGCAGGCGGAAAGAGCGGCTGCCACGGCTGCACACCAGCGAGATCTAGCTGGGTCCCTCCATGCCATAGGGAACACCCTCATGGCATTGCTGCCACAAGGCCTGGCGCTGATGCATGCTGCTGCTACCACCCCATCCACATCTCCGGCCCCTGATGTGTCAGTGCCACCCAGTGTGGCAGACATAACACCACCACCCACATGTGAGGGATAGGCAACAGCAGCGGATGAGGATGTGGATGAATCTGACTTCGTGGTCAGAAGGACGCAGTAGCATGCATCTCCGCCATGTGGCCTGTTTCTGCTTGGTGCTGCCCTCTGCATCATCACCTTCCACTGTTCCCCGATGCACTCTGCCACACTCACCTCGGACCTCGACATGGACTGCCATATTCTGTTTGGTCACCAATGACACAGCTATCAGACTGCGGACTGAACTCCTCCTCTCCTGCTGTCCCGGTCACTCCCTGAAGGACTCTGGCTGGCCATACACGGCCTGACAATGTGGAGTGGGGTTGGCATGGCCCTGTACTGCTCCAGCTGCAACACTCCCTTGAATGTGCAATAAACATTCATATTCACACTGGTGTGTCATATCTATGATCTTTCAAGTGTGGAAGTATGGATGAATGTAGGGTCAGTGATTCCCCCTTATGTCCATGTTGCACAGGGTGGCACATTTCCGTTACGGGCCGGGGGTTGCCGACACTACAACAGAGACACATCCATTAGTCACTTCCTTGTCCAGCCCTGGACGGAACCGCGCCCAGAGCCCCGGGGTCATTGTTCACACCCTTACGCTGGACTGGCATATGCCAGGGCAGCCCACTCCGCTTACGCACACAGGGGGGGGGACAACGCTACATGTCCCAGGTCTTCACTGCAGGGATCTGCAGCTCACAGGTCTAGTTGTCAGCATGCCACAGCCACTCCCTCATGGCTGGTGTACACCCACACCACACCCATCCAGCACAGGCATCACAGGACATGTGACACTGCCAATAAATAGGGCCTGGCGCACGTGCTGGACGCCATTTCAACTCTACAACTGGGTGTCTCCATGTAGTTCCCATCTACGCATGAGGGCCTAGGGCCCTGCCACCTCACATTGCCCAGTGCCGGGGGTGACATGATGGCGTCCGCACCATGGGACTCAATCATTAAGGGTCCATGACTGGCGGCTCACAGACTTGGTGGCACCGGATACACTGCGGCAGGCACAGGCACCCCGCCACGGGACTGTGTCTTGCGGTGCAGTGAGATAGGGGCACCTGAAATGCTGAGCGGGTGTGCAGCCTGCGATGATGCCGTGTCCACAGATGTGGTCTCTGCCATTGCGAAATCAAGACCCAGCAACATGTGTGTGACCTGGTGGCCCGCGGCGCGGGGCTGCATGATGTGGAGGGTGCCATGGTCATGGGCCCCGGGCTTGGAGATCCCTCCGGAACGTGGTGGGCCCTCTTGGAGACACGCCGATGGCAGAAGGTGAGCAGTGAGGCCTGGTTGCGCAGGGGCGGGCATTCAGTGCTGGACGTCGGGAGGGGCTGGGGTGCAGCTGCCTGTGTGCGCAGGGGCGGGCATGCGATGGTGGCGTGTGCAACTGTATGGACTCTGACATCCATGTCTCTGGGAACTGTTTCAGATGAGGGACCTGGGGGACTGCTGTGAATCCCGGCACGTGGTTGGAGACACACCGGTGGCAGCAGGTGAGCAGTGGGGCATAGGTCCGCAGTGTCGGCACTCTCTCTCCCTCTCTCTCCCTCTCTCTCTCCCTCTCCCTCTCTCTCTCCCTCTCCCTCTCCCTCTCTCCCTCTCTCCCTCTCTCCTTCTCTCTCCCTCTCTCTCTCCCTCTCTCTTTCGCTCTCTCTCTATGATTTGATGGGCGCATGGCACTCCTTCTTATACAGATTTCTGTTTTGCAGGCTGTGACCTACTGGATGTCGTGGGACGACCCGCCATGCCTCTTCTGATTTTCAGTTTTTGTTATGTTCTGTAATAAATGTGTTATGTGGATATTATGATATGGATGTATGATTTCCCTATTTTCCGAACACACATGTATGTTGGGTGTTGTGCTTGTGCGACTTCAGGCGATTTGTTTGGTTCATGGTTTCGTGGAGTTGATGTGCAATATCTTTGTCCTGGGGGTTGTGGGGGAGCCCAGGGTAGGGCCCCGGGGGGTTGTGGTGGTGTGGTCCTGGGGGTGATGGCGGTGGGTGTTGTTGGCCTATTGGGGCTCCGGGCTGCATGATGGGTTGCTCCAGGGCATCTGTTGTTCTTCATGTGTGGCTATGGGCTGTGCTCCCTTGTCTGGTGCAGGTTGTCATCTGACTTTACACCAGGTCAGAGCAGGTGTTAATTTCCTGCTGCTAACGCGCCTTATCGCATGTTTTGTGGTCTTATCGCAGATCGGGCTGGTCGTTGAGAATGTTGTGGAGTGGTGTTGTCGCGGCTTTTTGCATGGGAACGCCTACTCTGCATCTCATTAGCGTTAGTTGCCGGGGTCATCTGTGGCGATGTTTTCTGCGACTGCTTTCGCAGGTAAACTGGTGTTATGGGCTGTTAGCACCAGCTTGGGAACGGGGCGATAGTTTTATTGCGGATTTGGCTGCGGTAAAGTGCCGATAACTCAGCGGTGTCCTTGAGAATATGCCCCCATGTGTACCTAAAAATGTATATATGTATATTTTTTCTGTTCAGAACTAAAGAATTACAAGATGCTTTATGAATGTCTCTTTCCTGGTCGTCTTAGTACAGGACAAAAGTAGGTGGGCCAGGGTACACGCATGCTTCTCTCACTGTTATCATCCTCGTACTCGACTATTGAGTGAATTCTGCTTGCAAAAATGCCAAAATCTGCTCCTATGGCAGGTTAAAGAAATAGTCTTATTTAAAGCATCCGTCCATGAAAAGCACCTGTGTCTTAGACCTGCCTGCACTTTGCGGGACAACCTGACATTGCCCCGGGAGTCACTGGTGCTCACAGCACTTGGCAGACAATCACAATGGCCCTAATACAGGGGCATCTTCTGTTAACTTGAAAGGCTGGATAGTCAGCCAGTCAGAATAGCTGAAAACTACTGCAACCCACATGCAGGTTCATGGACTGCTACAAGATACAGACACTTCGTTGTATCTTTTTCCCAGTCGTTGTCAAGAAGCATGCTCCGTGAAAAAAATTGACTGGCATCACAATTTCAGGATTCATATCCGCTTACAGAGAAGAGAAAAGAAATTGCCCCAGCCTACTCCCTGTAGATCTGGAAATCTTACACAGTGGCAAGGGAGGGGGCCGGGGGGGAGGCGGCCTTCACAGGGCGGCCGCTGAGGAAATCACCAAAACCCCCCCACCCCTCCCTGCTGTTGCACACGCCCGTGGGGTGGCAAATGCAGGGGCAGCCATGGTCGTCCAAAGGTATAGCTACGCCACTGATCTTACATCCACCCCTGGGAAGTGTTAGCTTCCATGCAACACACTAACCCAAGGGAAATCCTAGGGGGGGAACTAGCGGCGCGGGGCACTAGGAGCAAGCTAGCCTCCAACAGAATATGCATACACAATTGAAGCTGCTCCTAAAGTTTTGACCGAAAACTCTTAAATCTTAAGTGAAGATGCTGGCATCTCACAAAAAGTGAAGGACTGTCCTCACAGACCACCAGGTGTCATGCTTCATCATCGGCAGTCCTCACTCTCTAGAAACTAGGTTTGGTAGAGAGCGTGCCTTCACCTGAAGACAGGGAGGCACTTCTAAAGCTAAGTGGGGGCCCGTGAAAGTGAGTGAAGTTTAAAAACCAATATAATTACCAAATTACATTTAATTAGAAACGTAACTATGTGGTATTAAAATACAAGGACGGTGAAGCTGGGTGAATGTTACTGCCCCCTCACCATAGTGATTACTTTAGTCAACATGTTTCTGCCTCCATGGCCCAAAGGGTCCACGGCATTCATCAGGAAAAATAAATGATAAGGGCTCCGTTCTTACCAAATTAATGGTATGAAAATACCACTTGGTAGGTTGACCTGTGTCAAACTCTACCAGGAATTATCCTCAACAAACCTGTAAAACAGAAGTGGAGAGAGAAAAAAAGGAAACCATCAAAAGGTTCGGTCATATGAAAACGTACTGACCCACATGCACCAATTTATACATAGTGGCTATTTGTGTGTAACACGTGTCACTGCAACTGTGAACACCCAAAATTAGAGAACAATGTGAGACCCAACTCACATTCTTACCCTTAGTTAGTATCCTACACGCTCCATGGGAGGAGAGTGGAGGAAAGACCCCTGTTGTCAAACTCTAGAGAAGGGATGAAAGCAAAAAGTAGGTAAGTATCTTAAATACTCTGTCTCAGTGGAGAACGCAAAGAAATACACAGACATTTATTTATTTATTTATTACATACACCCATTCACTCCCTTACTGCATCAAGGTGCGTGTCTCGTGATTGCACCTAGTTGTGTCTGCTCTGCCTCCCTGATAAATGAGCTGCAGAGGAGGATGGGTTTATATAGTGCTATCAATTGCCTTAATTGTGTGAAATGTTACAAATTACCTTCACATGTGCTCGTTTGCGTGGAAGGTTCCGGTGTCAGGAAAGTGCCCTATTAAAAACTAGCAACTCGCCTGACCTAAGCGTCGGTCGAGTCACGAAAGTTAATGATCTGCTATGAGGCTGAGCACCTGTGTTAGACGGAATCCGGGGGACGCCCATGCTAAAGATGCAGGGCGAGTGCCTGACCCCCGCGTCAGCTGGATCTGCTGTAAAGCTGAACACCTGGATTGAGGGAAATCCGGTGTCCCGGGGACGCCCATGTAGAAGGTGCAGCGCGAGTGCCTGACCCCCTCGTCAGCCGTATCTGGAGCCAATGGGGGCCGGGTACGCGTAATGCTACGAGCCTGTCATCTGTTGAGCTAAAGTGAAGCTCAGCGCGAGCACGCCGCGTAGTGGAGGGGCGTGACTTGCTAGTCTATGGTGACGCTCGTAGAGGAGCGAGAACGTCACCCGTTGGGCACAGAATTAGGCTCAACATAAGGACGTTGTGTGGCGCGAGGGGCGTGCCTCGCTTATCCATGGAGGCGTGGACAATAACGTTCCACCAAGGATATGAAATTAATGCAGAATTGCAGAGTGGAAACAATGTAAAAAGGTCACGTGTAGTGTGCCAATCCTTGAAAATAGGAAACACATAAACAAAGTACACTGTGCTATACTGGAGTCGTAAAGACTTAAGTAGGTTGAAACCTGCGAGTAAAAAGGGGACGTGCTTTCCTGTCCTAAAATGTAAAGGAAATGGCACAGCCAGTATGCATAAAAATAGTGTGAATAACGCTGAGAACGTGGGATGATGCCGCCAGACCTTGATAAAAAGTGGCTGGATGCTGTCCTAGCGTATAGTGTGTCACATGCCATGCTAACATGTGGGTTTCACTCACATGTACCACTAAGATTATGAAAGTGGTGATATGTGGGTGTTATCATGTGAGATAGTATACAAGTGTAAAAGTATCCCATCAAGTCATTTTGGAAGGGCAGTTGAATTAGACCATTAGCTGGTGGTACAGGTTGTGCGGAGTGTTCTACTGATATCATAATGTTATGTTCACGATCTTCCACCTAAAGATTGTGACCAAGTCCTCAAGGGTGAGATTATTTGCCCATATGGAGCCAAGGGATCTCGTCATTCAATCCTGTATCCCACGTGCGTAGGCGGTATACCCAACGTTGTTTTCTGATGTGGAGGGACCTCTGGATATCCGAATGTGTTTTGTTGATTACCTCTAGCACTACCCATTTCAAATCTGTGTCTTTATGGGTGTGTTTCAGGTAGTGTCTAGTCAACTTCGTGTTGGTCTTCTTGCACCTAATAGTGCTTCTGTGTTCGTTAATACGAATCTTGACCTTCCTTGTTGTCATGCCCACGTACATCAAATTGCAGGGGCACGTAAGTAGATAGACAACATTCTCGCTGTAACAGTTGCTGAAATTTTTAAGTATCCATGGTTTGTTGGTTTTTATGTCAACCTCTTTCGTTGTACTGGTGAATGAGCACGCAACACAGCCTCAGCACGGAAAGTGTCCAACTGGTCTTTGGTAGCACCACAGTGTGGTCTGGTCCTGATCCTTTGGGGGGGGTGTATTTTGGCGTGGACCAGTTCATCCCGTATGCTTCTGTTTTGCTTAAATGCAAAAAGTGGAGGTGCCCACTGTTTTTTTGCCCCATTCAGAATATGCCAGTGTTTTTGTACGATATTCTGTACTTTGTTTGATACCGGAGTGTATGTGGTGACACACACTATCCTCTCGTTCTCTTTCTTCTCCTGATCTTCCAATAGAGCCTCCCGGTTATTATTTCTTGCTCTCTTTCTTGCTTCCCGGATCATTTTTTTGGGATAGTGATGTTCAAGAAGTTTTTCCTCTAATGTTTCTGCCTGTTCCTCATAGATTTCCGTGCTAGAACAATTCCTCCGGATCCTAAGGAATTGACCCACCGGTAGGTTTTGCCGTAATGACCTGGGATGAAAGCTCTCAAATAGCAGTAAGCTGTTCTTATCGGTACTCTTGTTGTGAACCTTAGTCTGGATCCCATCCGTTGTCATGGTGATAACCTGGTCCAGGAAAATCGCTTGTTCTTTGCGGATCGAGTGTGTGAATCTTAGATGTTGGTCTCTTGTGTTTACCCATCTGACGAAGGCTTCTGCTTCTTCTTGGTTTCCATGCCAGATGATGATGACATCGTCTATATATCGCCGCCAGATTTTTAATTGCGCTGCATAGGGATTGTCTCGGTGGAAAATGAAGACCTCCTCAAATTGGTGTATACAGAGGCACGCCATACTGGGATCAAAAGTGCTCCCCATGGAAGTGCCTCTGATCTGATGATACATTGTGTCCTCATATTCAAAGAAATTCTCCGTAAGAGCCAACTCTGCACACTCCATGATAAATTATCTCGGTGTTATGAACTGCCAATCTCTTTCCAATAGAATCTGTTCCACCATGCTCAGGGTACGTCTCTGTGGTATGCTGGTGTATAACGCCTCTATGTCCATGGTGATGAATAGGTCTTCGGCTGGGTTGATCTCAAGATCTCGCAGGAGGCAGAGGACGTCTTTAGTGTCCCTTAAGTAAGAGGCTGATTTTTGTACAATTGGTCTGAGAAACAAATCGCAGAACTGTGACAAAGGCTCAAGAACTGAGCCTATACCCGACACTATGGGTCTTCCTGGTGGGGGCATCCTGTTTTTATGGATTTTGGGTAAGGTATAAAATCTGGCAGTGCGTGGGTTGTCAGTCACTAAAAAATCAGCCTCATGTCTAGTAATCCAATCGTTAGTTATGCCCTGGTCCACCATACTCCTGATTCTGGTCACAAGTCGTGGGGTGGGGTCGGTGCGGTAGACTTCGTAGCTGTTTGCATCTGAAAGCAATCTGATGCATTCCTCATGGTACATGGCTTTGTTCATAACGACAATTGCGCCGCCCTTATCTGCTGGTTTAATGACAAGTTCTGTGTTTTCTTTCAGCTCCATAAGTGCTTTTCTCTCTCCTTTCTTCAGGTTCTGGAAGCCTTTGGTATTCTGGAAGTCGATGTTTTCTACTTCCTTCAGTACCGCCTTTTCAAAGGCCTGTATATGGCATGGGACTGACTGTGTGGGTGGAACAAAGGTAGACTTCTTCCTCAGTCCTGTGTTAGCTGAGTTTCGGGGATCACTGCTTGAGTCTTCAAAGTAGCTTTTGAGTTTAATTTTCCTAAAGTACTGCGCCAATTCGGTGTTCAGGATGAAAGGATCATTTCTGGGGGTTGGGACAAATCCCAGTCCCTTGGAGAGAACAGACTCCTCATCCGTCGTTAGTGTATGATCACTTAGATTAACTATTGTTGGTTCCCTGCCCGTTGTTGGACCTTGCTCTTTCCCCTTGCTCCGTGTCACAACTATGTTGGGTGTCTGGTCCTCCCATTGCACTCTGGAGTGTTGTTTTGATTGTCTTTGCCTTCCTCTTCCCCTGCCTCTGCCCCTGTATAAAAAAGGCGGCGGGCCTTGTTGTAATGGGAACCCTGGCAGGTAATAGGGCTGTTGCCAATAGCCAAAGGGGTGCATCGGGGGGTGCATTGTTGGCTGTTGGAAGGTCGGGAATTGTCTCCCCTGGGGGCGTCCAGCACTCTCATCACTGCTGCTGTCACTTCCACTCCTCTCTTCTCCAGAGCTGAAGTTCCAGTTCTGCGGTGTAGGTCTGAATCGTTGTTGTCTTTTACCCGCTGTATGGGGTTGGGGTTTTTCATAGTGCTCATCTGTGATATATGGGTAGACTGTTTCCCGGCTAAATTTCTGAACATCATTTTTTAATTTGGTCAGTTTAGATTGTGTCAAGTATTCTTTGTATTGGGAGTGATCGTTATTGATCTCCTCAAGTTTCTTTTTAAAGACGGAAATATGCACCGTCGTTTTCAGCCTGCTTTCACTTTGTTGTATTTCAATGAGTAAAGCATCGGCTAGTTGTCTTGCTGTGTTGATGAATAGCACTAGCCAGTCCTTCGTACATTTCCACGCTATGCACGACCAATTTTTCCTGAATTCTTTGTTGTTAAGGAAAAGCCTTGGTTCATTAGTGACTATCAGGCCACGTGGTGCCGCATTCTTCCGAATATTCCGAATATTTGCGGACGGGCAGGGAACCACCAATATAGTTAATCTAAGTGATCATACACTAACGACGGATGAGGAGTCTGTTCTCTCCAAGGGACTGGGATTTGTCCCAACCCCCAGAAATGATCCTTTCATCCTGAACACCGAATTGGCGCAGTTCTTTAGGAAAATTAAACTCAAAAGCTACTTTGAAGACTCAAACAGTGGTCCCCAAAACTCAGCTAACACAGGACTGAGGAAGAAGTCTACCTTTGTTTCACCCACACAGTCAGTCCCATGCCATATACAGGCCTTTGAACAGGCGGTACTGAAGGAAGTAGAAAACATCGACTTCCAGAACACCAAAGGCTTCCAGAACCTGAAGAAAGGAGAGAGAAAAGCACTTATGGAGCTGAAAGAAAACACAGAACTTGTCATTAAACCAGCAGATAAGGGCGGCGCAATTGTCGTTATGAACAAAGCCATGTACCATGAGGAATGCATCAGATTGCTTTCAGATGCAAACAGCTACGAAGTCTACCGCACCGACCCCAACCCACGACTTGTGACCAGAATCAGGAGTATGGTGGACGAGGGCATAACTAACGATTGGATCACTAGACATGAGGCTGATTTTTTGGTGAGTGGCAACCCACGCACTCCCAGATTTTATACCTTACCCAAAATCCATAACAACAGGATGCCCCCACCAGGAAGACCCATAGTGTCGGGTATAGGCTCAGTTCTTGAGCCTTTGTCGCAGTTCTGCGACTCGTTTCTCAGACCAATTGTACAAAAATCAGCCTCTTACTTAAGGGACACTAAAGACGTCCTCTGCCTCCTGAGAGATCTTGAGATCAACCCAGCCGAAGACCTATTCAACACCATGGACATAGAGGCGTTATACACCAGCATACCACAGAGATGTACCCTGAGCGTGGTGGAACAGATTCTATTGGAAAGAGATTGGCAGTTAATAACACCGGGACATTTTATCATGGAGTGTGCAGAGTTGGCTCTTACGGAGAATTTCTTAGAATATGAGGACACAATGTATCATCAGATCAGAGGCACTTCCATGGGGAGCACTTTTGAACCCAGTATGGCGTGCCTCTATGTACACCAATTTGAGGAGGACTTCATTTTCCACTGAGACAACCCCATTGCAGCGCAATTAAAAATCTGGCGGCGATATATAGACGATGTCATCATCATCTGGCATGAAAACCAAGAAGAAGCAGAAGCCTTTGTCAGATGGGTAAACACGAAAGACGAACATCAAAGATTCACACACTCGATCAGCAAAGAACAAGCGATTTTCCTGGACCTGGTTATCACCATGACAATGGATGGGATCCAGACTAAGGTTCACAACAAGAGTACCGATAAGAACAGCTTACTGCTATTTGAGAGCTTTCATCCCAGGTCATTACGGCAAAACCTACCGGTGGGTCAATTCCTTAGGATCCGGAGGAATTGTTCTAGCATGGAAACCTATGAGGAACAGGCAGAAACATTAGAGGAAAAACTTCTTGAACGTCACTATCCAAAAAAAAGTGATCCTGAAAGCAAGAAAGAGAGCAAGAAATAATAACCGGGAGGCTCTATTGGAAGACAAGGAGAAGAAAGAGAACGAGAGAATAGTGTGTGTCACCACATACACTCCGGTATCAAACAAAGTACAGAATATCGTACAAAAACACTGGCATATTCTGAATGGGGCAAAAAAACAGTGGGCACCTCCACTTTTTGCATTTAAGCGAAACAGAAGCATACGGGATGAACTGGTCAACGGCAAAATACCACCCCCAAAGGATCAGGACCAGACCACACTGTGGGGTCACCAAAGACCAGTTGGATACTTTCCGTGCGGAGGCTGTGTTGCGTACTCATTCACCAGTACAACGAAAGAGATTGACATAAATCCAACAAACCATGGATACTTAAAAATTTCAGCAACTGTAACAGCGAGAATGTTGTCTATCTACTTACGTGCCCCTGCAATTTGATGTACGTGGGCATGACAACAAGGAAGGTCAAGATTCGTATCAACGAACACAGAAGCACTATTAGGTGCAAGAAAACCAACACGAAGTTGACTAGACACTACCTGGAACACACCCATAAAGACACGGATTTGAAATGGGTATTGCTAGAGGTAATCAAAAAAACACATTTCGATATCCAGAGGTCCCTCCACATCAGAAAACAACGTTGGGTATACCGCCTACGCACGTGGGATACAGGATTGAATGACGAGATCCCTTGGCTCCAGATGGGCAAATAATCTCACCCTTGAGGACTTGGTCACAATCTTTAGGTGGAAGATCATGAATATAATATTATGATATCAGTAGAACACTCCGCACAACCTGTACCACCAGCTAATGGTCTAATTCAACTGCCCTTCCAAAATGACTCGATGGGATACTTTTACACTTGTATACTATCTCACATGATAACACCCACGTATCACCACTTTCATAATCTTAGTGGTACATTTGAGTGAAACCCGCATGTTAGCATGGCATGTGTCATACTATACGCTAGGACAGCGTCCAGCCACTTTTTATCAAGGTCTGGCGGCATCATCCCACGTTCTCAGCGTTATTCACACTATTTTTATGCATACTGGTTGTGCCATTTCCTTTACATCTTAGGACTGGAAAGCACGTCCCCTTTTTACTCGCAGGTTTCAACCTACTTAAGTCTTTACGACTCCAGTATAGCACAGTGTACTTTGTTTATGTGTTTCCTATTTTCAAGGATTGGCACACTACACGTGACCTATTTACATTGCTTCCACCCTGCAATTCTGCATTAATTTCATATCCTTGGTGGAACTTTATTGTCCATGCCTCCATGGATAAGCGAGGCACGCCACTCGCACCTCACAACGTCCTTACGTTGGGACTAATTCTGTGCCCAACGGGTGACGTTCTCGCTCCTCTGCGAGCGTCACCATAGACTAGCAAGGCACGCCCCTCCACTACGCGGCGTGCTCGCGCTGAGCTTCACTTTAGCTCAACAGATGACAGGCTCGTAGCATTACGTGCACCCGGCCCCCATTGGCTCCAGATACGGCTGTCGAGGGGGTCAGGCATTCGCGCTGCACCTTCTACATGGGCGTCCCTGGGACACCGGATTTCCCTCAATACAGGTGTTCAGCTTTACAGCAGATCCAGCTGACGCAGGGGTCAGGCACTCGCCCTGCATCTTTAGCATGGGCGTCCCCCGGACACCGGATTCCGTCTGACACAGGTGCTCAGCCTCATAGCAGATCATTAACTTTTGTGACTCAACCGACGCGTAGGTCAGGCGAGTTGCTAGTTTTTAATAGGGCACTTTCCTGAAACCGGAACCTTCCACGCAAACGAGCACATGTGAAGGTAATTTGTAACATTTCACACAATTAAGGCAATTGATAGCACTATATAAACCCATCCTCCTCTGCAGCTCATTTATCAGGGAGGCAGAGCAGACACAACTAGGTGCAATCATGAGAGACGCACCTTGATGCAGTAAGGGAGTGAATGGGTGTATGTATGTGTATTTCTATGTGTTCTCACTGAGACAGAGTATTTAAGATACTTACCTACTTTTTGCTTTCAACCCTTCTCTAGAGTTTGACAACAGGGGTCTTTCCTCCACTCTCCTCCCATGGAGCGTGTAGGATACTAACTAAGGGTAAGAATGTGAGTTGGGTCTCACATTGTTCTCTAATTTTGTGTGTTCACAGTTGCAGTGACACGTGTTACACACAAATAGCCACTATGTATAAATTGGTGCATGTGGGTCAATATGTTTTCATATGACCAAACCTTTTGATGGTTTCCTTTTTTTCTCTCTCCACTTCTGTTTTACAGGTTTGTTGAGGATAATTCCTGGTAGAGTTTGACACAGGTCAACCTACCAAGTGGTATTTTCATACCATTAATTTGGTAAGAACGGAGCCCTTATCATTTATTTGTCCTGATGAATGCCGCGGACCCTTTGGGCCATGGAGGCAGAAACATGTTGACTAAAGTAATCACTACGGTGAGGGGGCAGTAACATTCCCCCAGCTTCACCGTCCTTGTATTTTAATGCCACATAGTTACCTTTCTAATTAAATGTCATTTGGTAATTATATTGGTTTTTAAACTTCACTCACTTTCACAGGCCCCCACTTAGCTTTAGAAGTGCCTCCCTGTCTTCAGGTGAAGGCCCGCTCTCTACCAAACCTGGGGGCATATTACCAAGGGCAGTATCGCCACTTTAGCTGCACTTTTTGCCGATAAAGCAGGGATATTTTTATCGCCCTATTAGCAAGCTGTCGCTAACAGCTGTTAGCGACAGCTTAATGGCGATAGCGGCCGTCTTGTTGCCGCTTTGCATGTCAGCGATATTTATCGCTAATGACATGCAAAGTAGGCGTTCCCAACCAAAAGTCAACAGAAACAGCCGCTAACACAACTACCCCCTATTAGCAATGCCCGCGAAGCGATAAAAAAAGTCACGCTAACCGCGATTATCGCTGGAATTTAACACCTGATAAAAACTTGACTTAACCATCTTGTCAATGGGAGGTGGATTGTAAGGTTAAGTCCTCACCTGCCTATTAGCAAGCTTTCCATTAGCGTAGTGAATTTATCGCTGGATTTCTCGCGCTATTGCTGGGTTTCGCCGCTATCGCTGGATTTTTTATCGCCTTGGAGATAAGCGTTGATAATAACGTGTTATCTCCGCGATGAAATCCAGCGATAGCCGGCGATAAAAAAAACAGGGCTAAGCGCGCTTTGCGATAATTATCGCAAATCCTTGGTAATATGCCCCCTAGTTTCTAGAGAGCAAGGACTGCCGATGATGAAGCATGACACCTGGTGGTGTGTGAGGACAGTCCTTCACTTTTTGTGAGATGCCAGCATCTTCACTTAAGATTTAAGAGTTTTCGGTCAAAACTTTAGGAGCAGCTCCTATTGTGTATGCAAGTGTTAGCTTCCCCCAATCAGCATTAGCTATTTATACCCATTTTTTAAATGTACAATTCAGGTTGATTGATATAAACCAAACTGTATCAATGTGTATTAACTCAAGGGCTATAGCATAAAAGCGTGTGTTCCTAAAGGGTAGAGCTGCGTGCCTTTTTTATGGATTGCCTTTTCTAAAGCTCCTATATTTACCTCAGAATTTTCAAGCTGTGCTGTCTGCAGCATATACTTTAACTTGGTGACATTCCAATCTCGGGGTCAGATGTATGATGTATTTTTGCATCGCAATTGGTCCGATCAGCTATATGGGGCCGGTTGTGAAAACACAAGGTAGTTTTTGTATCCACCAAAAGCATTCGCTTCACTATTTTAGTGAATCGAATGAATTCAGAATCGCTATTTTTGAAACTCTAAATAGAGAATTGCATTTTGAGATTTCACATTACCTAATCGCAATGTAAATGTAGAAATCATTCACAAATTGAGACTAGTGGCAGAAAGCTCATTTTGCATATGCAATTTACCACCAACTCAAAACAGGTGCAACCTATATAAACAGCCCCATAATGCATCAGTGTTTTCCACAATGGCTGCTTTGTACATGATGGCAGGAAGGATGAGGATACTGGCTGGTTTACAAAGAAAGAAGAGGACAACGGAGCACATATTTAGAGTCAGGGTTACTATTTTTCAACAGACAGAGGGGAAAATATTTGACAAATACAGGCTAAGTAGTACACTTTTATTAGATCTCATAGCTGAAATTAAGCCTCAGCTAGAGGTGAACAATCTCAGAAGCAACTCACTTCCCACTCATGTGCAGGTATTATCCTAATTGCACCTCTCAGATCTGGGAGATACCTAGGTGTGATTGCTGCAACAGGTGAGGTATCACAAAGCGCCCTTTCCCCATTTTTCACAGCCTCTCTTGATGCATTGCAATTGACAATAAAATATTATGTTACATTTCAAACAACTGCACATATATAGCAGTTAACCAAGTTAACGGTGCATCAAACAGTGCAATTTCTGCATATCATTAGATGTGGTGATGGATCTCATGTTCCAATATGCCCACCATCTGACAAAACATTTATTTTTAGAAATAGTAAGAATTTACATTTTCAAAAACACCCAAGTTCTTTGCAATGCATAAAACTTCATTAAAGAAATAGTGGTTAGTTTCCCTGGAAGTACCCATGATTCCTTTATGTCTAGGCATAGTGGGATTTATGCACAACTTCTTAGAGCATAATTTGGATGCAGTGATGAATCTCATGTTCCAACATGCCTACCATCTGACAAAGCGTTTATTTTTAGAAGTAGAAAGAATAGACACTTCTAAACATCCAGGTTCTTTGCAATGCCTAAAACGGAATTAAAGAAATAGTGTTAAGATACCCTGGAAGTACCCATGATTCCTTTATGTCTAGGCATAGTGGGATTTATACACGACATCTTAGAGCAGAATTTGGAGACAGATATTTACTTGCTAATTCTTAACATATTTATAGAGGTATATGCTGAACATGGTTATCCATTTTGTTTCTAAACTATTTTTCACTTTCACATTGTATGAGACAGTGCTTATGGTTTGCACTCCTATTTTAACCCTGCAACACCAAGTGAGTGGCGCTACAATGCTGCCAATAAATCTACATGAAGTGTGATTGAGCATACATTTGGGCTCTTGAAAAGTCATTTATGCTGTCTTCATGAAATCAGTGGTGCACTTCAGTATACACCAGAAAAAAGCGGCAAGATAGTAGCAACATGTGCTGTATTGCACAGTAAGTGCCTTTTCTTGTTCCCTCAGTTACAAAATATTAACATTTACCAAACTATGTACATGACTGATGGTGGATCCGTTTTCATTTTAGATCCTGCCATCTACATTTGAACTTGCCTCTTCTCGCCTGCAACGTGCAAATTTATTTATCTATTCAATTAGGTACTTTTGAGAAGTCATCCCGTAACTTGAGTAATTGGGAAGTTTATAGTCCCTCCTCATGTATAATTCACGCCCCCCTTTTGTCTCTTAGATAAACCAGTCCACGCCCTGAAGAGAATCCCGCAAACCACCTTGGGAATCGAAACGCGTTGGCATTACACAACGCAGGGACTTTCGCATTTAATTAAGTTTCCCCCAGTAGAAATGTTATTTGAATTGTCTCACTACTGGGTCTAATGTCTCTTTTCCCCATGGGTAGCAGCTTCTTAAATTTGTTACACAATGTGGAGGCTAAAGGATGTCCTAGTAGCTGCTCCTTTTGTGAACTAAGACTGGTGATATAAAGTTTAGATAATTGTTGTTATATATCACGCTTCATGTATTGTTTGTTACATCATATTACTTCATCACAAAGCCTATATGTTTTTGTTTTATTTGTTGCTTAATATGTATAATTTGTTCTTGACTGAAACGTATCCGCACTTATCTGACCCATGATTAAATGTGGAGTAAAGTGTACAGAATAAAGTAGCAAATAAATGCTTCAAGTCCATATCAATTGAATGGATGGCCTTTAGTCTGTTAAATTGGTATAGCAGCATTTGAATGTGACGGCCAGGACACCTCTTTTTCTTAGTGTATTGCACAGTAAAGCAACACAAAGAGGAATACCCATCATCTTGTCAGAGCCAGAGTCGGATGAAAATGATCTCCTAATACCACAACATCGCCCTCAAGATGGCTCAAGGGAAGAAAGAGAGCGATGTACAGAGATCACTAGGAATTATTTATAAAGTAAGTATCAAATTAAAGGTAATAAAGGAAGTCCACACAACAATGTTGCCTTTACCTTAACTTTTTTATTACCTTTCCTTCAGGTTTAGGTATATTGTCAATAATAGTTAGCACAAAACAAACCTCAAATGTTTCAGAAAATAATCTCCTCTTTTTGAACAATGCAATTTGTAACAAAGGGAACGAAAAAACAAGTTATAGGAGAAACATTGTGCAAATGCGTCTTTCTCCCTTTTACAATACTTGCCATTTCTGTGGGCTCAACATTATGAGTTCCTGTACATCACAACCTGTAGTTTGTCTGTGAGTGTGACATAGACTTATGGCTTCTGGTAGAGAGATGCTACTGAGACTTGAAGCCTCCTTCACTGTCACCCCCACCGAAATCACCAGCTGTAGATATGTGTGAGGTTTGTATATTCTCTAAAGCTCTGGCGACTTGAACTAGGCCCCTTGCAACATCTCCACTGTAGTGGCCCCTCTCTACCATCATGTTGACCACATACCTAAATTGGCAATAGCATGTGTCAGCTGATGAACAGACCTTGTGAACCAATCTAATCAGGCACATAAGCTGATGATGGTGACCTATGATGTATATTTTCTTGGTGTAAAACTGTACATAAATTTGCTATATCCTCTGTTAGTTGCTTAAAATTATCAACAATCACCTTAAGCCTCTTCTCAACAATGTTAGCTTATCTAAGCCATCTTTGATGTTTCCAATGTTTTCATTCATGAACACTAACAGAGTATTAAGAAATGTTACAGTCTTATTTTGTAGGCACTGCACTGCCAACATTGAGGTCTCCAAGCCACTAAAAACAGAAGTAGTATCATCATCATCTGTAGACCTAAGAACACCTGAACCTCACACTCTGAAAGCACTGTGTTGGTGCAGAAATATTCTCCTATGCATAAGTCTGCATCTTCTAGCAGGTTGTGTTGTCTCCATGCATGTTGTTTGGTCCTCTGACTCCTGAGGGAAATCTGGCAGTGGAGAGACTGCTGCTCTGGGGTGGCATGGTGAGCAAAAAAGGATGGATTTAACACAGATCTGTGACTGGGGATGAATGTTTGACAATGTTTAGCATTCCGTCCATCATCTTTTTGTGTTGCTATGTCTGTACGACACAGGTGGTGTTGGTGTGGTTGCATTATCTTCCTCTATGTGTGTCAGAGTGTCTTGAGGTGACTCCTCGTTGGAATTTTCATCTTTTGCGGTTGGGACATTTCTGATATATACAAAAAATGTATAGAATGCTGAATTTAAAAGCTAAAATTATGATTTTGTATTACAAAATTAAAACTGATTTCTTTTTTTTTTTAAACTCCTATAGTATTGGTTTTTTACAATTCATAAATGTATTTTACAGTTTTTAAAGCAAGTCACAGGTTATTGATAAAACAAGTCAAAATGTATGTAAAAAAAAGTAAATAGCAGAGCACTCCTATAGTATATCTGATGCTTTAGCATTTTGGTCCAGGTACAATGAATAACATTTTTTGAAGTATATGTAATGCCAACTCAATTGGGTATTCATATGATTCATCAAAAACTTTCAAGTGTTGTAATAAAAAACATTTCTTTTACTTGATGATGATTTTTACACATAAACTACAAACATATCGCCACTATGGTTGCAACTGTACAACCAAAAATACAGATGCTTTGGGAGTGTTGCTCCATAGATGATTCCAGCCGACATGTGTTTCGTCTCTTACATTGTGACTTTTTCAAGGCTATAATCCGAGTGGATCTACATTCAAAGGAATTCATGCAAACAGTACACACAGATCTATGAGCTTTCCAAACCGCCGAGCAAAAGCCTGCTTATCCAGTTAATTTCTTTAACAAACAACTCTGAAATTCATATTGTGGCTGTCCCTTATCAAAGACGCATAACAGTCGGTTCCAAAAGTATAAGGGTGCCATATCGCTGCACTTGCCCTGAAATAATGGAGGATTAAATCCTCTTATGGTTGTGGACCTTGATAAGTCCCAGTGTAATATTGTGTCAAGACCGGCATGCCATGTGATCAGACCTCGTTATCAGTAAATCCATTTCTAATTACACTGGGACTTACCATCAGATCATAGCCTTGAAAAAGTCCCAATGTAAGGGACGAAACACGTGCTGTCCCATGCGAGGTTTCTTGCTGAAGATCACTACTTCTGTATTGTGTTGAGCTTGAGACAGTTAACTTTCATACAATCAGTGACTTCGGTCATGCAGGCAGCGAACTTGTTTCTTGTGTTGGGTTCCTGTCCAGAGGGAGAGTATGAGCTGTGTGTCGTTGTCATAGGAGAGGATGTTGATGTTGAATGCATGGATGACAATTTCCAGAGTGATTATGAATATGTTGAAGAGGGTGGGGCTGAGTGATGAACCTTGAGGCACTTTGCAGATGTGTTTGCGGGTATGGGAGGGGTGTGGTGCCAGGCTTGTGATCTATCTGCTCAGAGAGAGCATATCGAGCGGAGTGCAGGTCCTTGGATGTGTAAGCATCTGATGAGAATGGGGGTGTGAGATCGTGTCAAATGCTGCAGAGAGGTCCAGGAGAATGGGGGCTACCTTGTTTCCTCAGTCAAGGAGCATGCAGAGATGCGGTCTGTGGTGGCAATGAGTGCTGTTTTTGTACTGTGGCCTGAATATGGACTGCATGGTGTTGAGGAGCTGGTGGTTGCTGGGGTGGTCAGTGAGGGGTTGGTTGACTAGTTTCTCTAAGACCTTGGCTAGTTACGGTAGGAGGGAAACAACTCTGTAGTTGGAGAGCATGGCTGTGTCAGCAGATGGCTTCTTATGAAGCGGCATGATGGTGGTATGTTTCCAGATGTCCGTGAATGTGGTTGTGTAGATGGAGTTGCTGAGGATGGGTGTTAGTGCTTAGCTGATCAATAGGAGTCCGTGATGGGGGCAAGGGACAGATGGGGCCTCGGAGTGGATGGTCTGTATGGTAGTGGCAGTTTAGATGGCAGAGACGGGGACCACGAATGTAGGATTTGATTTTTGGCCATGATGGGTATTTGAGTTGCGAGGTGAGATAGTCCGGTAGAGGGTCAAAGTTGCTGTATATGGGGGTGATTTTGTTAGAGAAGAATTCTGAGAGCTTGTTATTGGAGACTGCAGGAGGGGCAGTGTTAGGAATTGGGTTACTGGTTGACTGGGGTGTGAGCCCTGGTCAAGGAGCAACCACAATCTTAGTCAGGGTAAGGCACAAGCAAACCCCAAATTAACCTTTTCTCAACCCCCTGTTAGCTTGGTACAGAGCAGTCAGGCTTAACTTAGAGTTAATGTGTAAAGTATGTGTGTATCACTTCAAACAGCAAAACAGTGAAAAAACCACACAAAAAGATCCCATACCAGGTTAGAAAATTGGGCTTAATTTAAATAATAAAACAAGACCAAAACAACAACTGGAGTTATTGATTTTTATAGAATAAACTGCAAAATGGCACATTAAAGCAGAAAGCGCTAACCGGGGATATCTGGTTGCACTAGACCAGGTCAAAGTCAAAAGTACCGGTGTAGGATACAGTCTTAGATTAGTCCCGCTCAAGTTTTACCCTCTCAAGTTTAGTGCCAAGAGTCCCATCCACTTTGGAGAGGGTGGCGATGAACAAGGAGAGGGTCAGGGGCAGAGGTCGGTATGGCACAAAGGGCAGGCCGGGCTTTGTGGATGTGCAGGCTGTAGCTTCGTGTTGGCGGTTCCCAAAAGGCTGTTGATGCTGCTGTGCGAAGAGAAGGGCTGGCGGCGGCAGGCAGTGATTTTTGGAGCAAGTAGCGTGGTTCCAGTGCGAGCAGGCCCGTTCGTGGTCGCAAAGAGCCCAAAAGCTTGATTTCAAGAGCTTGAGAGCCACCCCAAGGGTCCAGGACCTGAGAGGCACTGCTTGGGGTCAGGAACTCACTGAAGACCGGTCCATGAGCTGTTGAGGAGCCTTTTATGTCCCTGATCCTCTGATTAGGAGGCCGGTAGACTAGATCTGTGACTGGGGGTGAGTGTCTGAAAAGTTTCAGCACTCCGTCTATCTTCTCCTTGTCTTTGCTTTGTTCACCCCAAGTTGGCAGGGTATGCCCAGACGTGGGTCCCTTGCTCACTTTGCCACTGGATTCAAGTTAGCCTGGATGATGAGGGGTGTTACCCCGAAACCGGTCCCAGGATGCTTGTTTCGGTCCAGGGAAGACCTGGCTTGGCAGTTCGATCTGGACTGTTCCCATGAGGCACAAGGTCAAGACTCATTTGCATATAGCAGGGTCTGACCTGGGGTGGCGAAGTGAGCTAAAGAACGAAGATGGATTCAACCCAGATCTGTGACTGGGGGTGAGTGTCTGAAAAGTTTCAGACTCCCTCCATCATCTCCTGGTCTTAACTTTCTTAAAGTGGCATTTTCAGAATTGTAATTTACATTCCGACTTCTCCATAAGTTAGGATTTAAAATTTGGATTCCAGAGACACCAAACATGGATTGGTTATCTTTTCCCATTTGGAAATTAAACTTATAAAATGTAATAAGGCAACTTTGATGTAATTCTGTGTGAGAAATAGGCCTTGCAGAAGTGAAAAAAGAACTTAAGAATTTTTTACTACCAGGACATGTAAAACTTAAGAGTACATGCCCAACTTTTCAAACACACTGCACCCTGCCCTGGGGGCCATGCAGGGCCTCCTTAGGGATGGGTTATATATTAAAAGGGAAGGTTTGGGCCTGGCAAATGGTTTATTTTGCCAGGTCAAAATGGCTGTTTAAAATTGCACACACAGGCTCTGCAACGGCAGGCCTGAGACAAGTTTAAAGGGCTGCTTAAGTGGGTGGTACAATAAGTGATGCAGGCTCCCTAGTAGCATTTATGTTACAGGCCCCGGGCACATATAGTGCACTTTAGTTGGGATTTAAAAGTAAATTAAATATGTCAATTGGGTATAAGCCAATGCTACAATTTTTTAAGCAGAGAGCTCTGTGCACTTTAGCACTGGTTAGCAGTGGTAAAGTGCACGGATTCCTAGAGCCAACAAAAACTAATTCAGTTAAAAATAGGAGGGGAGGCAAAAAGTTTAGGGATGACCTTACAGAAAGGGCCATGTCGAAAAGGAAGGGACATTTTTGATGATGGTGAAGATTTCCTTGCAGCTGGTTATGCCAGCATCAATGCGGTCTGCAGGACCTGTGTTCTGCATGTGCTGATCATAGCATCTTTGGACGGATTTAAAGGTGTCTTTATCCCTGGTGTCTTGACTTGTACTCAATTTGCTCTCCAGTTGCTTGCAGTGGCATTTCACCAGCCTGAGTTCCTCTGTGTACACTTTGGCCTATGGTCAGCCTTTTGACGTTGGGTTGAGCGTGAGGGGAGCCAGGTTTTCGGTGCATGCAGTGATCCAGTTTTTGAGGTGTTTGATGGCTTTCAGCAAGTTGCTCGTGCGTGGAGAGGCTGTAAGCCTAGCCATCTTCTGTGATGCTTTTTGAGCTTCTGCGGGTGGGTCTGGTAGTAGTATGTCTGTGGCGGAGTGGGTTAGATAGGCTGAAACTGATGATGGTGTGGTATGTCTAGGTCACAGTTGCTGGCTTGTCAACTGTGATGTTGCTGTTTGAGCAAAAAATCATGTCCAGTGGGTTTGGTAACATACTGGGTGAGGGAAAGATCTCCAAGGTTTTCTAGAAGGGCTGTAGAGTTTGGGTCGGTGTAGTCTTCTAGGTGAAAGTTAAGGTCTCAGAGAAGGATGATTGTACTGGCATTGATTATGAGGGGTGCAACAAAGCCCATGATGTTGCTGGAGGAATTGATGTGATGTCCTGGTGGTCTGTATGAGGGTTCCACAAAGAGAGAAGTTGGCTGTGATGCGTATCTTGAACGTGATGAGGGTGTCTGTGTAGGTGGTTCAGCTGATGGTGTCTTTGAATATGATGGTGACTCCACCTCATGGCTGGTGCTGACATTCTTGCCTAGTGATCTTGTAGCTGACGAGGATGGCTGTTGTGATGTCCGGTGCAGCGGTTGGGTCTAGCCATGCTTCCATGAGGAATATCAGGCCTGGAGTGAGTCATACAGTATGTGCTGCATGGGTGGTGGTTGGTCTGTGTGAGCATTAGGGTGGTTTGTGTGACTGTGAGCGAGTGGGGTGCTAAGTGTTAATGGTGCAGAAGTGGTGGGTGTAGGGTGTGGGAGAGTGCATGAGATCTTGCAGGCGGCACATGTGAATGCTTCCTATGTTTTATTTTTTATTTATTTTTTATTTTTAGTGTTTTATAGAGCGCAAACTTGACCCGTGAGGGTATCAGAGCGCTTTACAAGGTTTACAGAAGTGAACAAAAAAAAGGCTTAGAAATACAGAAGTATACAAAACGATTGGAGAGGGGCAAGGGGTGCTGGACACATAAGGGAATAGTGGGACACGTGTGTATGGCAACATTTACAGTTAATCAGTATAAAACCCCACAGTTTCTTGGTGGAGTGAGTAGGTGATCTGAGGAGAAGGCTATAGTCTTAGATTAGTCAGGCTCTCTGTGGTGGTTGAAGGCAGAGATTAGGTGAGGAATTTACCCATGAGGAAAGTTTTGGCCTCCTTTTTGAAGCGTGCCAGAGAGGGTATTCTTCTGATGGCGGGTGGGAGTGAGTTCTAAATTCTTGGTGCGGCCCCGGAGAAAGCCCGATTGTAGGTTTTTTCTTTCTGAGAACGGGCAGGTTGGAGCAAGAGGTCTCTGGCGGACCGGGAGTTCCTGCTTCCTCCAGATACCACTAGTTTCTGTGCAAGATAAGCAGGGGAGTTCGCGTATAAAGCCTTGTGTGTAATGCATGCCAGTTTCAGCTGTATTCTGGCCTCGAGGGGGAGCCAGTTCAAAGCTTTCAGATGTGGAGAGATGTGGTCGAATTTCCTAGTGCCGGTAAGTAGTCTGGCGGCCGCATTGAGGCAGGCTTTTAAAGGTGCCAGGGAGATCTTGGGTAAACCCGAGAGGGTGGAACAGCCATATTCCAGCCTAGAGATGACTAGTGCTTGGACTGCCATTTTTAGGTCGGGAGCATCGATGAAGGGGTTCAGCTTCCTTAGGTAGCTCAGGTGGAACCTGGCTGATTTAGCCATCGAGTTGATGTGGTCCCGCATGTTCAGGTTGCAGTCGAGGATTAGTCCCAGAGATTTGGCCGAGTCCACGATGGTCGGTGGGCAGTTTAAGGCTGTGATGGCCTTGATACACATCTGAATATCCGGGTTTACTTTTGTAGGGGAGATTAGGAGAAATTCTTTGCGTTGAGTTTGAGTTGGTTAGAGGCAAGCCATTGGATGGTCAGTTTCAGGGCCTCATTCAGGGAGAGGATCTCCTTGAGCGCTGAAATTTTAATGTATATTTGCGTGTCGTCCGCGTACATATGGTAGGAGATGTTAGCGGTGCGAAGTACTTCGGTAAGCGGCTCTAAGTAGAGATTAAAGAGGGTGGGGGACAGGGTTGATCCTTGAGGGACTCCAACCGTGACCGGGGTGGGAGCTGATAGGTTGCCGTTAATTAGGAATCGCTGTGATCGGTTGTGGAGGAAGGACCTGAACCATTCTAAAACAGAGCCATCCAAACCAATCCTGAGTTTGAGGCGTTCAAGTAGTTTTTCATGGTTGACCGTGTCGAAGGCCGAGGAAAGATCTAGGAGGATTAGAAGGCAGGTTTTGCCTTGGTCTAGGGCTTGGAGGGCATCGTCCACGATGTGGAGCATGGTAGTTTCAGTGCTGTGCCCCGGTCTGAATCCAGATTGGAAGTCATCGAGTAGGTGGAAATTGTTGATGTGTTGATTTAGTTGCTGTTGAACACACTTCTCTAACACTTTGGCTAACAGAGGGATATTGGAGATAGGTCTGAAGTTGTCAGGGGAGGCTGGATCCAGCGATGGGTTTTTTAAAATGTGGAGGACTTTCAGAGAGTCAGGAATCGATCCCTGCTGGAGAGAGGCGTTGATTATTGCAGTCCAGCTAGGAACAATGGATTGAGTGGCAGCAGCGAGGCAGTTGGATGGTAGCGGGTCATTAAAGTGATTTTTCGGGTTTAAGGTAGAGAGGATTTTAGAGACGGAATCTTCGTCATAGTACTTGAAGTCGGTCCAGCGTGCTTGATCCACGTGTGTTGTGTGGTGCAGTGTGGCAACAGTGAGGCAAGTGCTGGTTGGGATTGAGAGGATGGAGGAGCACACCAGGGTAGAAGTGGGTAGGATGAGTACAAGTGGTATGTGCTATGGAAGAGTTGTTCAATCTCTAAAGCCATTCTTAGTTCTTGTACTATAAAAAAAGGCATCATAAGACTTCCTTTGTCTGTTCCAATCTGAAGGGGTTTCCAAATCTGGGAATAAAATATCAGAGGAGTATCTCAACTACAGTGATAGCATCAGCTTGTTCCTGTGAGTTTGCTTCAATCCAGCTGGAAAGCATAAAAACTAGAACCAGTACAGAAACATAAGAACAACATCAGGGCATTTGGATAAAATCAGCTCAAACATAGAAAAAGGGAAACCATGGTGGGGTGTGTGCAGCTGGAGTAGTCTTGACACCTTTTTGGACATTGTAGACTTGCCAAGAAGTTCAGATATGGCAGTAGTGGTTGGCATTGGAATGGATGTAGGGTGCAAACTAATAGGCACTTATGGCATGAATCATGCCATCGCCACTGACATGAGTAGCATCATGATGTAGAGAGGCTAAATGCAGGATTAATACACTGGGAACAAGTACTCTTCCCTATTTATCTCCCCATACTCCATTGGGGTCACTTTTACAATGATGCTTTAAACAGGTTCTATTTTCGTTGTACGTGGCACACACCTGTATTAATCCTTGCATAATCCTTTAAGATGGGCATGAGGTGGTCAGTGATTTGTGACACATACAGAGTAATAGAGGGGTAGAGCAGCCTTTTTGGCAGCTTGATCAGCAAAAGCACTACCTTTGGATATTTCATCCTTAGGGGTCTAGTGAGCAGCATATGTAAGAGAAGTGACTTTAAAAGGTGACTAGAGAGCATCAAGCAAACCCTTTACATAAAACTAGTTTTTAATTGGGGCTCCTGACAAGGTGAGGGACCCTTGTTGAATACAGAGAAGTCTAAAATCATACGCAACTCCAAACATGTAGTTTGAGTTAGTGAAAATAGCTACTGGTTTCTGTGCAACTAGGATACAAGCATGAATGAGAGCTATCAGCTCAAGTTCTTGAGCAGAGTGGGC
Organism: Calotriton arnoldi; assembly: GCA_963921515.1. Taxonomy (NCBI): domain Eukaryota; kingdom Metazoa; phylum Chordata; class Amphibia; order Caudata; family Salamandridae; genus Calotriton; species Calotriton arnoldi. The sequence continues at coordinate 161,267 of CAWUFW010013606.1, forward strand.
GTATGGTGAACATTGACTCTCAATAACTATATATATTGTACAAACAGCTTAACCAACAACCAGGGCTCTGTTGTCATCTCAGAGGCAAAAGCCATGAATATAAGATACAAAATAACAATTTGACACATTTGCATCAGTGAGATCAATGCAAGGGTCCCCTTTGAGAACAACAGGGAACAATTGAGTAGGATTACATACAGAACATTAAACTGGTGTGATATGAAATCCGGGCAATAACAATATTTCAATCTTGACAACCTAGACATGGTCTGGTGCTGAGTTTTAGTAATCAACAGTAATGCAGCAACAGCATGGGGTACATCAGCAATAAGGGGTTTCCCAAGTACAATCTTTTCAGACACTTCAATAAGGTCAGCAGCCACAGCAACTGTGTGCAAGCACAGAGGCAACTCTGCCACAACAGTATCGAGAGCAATTATTTTCTTTTTGTTCTTGTGATCTTGTACCAACAGTCCCAAAGCAAAACCCTCCCTCTCATGGCAATACAGATTGAAAGGTTTAGTACAATCAGGCAGTGCTAAAGAAGGTGCAGAGGAAAATGATACAAAAGCTTGTCCTGTGTTTTTGGGCCAAGGCAATGACTCTGTGGTCTCTTTCTTAATTAAATCTTCGAAAGGTTTAACAATATTAACATAAACCAAAACCTAATGCCCAATACCTGACATTCCAAAAAGAGTGTGTACCTGGGAAACATTATTGGGTCTGGGTAGCTTATGGATGGATTTGATGCAATTGACAAACAGGTGTCTCTCCTAAGCTAAGATTTAGTGACCTAAATTACCGAACACATGGGCATGTTTACAACAGAATGGAGAAGCGTGGCATTAAGCAAAAATTGCTTCTCCATTCTGAAAACGTATTTCCCTTAGCTGCCTATCGCCAAAGCAGGCACACTTGCACCATAGTGCAATGTTGCCTGAGTTGTGGGGAATGATTGTTTATGTGCAGGGAGGTGTCACTTCCTGCACATAAACAATCACACATGGCGATTTGTAACTTCTATGTGTGCTGCATTGTGCAGTGCACATAGAAGTTGCAAATAGCCATTTTTATAATGATTGTTTATGTGCAGAAAGGCACACCTTCCTGCACATACACAATCATTCATGGCGATTTGCTGTTTCTATGTGTGCTGCACAATGCAGCAAACATAGAAACAGAAACAAGCATTGGCATAGCCAATAGGTCTCGCCTTTGGGACCTTATAAGTATTTAGTTATGCAGTACAATATCCTTGGTGCAACAACATCAACTGTTGCATGGCTAAACACTTATAAGGTCCCAAAGGCCTAACCTATTGGCAAAACACAAGTGCTGTTGATGAAAGAAGGTTAAGTGTAAAAGAAAAGAGTCACTTCTTTCTGCTGGAATGTGTGAAGACAGGAAATCTCAATCATATTTTATACTGTTGAGGGACATCTGTCCATATTCAATAATGGTGTTAAACTGATGCGTTTAGCCATCCCAGAGTGGAAACATGCTGCTGGAAGGAAATATGAATTGTAATGGCCGAAATCTCTGTACAAACGTAACCAAATCTTACCGCTAGTAACCTTCACCCACAACTTTTACAGCTCTGCGCAAGCCAAGGATGTCGGTGTATCAAAAGAATGACAACCACCACCATGTTAATTTCATACGAGGCCACCTGCACACTCAGGTGATGTGGCCTTACTATGACATGAGATGAAAAGGAACTTCCAAGAACTTTACTCTCGCTGTGGATGAAAGAAAGGAGACAACAAGCAAAACGTCTCTTTCTGTTAAGTGTTCGATAACTGCTGTTTGACATCAACAACAGCATAAACACGTGGGCATGGCCGCAATCTTGTTGAAGCCAGCTTACAGGCCCAGAAATAAAATGCTGACAGCGAGCGTAAGGTTAAAGCGATGGACACAGGGAATGTACGGTTGGCTCCCCGATAAAATATCACCCTGGTAGAAATAGGTGCGAATTGCCTCCATCGGTTTGTTCAGAAGAAGACCCAAAGCAAAGGCTGAGGTATTACTCTCGTACAAGAGGAGGGAAAGAATGCATTTTCACCAAGTGCTGCTGAGAGATGGAGCGATTTTCTCCTGGACTTCAGTCACTTAACTAACAATGGGCATTCTGGTTTTTGGGCCAGCCGAAAAGTTAGGTTGAAGGTTAAAAAAAAGGCGTGGTTACAACAACTTTCGACAAACCATTCCAGTGGGATGATATGTTGCCAAACTGCAAGCACAAGCATGTACATCTTAAAAACGGTCTCATTGTGCGAGCCCTGAGAATTTGAAACCTAGTTTCATAATCACCCCGTCATGTAATGCTGAACCCAAGCTCCACTGGAATGTGGTAGCACCAGGTTACGTCACAGAAGACTGCGAGCATTACCACAAGCAAAAACAAGCACGAGTGCTTGAAAAGTGCAGAAGCGCGCGTGGCCACGCTAATTGCAAACAGATGGCCCCTGCCCGCCGCTGCTCGCTCCCGCAAGGTGGATGCCAGCACAAGCACAAGTGCTTGAAAAGAGGTGACCGATTTCTAAAGGTCATCTCCTAGAGCAGCGCATGTGCGCTGCGCTAGGCTCGACCTAAAAACGAGGAGAAATAAAGCATTTCTCCTCATTTTGCCATGTTAAGACCAGATTTTCCCTGGTTTTAATTTTGGCACTGCCCCATATTTACGCCACCCTTGTAAATATGGGGCATCTTCAAAATCATTGGGAGTTGCAGTGGAACGCCCACCCATTGCCCACCCCTTTCATGTTAAGTGTAGCGTGAAAGGGGATCTTATTTGCTAAGGCGGTATCAAACCAAGTTAAGTGGCTTAATGCCGCCTTGTAAACAAGGCGAAGCCCCTATCGCCACAGGAACGTCGCAAAAAGTGATGTTCCTGTGGCGATAGGGGCTTGTAAATATGCCCCACAGTGTAAACAGAACAGTAATTCCTCTTTAAAAGATTTATACCCCTTTTTAGCTGGTTATTTAAATGGATACAGAGAATCAACCTTGCATTGGTCCAGTGAGTCAGAAGTAACCAACAAATCATGCACATACTGATCAAAAGTAGCTCCTTTCAGAAGGTCAGTGGGGTCTAGATCTTTTTTGAGTGCCTGCAACAAGATAGAATGTGACTATTTATACCCTTGAGGCAATCTTGACAATGTGAATTGACCCCACATAAATGTGATAGCAAAGACGAACTGGCTAACAGGGTGTGTAGGAATGCATGAAAAGGTGGACCATAAACCTACACCAGTGAAACACCTAGCTATTGCTGGTATGCATGATAGATTAGTAGCAGGGTTCAGTACAACAGGGAAACTAGGTAATAGAACAGTAGGTCCCGTACAAAGTGAAAGGCATCCTTACCTTTCTTTCTGACAAAATGGTAGTGTTACAGACACTCACAGTCTGTAACCTTTTGTTTTAATATAGCAGACGTGAGTGGACTAAATCACCTTTGCATCAGCACACAATGTATACCGTGATGTGTGAGGAAACTTCTTCATAGGATTTCAGATAACTTTAACTGGTTCTGCAGTTGAAAAGCAGCCCACATCACTCGCATGTAGGGACTACAGAGTAGGTAGGACTTGTTCTAGTACACCACATATTGTCTGAGGTGAAACTCACAAAGAATCATTGGATTCCCATGGATCACTCGTGCAAACTAAAGTACAATTCAGTTTTCATAGGAGATTCATTTGCGTGAGCGGTGAGGATCATAAGGAAAACATTTTGGTCAGTGATCACAAATAGGCCCCTTGCCTGAAACCTCTTGTGTCAGTATTATCATCCTTTACATCGCAGAGTGGACCTAGACTCAAACTGGTTAGGACAAGAATCTTTAGAATTCTTTGTATGGGGTGATACTGAAGATGATCAATAATGTTAAAATATCAAATTCCTACAACATGGTTCCTTATAAACCTGCCAGTAAAAAATGTGAATATAAACAGTGTATTCTTTTTAAGTTGAAATAATTGTAGAGGAAATACATGTTCCCAGGTAAACATAAAGATATTCTGAAATAATTGATAAAACATGTAATGCAAAATAACATACAATCATGCAGAGCAAGGAAACAATGGAGCATCTACAAATTTTTGCAAATTTGCAAAAAAACAGAAAACCATGCTTATTAGAACCCACTGTATTTCTTTGCCTTGATTCTCTGATTAAAGATGTCACGTCAGGAACATACTTTGAGAATATAATTGCCATTCTAAAACAAATTCTGATTCTGTGCAGCAAATCATGCAGGAAATCACCAAAAAATGCAGGAGGTGATTCATGCGGTTAAATATTGTGTACAATGGTTTACCAAGTTAAGGAAAGTTAGAACGTGAGAACGTGAGATGGATGGATCTCTTGAAGCATGCGCTTGAATATTATAGTAAATTTTCCATGTGTTAGAAGATAGGAAAAAAATTATGTGAGATAATGAAGAAACAATAAGGTTCGGCATCTTCAAACATCTAACTTATTTCAATGTGTCTTCTCAAGAATTTTTTCTAAGATTTGTTCAGTAAAGTCAACTATCTCCAGAGTAACAAATTCAGTACGATGCCTCACTGCGGGTGCTGTGTTCCAAATATGAATAACTACAATATGCCTCTTTATTGTGTGAAAACAAAAGATACTGTAGTGTATTTGACATAGTTAGAACAATGATACACACATTAGTGGCTCGTTCATTACAAAGGGTTCTCCACCCTTCCAACAGAACCAGTCACAACCGAACACTGTGAGAACTGCTTTCTTAGTTCTATTCCTATGACTGAGGAATAGATGGGATTTGGGGACAAAGCATGTGTATTTTCAAAAATGCCAAGCTGAGGTTAGGTAAAAGCAAAATTAATGTATTTACCAAAAAAGAAAAACTAGAAAAGGTGAGAGAAAAAGTGTGTATTTTAAAATGGTATATATTGCTTACTTTGGTAAACATAATCAATAAAACAGAAACAAATAAATGATACAGATTAAAAAGAATAACAACAGAATTAAAAAATCTTAACATTCCCTGGAAAGAAAAATGTCCTCTAGATACAATACATGCATCAACTGAGGTAAAAAATACATCATATATACAGTGACTTCATTATTAACACTCCTCAATGTCAATAGTGTTATCAAAGTAACTTTTTCCAGACTGATGAAAACTACATTTCAGCGGGAAAAATATGTCCCTTGCCATAAATCTCTTGTGTCAGTATTATCATCCATTACATCGCAGAGTGGACCTAGTCTCAAACTGGTTAGGGCAGCAGAGAGCTGTAGAGAGCAGGCGAGGAGAGGAGAGGCGAGAGGCAAGTGGCGTGCGGTGAGCTAAGGAGCAGCGGAGCAGCGGAGGAGCGGAGGAGCCTTGACAACCAGCGACGGTATTCCGGCATTCATCCTTCGGCATTTATCCTTCGGCGCTTCCACTCTCCACTTCCACTCTCCACCAAGGCAAAAGGAGGCTGGGGACAGCGGAGGTAGGCGCAGCTGAATTTCGCTTCTGTCTTTCGCTTCTGCTTATGACGCCCGCCGGTCCAACAGCCCGCTAGCTCACCTGGCTCACCTGCTCAGCCTGGCCCGGCCGATCCGCTGCCCGATCCGACTATTGGCAGTGCTGTGCAGTGCAGTGCAAGCGCGGCCGCCTTTAGCCAGGTGGCCGCAGTAAGTGTGAGCCTCGGTAGAATCGCGGAGGCGGCCTGGTCAGAAGCCCGCGAATCTCCCTTGAGTGGCCCGCTTGCCTCCACATATACCCCTCCATCTCACAGAACTGCAGCACCGGCACCCCTACAGGAGTCTGGGCAGGGGGTAGGGGGTAGGGGGCAGGGGGTAGGAGCAGGTGCTGAACCACCCCCCTGGGTTCCCTGCCCACTCGGATCAGAGGACACAAAGGGCCACCTCGGCTGCCTAGGTTTGTTCTCAGGCTCTGGGGCTGACTGCAGAATCTGCCACCACTGCAAATTTGAAAGTATTGAAGTGAGAGGAACCCCCAGATACGCAGGAAACGTGGTGGGCCGCAGGCTGCCTTAAGGGGGTATCTCTAAGCAAACGTTCAGGCGACTAAGGAGACTAAGGAGAAACGTTATTAACGGTGGGGTTACCTGGAGACATTTCCCTTTCAGCAAACCACTAGACCACTAGACCAACAGACCTTTTTGACCATCAGCCATTACCAGCCATTACTAGCCACCAGCCACCAGCCTTTGGCTAATATCCAACGGTCTTCGAGCCACAAGAGGGCCCTCGCGGGAGCCTATCCATTGCCACCGTCACCACCAGACATGATATCAGGGCGTGTTCGGGGGCCGTCCAGCCCAGACAAGCAGGGAGAAAGGGAAAGAAGTGTAAATCTGGCCCACCCACAGCCCAATCTTTCGACCAAACTTCCCTCAATTCGACAGAGGTCGACTTAATGGACAGCGCGCCACAAAGAAGGGGAACCTCCTCTAACTCTAAGGTCTCTCCAACCCAGCCCAAAATTTACACAAAATTCAACTTCTTAAAAAACATTGGTGCTGCTGTCTACTCAAGCAATGCGGCACTTAAAGGTCTTCAGTCCCCCCTTCAACCGGTTCAAACTCTTCACTCGCTACAGCTAACTACAGCTTTAATACACACTCAAGTCAGTGAGCCGAGTTTATCTCCCAAGGCGGATCACACCAACTCAGTCTCTAACAGTAATTTAACATCAAGTGTCCAGGGGGCAGCCTCCACCTTACCCAGCACAACAGCAGCAGCGCCCATGCCGGCCACGAGTCATCCGGCCCAAAACATCGGACTTCTGGCGACCGCCGCACATTTAACGAAGCCTTCAGAGGGTCACCCAGGGGCCCAGCCAACTCAGCTATTGGCAGACCAGGCGTCAGACAGCTCAGCCAGTTCAGTAACAGCAACAGCAACGCCCCCGCCCCCAGCAGCAGGGGATGTTCAGCAAGCGCTTACACCGACAGATCTAACAGGAACAAGCCAGCTAATGCTAATAAGAATATTCAACTGCCGACAGCTCCCCCAACAGCTCCCCTAAGCACTCCAGCGGATGAGACAAGCAGGACGCAATTTCCATCGGCACTTCATGGGAAAGGCACTTACAGCCAGCATCCACTTATCACCGCCGACACTACTAATATTAACATCTCGGATCTTAGCCACACTAGCGTCAACACCCTGACTACAACAGCTATCACTAACGATTCTAAGCAGGAAGAAGGAAGGGCGGCCTTATCCTATTTGAGCACCCAAGAATGGGAGGACATGCTAGCAGCATACTCTCCAGACCGTCACATAGGCATATCTCCTGCGAAGCCGACTTCAAATCCTTCAGCTGACAGCCAGCCCCCAAGGGACAAAGGGGAGCGAAAGGAGAAGGGTGGGCCAAAAGACCAAGATGGAAGTGCCTGGGCCTCCATCCTAAACACCATGCAATTGTCGGTGGAGGCGCTCCAATACCAGTCGGACAAAATGGACATACAGCTCACTCTTTTAAACACTCTGGCTGTGTTCACAGCAGGCATAGATGAGAAACTGGGGGACCTCAACGGGCTAATTAGAAGAGCACAGACGGAGGCACACCTCCGATGCGGCTGTAGTCAGATTGTGGACAAACTAACGACCCTTCCAACAAATCTCACAACGGTGCTAAACGAGTTGAAGAACACATCATTAGCCATCCCTGTTTGTTCCCCAGCTGGTGGCCCGACTTCTGAACCCCCAGCCCCTGAAAGCAAGGAAGGAGAATCGGGCAACTCAACTAATCAGAACTTGAAAGGCAACGATTCTACCACCCAGCATAAAGTGGGGTCTCCATGCACTGCCAGGGAATGTTTTAAGACAGTTCAAACTGACTCAGCCATTACTAAAGAAAATGCCAAACAACGCCACCAGCAGAAAAGGAAGGGACGGAATCAAAAATCACTCCTCCTCAATCAAGCAGCCAACTACTCAATCTTCAGCAAACAGTGCTCCAAACCAGAGTCTGACCCTAAAGAGGGGGGCAAGCAAAATACAGCTCTGGCTCAAACCAGTATCCCTCAAAACATAGTAGCATCTCCCGGGCCTACTAACACCGATAGGCCTTTAGCTGATATACACAACGGGAACTCGTCACAGGCAGTGCTAGCTCTCCATAGAGGAAGTGCCAATATTGACCTAAGGGTAATTCCCATATCATCATTACAAAAGCTATCAATCAATCCAACTCGGCCTGACGGACAAAGAGAATCCCAAATAAGCACTGATCCTGCAACAGAAGAAAATAGGGTGTCCAGAACGGACGCAACCTGGCAAACGACCATTAATCACTACGTCAATAAAGATCAGATAAACAATTGCCCAAACCACATTATCCAAAAGCTTGCATCACCGAGCAAAGGAAAACAAATATGGAAGGCCCCAGATCAGCTACTTCAGGGCTCATTCCTCCTGCAGGATCCGAGGCCACCCAGCGAACCAACACTAACAAGAAACAACGTAACCAATTACAGCCCCCCTAAAGAGGTGCAGCTACCGCAACTAAGGGAGGACGTACAACTTAACAATCAGCAAGACCCCTCATTTAACGCTGGAGAATTCACTAATCAAGTGCATGCCTCAAAAAGATTGTCAATCAGCTCAAGTCTCACACTGCTCAAGCCCGAGTATACATCTAAAGAGCACCAAGACATACTGAATAGGGGCAATGTTTTGAAACTATTAAGGGCAATTCCCAATCTAGCAGATCTGGATACAACTGATCTTCTTGCAATAGAGTTTCTCACACCCGAAAATCCAGCAATGCCTGAGGCAACGAGGGCGTCGTGGAAAACAGTTGCTATCGCTCAAAGAGTATTAAACGAGCACCACATTTTCGAAGCTTGGGGAATCAAGGTTACCTCTTACCAAAATCCAGCTTACCCAGCGCCTCTTCTAAACCCCAGTCCAAGGCCTGGCCTCAATCGCCGCCCAAGGCCCTCAATTTCCGTTCTTAGAGGGGCACTGGGCTCTTCTCCTCAATCAAGGCCTCTCTTCCGGGGTTCTGACCGCGCGCCCTTTGGAGAAGAAGCAGCACCTGGAGATAGTTTTCGGTTTGCTGAGCCAATTACAAGAACTCTAACCCTCTTTCCAGCAACTCAATGACATCATAGCCAAATGGACATCAGTCAACAAAAAGAAAGTGAGATTTGCCTCTGCTCATGGAACATCAATGGTCTAGCTTCTGACCCAGACTTCCTGCAATACTTCAAAACGTTTGATATAATCCTGTTGCAGGAAACTTGGTTGACAGAACCATTACATGTACACGGGTTCCACTGCTTTGCCATACCCACTACAAAAGGTGGAAAAACCAGTCATTGTTCAGGTGGGCTGGCAACCTATATATCGACAACTACCATATCCACAGCAGCTGCAGTCGACCCTGGAGCAGAGGTTGCCTTAGCAACCAAACTCACCCTCTCCTTGACGGGTGCACAAAAAGAAGTAACGATCGTCAATGCATACATCCACCCGAAACGTTTAGCAACTGATTCGGCGAAGCTATTCGGCCAAATAATTACCTATATAGGCAGCACTGAATCATCAAATATCATTCTGTCGGGGGACCTGAACCAATACTTATTGGGATCATCAGATGAATGTGAAGCAAGATTTCAATCCTCAAACTGCAATATACCAACACAAGGCGACTTCACCCACGGGAAAACCAACAAGACAAACAGAGGTCTTCTCGAGGATCTGGAACACTCTAATCTCAGGGCCCTCAACGGAAGATTTGCAGGCGACATTCCTCCTGTAGCCAGTTACTATACTGCAACAACTTGCTCGATTTTGGACTACACCTTTATCAGTCTCTCGTTGTTTTCATTCATTATTAAATTTAGAATGGGGGACAAGGGGGATAGCGATCACCGCCCACAAGAAATTACTTTAGCCGCAACTGCTCCCTCTGGCATCCAGCCTGCCCTAGTTTTGGGCACCACCTACACGTCAGATTATAAGAGAATCAAGTTCACGGCAGATAACATCGAATCCTTGTCAGAATCGGCATTGAATCTTATACTTTCATACCCGATCAACATGGATTACATTCAAATCTGGGAATGTTTTACCAAGATGCTCAGAGAACTACATGCGTAGCAAATAAAAATGAAGCACACTCTGCATTTCGAGCAAGCTAAAAGGCTAACTGCAGCACAAGGCGCGCAAATCAAAACCCTCAAAAGATCTATAAATGGCTCGATAAGATCCCTGCGTCATGATCCTGGGAACCTCTTGCTACTCTTCTCCTTGCGTCAGCAAAGAACTAATCTAAAGAAGTTGAAATGGGGCATAAACAAAAACCTTGAAGATGATATCTGGGCTAAACTTATCCATAACATAAAACAAAACGATAGCGCCCGTTTCTGGAAAACCGTAAACACAATCATTAACCCGCAACGTGGGGGAATCTCATCGCACATATTAGAGGAAACCTGGGCCAATTATCTGAATACCCAGTTCAACTACCTCATAGCGGGCTCCCCTCACTTGGACCAGAGCGGGGCAGCTCCAATTGACCGCAACGCCGTTAATCAAATAAGTCTCATATAAATCCTTAGACTTAAACCAACTGCTGGAGGAAACGTCAGACGAAGCCGCGCATCTGCTAATTAAGCAGCAGATCACAAAGGGAAGAAAGGAAGGGGCGCCGGGCCCGAATGGAATGTCGCCCGCTCTGTTCAAACAGAGGGCGACAGAGTGGGCAAGAATAATCCACCTTATATTCCTGGCAGTGAAACAACGGGGTGTCATCCCTGATTCATGGAAAGGCTCCACGATCGTTCCTATCCACAAAAGTGGTGACAAGGCTTCGCCCGGCAATTATCGGTTAGTGGCACTAATCGACAATGAGGCCAAATACTTTGCGGGCACGTTGTTGGAAGAGCTTATAGCCTGGGCGGACACGAATGATATAATCCCACTAAATCAGACAGGCTTCCGTAAGAAAACAGGCACAACAACGAACATTTTGACACTATCCCTGCTTATAGACGCAGCAATCTCGAAGAAAATGCAGCTGCACCTTTGTTTTATCGATTTCAGTGCCGCCTTCTATAATGTGGACAGATCCAGACTGTAGGCGAAGCTAGCCCGTTGGGGCATCCCAAATGCTCTTTTAAAAATGATAATGCTCCTACATTCAGATACCTGGGTACAGGTTAAACTAGGCACAGGGACGCATCTGACAATGAAAGTAAAAACAACGAAGGGCCTCAAACAGGGCTGCGTGCTGGCACCTATGCTATTCAAATTATTCATGGCAGACCTACCACAACTACTCAACACCAGCAACTCTCACGCGCCTAGGATGGGGGGTACAACTCTGTCAACTCTGTCCAATCTCCTTTACGCTGACGATGTAATCTTGATCAGCCACACAGTAGTTGGCTTGCAACATCTTCTCAACAGCATGCAGGATTACGCGGAAGCAAACAAGCTGTCAATTAACTTAAAGAAAACTAGAACTATGTCAATCAACAACAAAAGGAAGGAAATGAGAAGCTGGCATTTGGCCGGTACACAAATAGATTCAGCGGGAGCCTATAAGTACCTAGGAGTCTACATTGACAAAGAAGGATCATTTGCTCGACACCTAGAAGAGATTAAAAGGAAGGGGCTGGTGCTAGCACTAACCATGAAAAGCTTAACATCTAAATTATTGGGCCCAACATTGAGTCCCCTACTGAATGTAGCACAGGCCAAAATATTACCTACACTAACTTATGGCAGCGAACCTTAAGAGGCAGAGACGCTAAACTGCTGGATACAACTTTAGTAAAAGCACATAGAACCACATTTAGCCTTCAAAACTACACTTCCCAGGCGCAAATCAGGCTGGAATTCGGCCTACTGAAGCAATCATGGGCCAGATACGGCGCATACATCAACTGCTGGAATAAAATCAGACAATCGGCCCCTAAAACTCTAAATCAGCAACTATGGCAAGATCTTCAACAGAGGGAGGATTCGCCTGCAAGAAGCTATCTTCAGGAGGCTCTAACATGTACTGGACTCTTGGCCCTTTGGAACACACAGATCCACCATCTAGTTTTTAAGAAACTAGTTTGGAAATCCTTGAAGAAATTGGCGTTGGTGGAGGACAAAGCAGCCTTTTCAGCAAGATCGCACGCCTGGATGACCCTGAACAATTATAAAGTCTTATCTCCCCAAAAATATTTTCATTTGGGCTACCCGAAATCACAGAAACTAAAATTCTTAAAATATCGCCTTGGCTTGATCCCGTGCACTCAGAACCTTCCACCATGGAAGAGGGAGCCATCTCAAACATCTTGTAGTCTGTGCAATGATGGCCAGGGCGACATTATCCATTTATTATGCTCCTGCAAGGAGTTGATACAGGGAAGGAGACAGCTGCTAAGAGTCCCCCTAAACCAAAGGAGAATTCGTTCAAGGAGACAAGCAGTATTGGCATGCTTTGACCCAGCAACACCACAATTAAACTGTAGACTAGTGAAATTCCTAGATGCAGCTGAGAAAGAAATGCCATCGCACACCTAAACTCCTTCCAGACTAAGGGGTAGCCCGTTAGGCCATCAACTCATGCAGGTGGCCGGATGCCGAAATAATTGAGAATACTGTGTCCACCCTTTCCAACTATGATACCAGACTGCCCCCAACAAGGTCGACCTGGAAAGCCTCCACACAAGCGCTTGGACTGGTCTTCTAATATTGTCCTCTCTCGGCTAACAGCACTGCCCAGACAGAGTAACGAAGCTGGGCAGAACGTACAACTTATATTGAGAGCTATCTGTATGAGGAACAAAGTATTTTAATCTGATAGCAATTTATGTTTTTAAGCTTCTAATGATATATGAATTTTGTAAATGTGTAATTAATATCTTATCATGATTTTATTGTTTTACTTGAAATTTGTATTGCAATGGTTTTAAGTAACTATGCAAATGTAATAAAATTCGTAAAAATGTCTGTAATTCGTGTGGTTAGGGCAAGAAACCTTGCATTTCCTTGAATGCAGTGATACTGAAGATGATCAAGAATGTTAGTTGATGTATCAAATCCCTACAACATGGCTCCTTATAAAACTGGCAGTTCTTCTTCTTCCATTAAATAGTGTTCTGACACCTTATTCTGGGATTCCTTGAATATATTTGGCTATCTACTAGACTATCTCAAGAGATTTGCTAATATAATCCTGACCTGGATGAGGATTGACTTAGATTGGGGTGAAAAGGCAAATGCTCCATGTTACCCTGCCATAGCGTAGAGAAGCAGGACCTATCCCCAGCACGGCAAAAAGGGAAAGACAAGAATCACAACCAATGTAGCCACTTGAATCTTGACCAGTAGACTGTTATAACTAGGAACAGGTGGAATATGCATAGGAGTTTATAAGGCAACCAAACTGCCTGTACTTCGATCCTCCCTAATGCCTCTGGATGATGAAGTTGGTACACAACCTCAGCAACTGGGCATTCTCCTGGGTTGCAAAGAACTCCACGGTCCAGCAACTGTGACTGAAAGCCTAAAATATTTTGTGTCATAAAGGCATCCCTTGTGTAAATAGAAATGTCCAACTCAAGCAGTCTACTTGAGTTTTGTCCATTCTTTGAATGTGTGTCTTGGTCTCTGCTGCCTGAGTCAGCTTGAATGGCTAAATAACCCAGAGACTTGGCCGGAGTCCCATTGCTGCATTTTCGGGACTGCCAGCTAGAGCACCACCAGAACCATAATCCCTCTCGCTGCCAGCCAGGTGGAGAAGGAGGGCCACATAAGCCGGCACTATAAACAGTGCTTTTGCTTCCCACTGTGCAGGAAATGTCCGGGCATGGCCTAGGAAAAGACCGAGCCAAGTGGGGGCCCGTCTGCACCCGTCAGAGCTCTGAGGAGGCTGGGCTAGGCCACGTTTCTTGTCTGTTTGCTACACATTATGGATAGGTAAGAGAAAACGTATAACTCCCGCCATGGAAAAAGCATGCCCTCAAACTAGTACTCTTGCTAACTTTCTCTGCAGTGCCATGGGGGCATTAAATAAGGAGATTAGTAGTGCTGAGGCTAGACTTGAGGTCTTGCAATCTGTCACTGTTCATCTCACCGAATCCCATCCGGAAGCACCACCTAGTATGGGGACGGGCACAAGGGAGAGGGGGTAGTAGAAGAGTTGAGGAGAATTCTTGTGTGAATTTTGCACCATTAACACTCACAGTTATATCTCCTCCACTGTCAGACACTGTTGAGTTAGTGGCGGTGTCTTGTCGTGACTCTATTATGAATCTGCAGATGCTACCAATATTTTCCCCCAAGATTACTAGGAGGCTTATCGAAATGTATGTATCCCATTCACAGGCGAGAGTGGAAAACAATGAGATGCCCAGCGTCAGTGCACAGCACAACGTTTCCTCATTTGAGGAAGAGATCGGTTTGCATATGTGGCCCAGAGTGGGTCTTAGACCGTGTGGACCCCTCGTAACGCTGTCTTGGAAAGGTCCAGGAAAGCACAAAGTGACACTCTAAGGGGCATATTTACAAGCCCCTATCGCCACCACAACGTCACTTTCAGTGACGTTGTGGTGGCGATAGGGGCCTCACCTTATTTACAAGGAGGCAGCGCCAAATAGGAGGCAGCGCCAAAATTAGGACCAGGGAAAACCTGGTCTTAAACAGGTGAAACGCGGAGAAGTGCTTTATTTCTCCTCGTTTTTGCTCTTTCCATGTGTGCTGCCTTGGGCAGCACACATAGAAACAGCAAATTGCCTATGATTGTTTATGTGCAGGAAGGTCCGCCTTCCTGTACATAAACAATCATTTTAAAAAAATGCAGTTTTGCAACTTTTATGTGTGCTGCATTAAGCAGCACACATAGGGGCATATTCTCAAGGAGCTATCGCCGAGTTATCTGCACTTTATCGCAGCCAAAGTCGCGCTAAATTTACCGCCCCATTCACAAGCTGGTGCTAACAGCCCATAACACCAGTTTTCCTGTGAAAGCAGTCGCAAAAAACATCGCCACAGATGACCCCGGCAACTAACGCTAATGAGATGCAGAGTAGGCGTTCCCGAGCAAAAACCCGCGACAACACTACACCTCAACATTCTCAACGACCAGCCAGATCGGCGATAAGACCACAAAACAGGTGATAAGCCGCGTTAGCAGCAGGAAACTAACACCTGCTCTGACCTGGTGTAAAGTCGGACGACAAGCTGCACCATCAAAGGGAGCCCAGCCCAGAGCCACACAGGAAGAACAACAGATGCCATGGAGCCACTCACCATGCACCCCGGAGCCCAGAGGGGGCAACAACACACACCGCCACCACCCCCAGGACCGCCACCCCCCCAACGGACCCCCCCCACCCTGGACCACCACAGAGGCAGCGCAGACAAAGACAGCGGACATACAGGAAATGCACCAGCCCTACAGACCTAACACCAGACAATGCCAATGCCCACTACAGGCCCAAAAGGACAACCATCCTCCGCATCCTGAACATCATTGCCCACAGGCTAACGGTACCAACACAGCGGACAACCAACATCCCTCCGCAGACAAAGCTGCTGGCTGTGCTGCACCTGTTGGCCTCTGGTATCCTCCCAAACAACAACCGCCCGAGTCAGAGGAGTCTCACAGCCAGCCCCATCCAAGTTCCTCACACCTGGCCTGGATGCCCTCACCAGCTAGGGACCCCAGCACCCATACGTCCCCCACAATGCGCAGGAACAGCTGGAGACCAAGCAAGGACTATATGCCATAGCTGGATTCCCGCACTTGTCGGGGGCAATCGACTGCACACTTATCCCACTTGTACCCCTTGCCAACACCGCACACAATACCCCAACAGAAAGCACACGCATCCCATCAACGTGCAGGCAATAGTGGACCACAGGGGACTCCTCACCAATGTCATAGCCAACTACCCAGGCAGTGTGCATGATCCCTTCATCTTCCAACAGTCCAACATCAACCAGCGCTTCCAGGATGGCACCTATGGAAATGCACTGCACGTTGGCAAGTACCAAATGAACACACCACACACCTCAACTCCACAATCATGCAACTCACAACTCTGGCACTGCACACGTCACAAAATCACATACAACATGCCAAACAACATGCCCCCCACCAGACACGACAGCACAACTTACTGTGGCAACCTTGGTTAGCCATGTACATGAGCCATCAACGGCATGGCACCTCAGCCACACAATACCTGAATGTGGGGAGAGGTGGGAACCAGGCATGTGCGAAGGAGGCAAGTGACCCATGAATGAGAATGTACACAATGCCAAGTGTTGCGGAGATGTGCTGGACAGACCGCAGTATGCAGACCACAGACATAGCCATGTCTACATGCACTGCTGGTGTTTGGAGTGTAGTGGACAGTGGACGCAACCATGTCACCCCAGCCAGTGGGGAAGATCGCGGAAATGTAGCTTGTGACGTCCCCCCCTGTAAGCGTGTGTGGAGTGGGCTGGCCCGGAGGACGCCAGGCCAGCGTAGGGGTGTGAATAAAAAGCACGTAGCCCTGGGCGTGGTTCTCTTCCGGAATGCCCAACGTGCCTGCCAGGGCGGCGCCTCCCACCCCGCCACGAGGCCATCGCCATGAGCGGTGTGGCCTGCGATCCTGTGCGCCTGCTGCACCCCGGGCCGCTGGTCCCTGAACCCGTCATGCCTGCCCCTGCAGCCAGGCCTCATTGCTCACCTGCCGACACCGGCGTGTCCCGCATTACTCCTTTCTCATTGACGTACTCCACCGCTGCCTCCGGCCTACACTACAGTCAAGTAGGTCACACATTTGGAACTTAGTCTTCATTATGCAATGGCAGAGTACACACCTTATGGCTGAGTTTATATCACTGTACTGCGTTCGATGTGGTGCCACCAACTCTGTGCATAGCATTCGAACTACACATGTCTGTGGTCCCTTGCTGACTACTGCCTTCACCCCACACTGCGGTCGAGTGGGTCACACATCTGGAACTGAGTCTTGTTTTCTACATGGCGGAGTTCATATCAATGTACGCAAGGAGACGAGTAAGAGGAAGACGCGGTTCAGTCCGGAGGAGAAAAGGACCATCGTTACGGAGGTGATCGAACACTGCCGACAACTGCTCTGGTGTCACTAACTCTGTGCATCGCGGGCCAACGACACGTGGCTGTGGGCCCCTGCTGACCGCTGCCTCGGGCCCACACTGCGGTCAAGTAGGTCACACATTTGGAATTGAGTCTTGATTACACAATGGCCGAGTAAACACTTCATGGCTGAGTTTAACTCACTATACTCCCTTCGATGTGGTGACACAAAGTATGTGCTGGGCATCCCAACCACACGTGTCTGTGGGCCCTTGATGTCTACGCCTTCGGACTACACTGCGGTCCTGCAGGCCCCACACAAATCCATGCCAGTCCGTACCAAGCAGGACACGGCATCGTCGCTGGCTAAACACCCGCTCAGCTCTGTCGCTACTGCCTCGGTCAACCACGAGTCATCCCCACATGCCATTTCAACGCCGTGTGTCAGTGTTCCAGGAGGAGCTCGCTGAACAGCGGTTGGCCCGCGCTGGCCGCTGCCTCCGGACTACACATCGGTCGAGTAGGGCACACATTGGGAACTCAGTCATGATTCATTTATGGCAGACCTGATATCATTGTACTGGCCTCGCCGCAGACTGCATCCCCTTCCAGCTCCGGGGCCACTAAGTCTGTTCCCCGACAACCATGGACACTTTCTTCTCGAGATTTGTTGGCGACTGAGTCCATGGACTGGGGGTTGTCTTCATCATCATGTCACTGATACTGACTTCGTGGCCAAAACGAGGCAGTAGCATTCCACTCCTCCATTTGCCGCTTCCGGCCGGCTCCTGCCCTCTGCATCATGCCCTGGAGGACACCTTCCACTGTCCCCCGCAAACCTCTGCTACATTCACCTTCGACATCGACGAGGACCCGCCCACCTCGCGTGGCCCTAGCTCACTGCACCGCAAGTCACCGTCCCGTGGCGGTGTGACTGTGCCGGTCACAGTGCATCCGGGGCCACTAACTCTGTGCAGCTCAAATCATGGCCCCAGTCTGGTGGCATGTTGGATGGCCTCTGGGTCGATGGCCTGGGGGTCATCAACGCCATGTGTCTGTGGCCCTGCGCTGTCCGCTGCCTCCGCACTCAACTGCAGTCCACCTGGGCTCACACATCAAATCGAGTCCTGACCTGCCTGGACGTCGCATCACCGCAGGATGCACGCGCCACCACCGCCAGGACCAACTCCAGACAACAGGTGCCTGAGTCGGAAGTGTCTTACTGCCAGACTTTCAGAGTAGCTCACACCAGTTGTGGGTGCCATCATCAGCTTGATACCCTGCTCAGCTCCTTAGGTGCCACTAATTCAGTGCACCACAAATCAAAGACCATTCTGCTTGCATGTAGGGTGAACACTGTACTCTCTCCGGCAACCACCATGATGCTTCACAGTTGTTTCTGTTATGCTGATGTTTTATGTTTCTGCTTCAATTGTGATCACTGTTCAAGTTGTTGCCAGCACCAACGACTCCCTGCGGGCTGGCTTACACTCACCCCACACACAACCAGCACATGCATCACTGTACATGTGACCATGCCAATAAAGGTGTCGAGCGCACGTGCTCGTGGCCAGTTCAACAAACTATCTGAATGTTAGAAATGGGGGTCTCTAGTTGGCACTGGCTGGCGCCAATGTCCAAATAGGGACCCTTCTTCCTAAGTCAGGGCAAGTGGGCTACACCCTTTGATAACCCCGGCTCAACCCTGTGGTAACGTAGCATGAGCAGTTAGGCCTATCTCAGAGGCAGTGTGTGAAGCATTTATGACCATGCACAATAAGGCAGTAACGACACCACAAAAGGACACAACTCAAGTAGGTATAGAAAAATAGTATCTTTATCTAAGGTTTAACACAAGACCCTCAAAGCGTTTTAACCAGCCACAATGCACGTAAATCAGTAGGGACTTAAAAAGGCAATAACGTATTCACCAGAACGTGGCACCGACTGAGTTCAAGGCCTGGGTCTACGCGACCCGTTGCGCACCAGATACCTGCCGTTGGACGAGGACACAGCACGCAGCTTCTCGAAGAAGCGGAGACAGTGACAGGCGGACTCCCAGCGACCACAACTCTTGACTGCAGTGGTCCGCAACGTGCACTCACAATGATTCGGGCACTTGGGGACAGGCGGGCTCTCAGCGGCAGCAGCACGCGGCTGCGGCGGCCCGGGCTGGTGGTGGCGATGACTCTCGTCGTGCAGCTCCATGGTGGGCTTACAGCGGCAGCAGCTCTCTCTTAGCTGCGGCGGCCCACAGGACGACTCACGAGGATGCAATGTTGGCAAAGGTGCAGGCACTCAGCGGCAGCAGCTCTCTCTTAGCTGTGGCGGCCCACAGGACAAATCACGATGATGCAAAGGTGCGGGCACTCAGCGGCAGCAGCTCTCTCTTAGCTGCGGCGGCCCACAGGACAAATCACGATGATGCAAAGTGGCAAAGGTGCGGGCACTCAGCGGCAGCAGCTCTCTCTAGCTGCGGCGGCCCACAGGACAAATCACGATGATGCAAAGTTGGCAAAGGTGCAGGCATTCAGCGGCAGCAGCTCTCTCTTAGCTGCGGCGGCCCACAGGACGAATCACGATGAGGCAAAGTTGGCCAAGATGCGTGCACTCAGCGGCAGCAGCTCTCTCTTAGCTGCGGCGGCCCACAGGACGAATCACAATGCTGCAAAGTTGGCAATGGTGTGGGCACTCAGCAGCAGCAGCTCTCTCTTAGCTGCGGCGGCCCACAGGACGAATCACGATGAGGCAAAGTTGGCCAAGATGCTGGCACTCAGCAGCAGCAGCTCTCTCTTAGCTGCGGCGGCCCACAGGACGAATCATGATGAGGCAAAGTTGGCCAAGATGCGGGCACTCAGCGGCAGCAGTTCTCTCTTAGCTGTGGCGGCCCACAGGACGAATCACAATGATGCACAGCTGACACCAGTGCGGGCACTCAGCGGCAGCAGCTCTCTCTTAGCTGCGGCGGCCCACAGGACAAAGGATGATCTCGACCAGGCAGGCACAACGGCGGGCACTCAGCGGCTACAGCTCTCTCTTAACTGCAGCGGCCCACACAGATTCAGCGAAGGTTCCGAAGGTTCAAATTAAGGTGGGCTCTCAGCGGCGGCAGCTCTCTCTTAGCTGTGGCGGCCCACACAGAGTTAACGAGGGTTACCAGTCCGCGTTCCTCACAGTAGAACTAGAGGCTCCGGATTACTCGACGGAGGCCTCACCTGCAAGTAGAATCCCTCGCACAGGAATTCAGACGGCTGACGGGGTGAAGTCTAATGTCCCTGAGACTTCAGCAGGAGGCGCTCTCAATTCAGGCCCTCGGGTAGTTTCTTCAGCAAGCTTGGTGAAAGTTTCAAAGTCCTTTCCTCTGTTCACTCGGACAGAGTTTCGTCTTGACATCCAGAAGGAACACCCTTGAAAAAGGTTTCAGCGCAGCGTTTATACCTAAAAAGTCTTTGTTCTCTAAAGTCACAAATCACTGAATCCAGCCAGAACCAGTTCGGTGGGGTCGGGGAGCACTTGGTTTACGAGGCGACATCCTGCCCTTTGAGAATCAGGGGGTCTGCTATCAGACGCCCAGTGGGAGGTGGAGCCATCATTCACCTTGCCAGGCACGGCCCTGCTCAGATCAAAGAGTCACCCCTCCCCATACTCTAAATGCCGATCTCTCTCTCCTGCCAGGTCTGACCCAGCTAGCCCTGCTGCTCCAAAACCAGACGGCCAATACACACACTAGCAAAGCCTACAGGAAAGCTTAGGCAAGAAAATACCTCGTTTCTAGAAGAGGCATTTTCGAACACGGGCTATGCAAATGATCCTTACTAAAAGATGTATCTCAATGTCCTGAGCTTAAACATATCAAATTCGAATTTCCTATCAGGTTCCTGGGGGCAGGTAGGATTATGGAATGTAATACTCAGCCTGCCCATTCTGGCCTATGAGAACGGATAGCCTCACAATAGTAAACAGTGAAATGGAGGGTAACTCGCTATTAGAACATGCTACACAGACATACTTTAAAAGCTGCTTCGGTGGGTAGCGCAAATCAGCGCTGCAGGCTCACCAGCAGTATTTGGTCTACCAGCCCTAGACACACACAGTGCACTTATACTAGGGACTGACAGGTAAACCAAACGAGCCAATTATGGTTATCCCAATTCATACAGTCATCTTTACACAGGGAGCATTCAAGCTGTGGCACTGATTGGCAGTGGCACAGAGCCCAGAGCATCTAAATCCAGCCAACATAAAAGATAGGAAGCGAAAAGAGGAAGGGAGACCCGCGCCAATGATGCCAGGTCTAACACGCGTCCCCTCCAGCTGAAATGTGGGGAGAACTAACCATCCCCTTGGGAGTTCTCATCACTAAGGCGGAAAAATCTGGACAGACCATCAGCATTGGCGTGTTCTGTACCAGGGCAGTGTTCCACCGTGAAATCCATACCCTGTAGGGAAATGGACCACCTCAACAACTTGGGATTCTCACCCCTCATATGCATCAACCATCTAAGGGGCCTGTGGTCTGTCTGAACCCGGAAGTGAGTCCCAAACAGGTATGGTCTCAGCTTCTTCAGCGCCCAGACCACAGCAAATGCCTCACGCTCAATTGCACTCCACCTCTGTTCCCGGGGAAGTAACCTCCTGCTTAGGAAGGCTACCGGTTGGTCTAGTCCCTCCTCATTGATCTGTGACAGAAGAGCCCCTATACCATGCTCTGAGGCGTCTGTCTGGACAACAAATTCCTTTGAATAGTCGGGTGCCTGAAGCACGGGTGCAGTGCACATGGCAGTCTTCAGGGCGTCAAAAGCTTTCTGACAGGTGTCAGTCCAGTTTACCTTCTTTGGCTGCTTCTTAGAAGTCAGCTCAGTCAAAGGTGCAACAATGTTGCCATATCCCTTGACAAACCTCCTGTAGTACCCCGTGAGTCCTAAGAAGGCTCTCACCTGCGTCTGAGTCTTGGGGGGTTCCCACACCAGGATAGTTTCAATTTTGGGCTTAAGGGGCGCCACCTGGCCGCTCCCCACCTGGTGCCCCAAATACACTACAGAACCCTGCCCAATCTGGCACTTACTGGCTTTGATTGTGAGGCCTGCCTTCCGCAGTGCCATCAATACCTCCCAGAGGTGGCGCAGGTGGTCCTCCCAAGAGGAGCTAAACACAGCAATGTCATCCAGGTAGGCGGCACTGAAGTCTTCCAGCCCAACCAACACCCTGTTGACTAACCTCTGAAAGGAGGCTGGGGCATTCTTCATTCCAAAGGGCATCACCCGGAACTGGTAGTGCCCATCGGGTGTGGAGAATGCTGACCTCTCCTTTGCTCCCTCGGTCAAGGCAATCTGCCAATACCCAGACGTCAAATCAAATGTGCTGAGGTATTTTGCAGCCAATAACCGATCTACGAGCTCATCAGCTCTGGGGATGGGGTGCGCGTCAGTCTTCGTGACTGAATTGAGGCCCCGATAGTCCACGCAGAACCGAAGTTCTGGGGTGGTACCAGGCACTGCAGCTTTTGGTACCAGGACCACTGGGCTGGACCAAGGGCTGCTAGAGGACTCAATCACCCCAAGGGCAAACATTTTGGTAACCTCATCCTTAATGTAGGCCCTTACCCGGTCAGTCACTCGGTAAGCCTTGTGCTTAATGGGAGGACTGTCCCCAGTGTCCACGTCATGGACACACCAATCAGTGACACTAGGCACCAGGGAGAACAGATCACTGAATTGCCCCAACAGTTGGCGACAATCACCATGCTGCTCAGGAGTCAGTGTGGTGGAGAGGACCACACCCTCCACTGACCCATCTCGCTCCCCTGCACACAGGAGGTCAGGAAGGGGCTCGCTCTCCTCCTCCATCCCAGCATCTGTGGCCAGAAGCATGCCCACTTCAGACCTCTCAAAGTGGGGCTTCAGTCGGTTAACATGCAGGACCCGCAAGGGGTTCCTGGGAGACTGCAAGTCCACCACGTAGGTAACAGGACTCTTGCGCTCCACCACCTCAAAGGGGCCGGTCCACCTATCCTGGAGCGCACAGGGCTCCACCGGGGCCATGACCCAAACCTTTTGTCCAGGCTGAAACTCGATCAGAGTGGCATTCTGATCGTGCCAGCGTTTCATCTCTTCCTGGCTGGCTTCCAGGTTTGCCTCAGCAAGTTTCCTGAAACGCCGAGTCTGGTTCCTGAAGGCCAGCATGTAACTAAACACATCCTGTTTTTTTTTTTTAATTTTTTTTTTAATTGTTTTTTTCCCCTTTTTATGCAAGGAATATATGACTCATCTTAT
The DNA here is from genome assembly GCA_963921515.1 of Calotriton arnoldi. Lineage (NCBI taxonomy): Eukaryota > Metazoa > Chordata > Amphibia > Caudata > Salamandridae > Calotriton > Calotriton arnoldi. The sequence goes on from CAWUFW010013606.1 coordinate 184,601, forward strand.
ACAATCACAAATAAGGTCATCAGACATAATACAAATACAGATAAAGCAGCAGAAGCAGGCATCAAAAAACTAGTCAATATGTATCCACATATCGAAAAGCCAAATTATATAAGCATACCAAATAAGAAAATTTCTGCCAAAAAACAGTAACTGTCCATTATTAGGCATTAAATCCAGTCAGTGACAGCGGCCCAGATCTTAGCTCCCATTGCACTCTTCCTTCTCCCCTTAGTCTTATATATGGCTGATTCCAAGTTATACATAGCAAGTAATCTTGCCCGCCAACTCGAGAAAGACGGAGGATCAGGATTTATCCAATCCTTCGTAATACATGCGCGCACCACTGCCATACAGATAAACAAAAAAGATGCCATTGCATTGGATCTTGTATAAGCCGAGGTATCTGAATTAAGACCAATCAAAACCAATTCCCCAGTTATGCACACTGATGACCCCATTATTAGTCCTAAAAATCGTTCAATAGACAAAAATAATTCAGCTAATTTGGGGCATGAAAAGAACATATGGACTGCATCTGCTGCAAATAAGCCACATCTATTACATTTGGTCCCAGCAGATGTCCCCCATTTAGAGATCTTTCTTGGGGTATAGTACAAATCATATATGGCCATATAGTGCTGGGTACGCATCCTCCCAGTCATCAGAACTTGGTTCGCAAGATTTAAAGATTCTATGACGTTAATTCCCTCTTGACCTAGCTTCGTTACCCACTTATCTTGACATACCTCAACATCGTCTGGAAGTACATCAATCAGTTGAGAATAAAATTGACCGATAGGTGTTTTTTTTTGCATCCTTTCAATAAGAGGGAACTTTCTCAATTGAAGTTCCAAATCAGGGCCTTAGAAGTTCAAATAGCTACGAATTTGGAGGTATTTAAAAAATTCATGTTTGGCCAGACCATATTTTGTTTGTAACTCGGCAAATGATACCAACTGTCCATCATCACACAAATCCCCTAAGCATTGAATTCCTTTTAAGCGCCATCTATTAGACGTTTGGTCTCGAAAAATCAATGGGAGTAACCCGGTGGCTGAAAATGGGGTATATGCGTTTAACTTCGAAACCCCAAGTTGCCGTTTAACTGATCTCCAAACAAAGTATGCGGCTTTGAGGATTTTAAATTTAGTTTTCTTAAAGTAACTGGGTTCTAATACTTTAACCAGACAACCATTGGCCTCATCACCCAGCCCAAGCTCGTAGATTGGAGGACTATGACAAGGCAAGATCTTAGCCCGATCCCCCACTACCAAAGGACTAATGAATTGCAAAGCCGCTGCCCAATAATAAAACATAAAATAGGGCATACCCCAGCCACCACGATTTTTCGGCAATACCATCTTTTTATAGGCCCTTCTCTGACGTCTATAGCCCCACAAGAATCTAGAGCTAATCCTCTCTAGCCTCTTAAAACACAAAACTGGAAATTCAAGTGGGATTGTTCTAAACATATAAAGAAACTTAGGCAAAACTAGCATTTTTAAAATGTTAGATCTTCCATAAAGGGATAAGTGCAAATGATCCATCCTCTCCAGCATTGAGTTCACTTTGATGAGCACAGGATTCATATTTAGCTCTGGGATCTTACTGATTGGTAAAGAAATTTTAATTCCTAAATAGGTGACTTCAGAAGCAGTTGTTATATTATCAGGAGGTTCCCCACCAATAAATAGAATCTGTGTTTTGGAGATATTTAACTTGTACCCCGAAAAGAGCCCAAACTTAGATGCCAATCCGTCAATTGCCGGTATTGCAGTGACAATGTCTCTGGTAACAACAACAATGTCATCCGCGTATGCCAGAGCTCTATAATCAATATGCCGCAATTGGACCGGTTTAATGTCGATAGCCTGATTTAACTTATCCCAAAAAAAATCGATATATAAAGCAAATAATAAGGGTGAACACGGGCATCCTTGCTGTGTGCCGCGACTAATTGTAAACAAGCCCGACTCTTGGTCAGCTATTCGAATACAGGCTACTGGGAACACGTATAATGACTTCAGCGCCTGCCGAATCACAGGGCCAAAGCCCTTCAGCCTTAAGACCTCCCACATGTATGGCCAGGAAACCCTGTCGAATGCCTTCTTGGCATCCAACAGGGTTATCCCCATTGTAGAATTGGTTGCTTGTGCCCAATCCACAAATGATATTAGACGCCGAACATGATCTGCGGTATCGCGCCCAGGAATAAATCCATGTTGGAATTGTGAAACCAACGTAGAAATGATCCCCGATAGGCGTGCTGCTAGTATTTTAGAATAAACTTTGCTATCAGAGTTAATTAGCGAGATGGGTCTGTAGGATGACGGCAGTAAGGCAGGCTTGTCTTTTTTTTTTTTAAACGTAATAGTGGATTTCCGCCAGGACAGTGGCGCAATCCCCTTTTGTGCGGACAAAAAGGTCGACATGACTTCCTCTTTCAGCACATGCCGGAAAGTTCTGTAAAATTCAAGCGGAATGCCATCCGGCCCCACCGCCTTGCCAGCAGCCAATGATGTAATTGCTGCCTCCACTTCCTCCCAGGTGATATCGAGGTCTAATTTTTCCATTTGCTCATGTGTCAACTTGGAAATTTCGATATCGCCACAAAACTCCGCTACTTTATCTTCAACTCCCAAAATATCCTCATCCGTATACAATTGACTATAAAATTTGCCAAAGACCTCTAACACTTCGGCTGGCTTATCCCAGATTTGCCCCTGCTCATCCTGAATGTTATTAATCCTTTTGGCAACCTCTTTTTGGTGTAGTCTTTTGGCCAGTATTCGGCCAGAATTTTCACCCACCTCATATATCTCGGAACTATATACTGCAATTTGCGCTGCCAGCTTTGTAGCAAAATTTTGCTATAGCCTCATTTTTTGAATAGCCAAATCGCTTGAAATCTGTTCAGAGTCCTGGCCATTGCTAACTGCCACCATAAACTAATTTTCTAACAGCCGCAGTTTATTCATTTCATCCAAAAATTCTACCCGTAGTTTGCGTTGTTTATTAACAGAATAGCTTAACGTCTCCCCACGAACACCTGACTTAAAAGCATCCCACACCATGTGGACGGAGGCAGACCCACGATTATTTTTAAAAAATTCAACTATCCATTTACACATTTGTTTGCAATAGGCGGAGTCAGCCAATAACTTACGTTCAAAAGTCCAGGCCCTTATGGGAGATCTATAGCTAATTTCTAATTCTAACATAATAGGATTATGATCAGAAATTATTTTAGGTTGAATATCAATCCTGGCTTTACTAGCAAGCTCTGCAGTTACAAAAAATAGTCTAAACGCACATGCTTTCGATGAGGTGCGGAGTAAAAGGTATTCCCTGGGGCACCCTTTCCTTTCAACCACCATACATCTACCAGCCCAAATTCCTTAGCAAGACCCCTGGTAGCATTAAAGGCTTTATTTTTCTTCCCGTCATAAAGATGGTTGCTTGATATATCGACATTCCCTGCTAAATGGAGATTGAAATCCCCACATAAAATCAAGGGAGATGGCCAATCGGCTAGCTCAATACTAAGCTCATTCATCATTTCAGGGTCATCTAAATTCGGACCGTAAATTGAACAAATAGTCGTGGAAAGACCCTCTATCAATAACTCAATGATCACCCATCGGCCACAAAGATCTTCTTTTACACGCTTACACTCCCCCCACCCAAATCTTTTCAAAATTGCCACCCCTCTCGTTGTTGACCCTTGACGTGTGCAGCCCACAAGGTCCAAGCCCAAATCCTTTAACCACCTCCTGTTATTCCATGCAATATGAGTCTCCTGTACACAAAGCAGGTCCACCCTCATTGATTTAAGAATCTGGGCCATAATCCCTCTTTTTTTCCTATCATTCAGGCCACATATGTTCCATGTGCAAACAGAAAATTTACCCATCCTCAAACAAAGAACATTTTAACATAACTGAATCACTTTGCCATTCCCTTACCACCAAACTTCCTAATAATATTGATACGAGTAATACATTTGTGCCACCTTTATTCGCCCACTTCTTGCTGCAGCTCAAATACAAAAACTCATCTATACTATTCCTTGCCCCACCACCCCACCCACCCTCACCACCCTTATCACCCCCAGGACCCTCCCCCCCACCCATACACCCACCCAAATGAGGCAGAGGGACTGAATGGTCCCTATTAGCGATGGAGAGAAAGGGTTAAATGCCCTCCACTGGCCCCCCCAGCCCCCGGCATAAAGAAATAGAAAGAAAAGGAAAGCTGTCTAAATTGCCTAAATTACCTATACTACAGCCATCCCCCTAAATTGTGCCCAGAAAATCCTTTGCAGCAATATCAGAAATAAAAAGTAGCGTTTTATCCTTATAGATAATTTTAAGCTTTGAAGGATTTAGTAAATAGGCCTGTGCCCCTTTTGCTTGAAACAGCGGAATCAATTGACACAAATGCCACCTCTGCTGAACTGTGGCTTGACAGTAATCAGGGCGTACAAAGAAATCACATCCCTTCCCCCTTCTCTTACGGTCTGGCCTTGCTAAGTCGTACAAAGATTCACGGAGTAAAAAATTATTTAAGCAAATCAGTATGGCTCTGGGTTTACCATCCGCCCCCTGGTGCCACCCCGCATATGGAAAGGAAATCTATGGACCCGCTGCAGCTCAAGTTCCCACTTCCATTGATGCAGTTCAGGAAAGGCTTCCGAGAACAGGTCGATAATAAATTGACGAATGTCTTTCCCTTCCGTTCCTTCCGGAACGCCTAGTACTCGCAAATTGTTCCTCCTTGATCTGTTTTCTAAATCAATTAGCTTCCAATTTATATCGTCCCGAAGAGAATGTAAGGAAGATACATCCGTTTTCTGCTGCACAATTTCATCCTCAATTAGGGAGATTCTGCCCTCCGCTTCCCCAATCCTGGCCGACATCTCCGTGCAAGTCTTAACGACGCGGCGGACCGTATTCTGGAGCTTGCGGACTGCACCCTGCATCCGCAGGCCTTCTGCTTTTGTCTCCTCGCGATGTGACATTATAGCTTGATATATAGTGGCTAAAGTAACCTCGTTCTCTATCAGTTCACCAGGACAGATAGTTCCTCCATGTACACCAGCAGAGCCCCCCCTACTGTCGCTCAGCCCCCGGATATGTGGTAAAAAAGTATGATTCAGCATAGGGGACCCATCGTTGCCTAGTCCGTCCCTAGGCAGTGAATTAGATAGATCCTTTGCTTCCTTTGCCTTTCGCACAGTACTTCTTTCCCCAGAAGTTAGCAAAGTGTTTTCCTCTTCATCCGGTGGAGCTGAGCTAGTCAGACTTCTGTCATCTGCCCAGTCACCTTCAACACTCTCAATCTCTGAGGTATTAGATACGTCTGACATAGAATAGAAATTTCCACCTGAATCCCCGGAGTCCGCCTCTATTATCGCGTCTCTACTAGATCTTTCGCTACTGGTCACAGACCCCTGATGTATTTCGCCAAGACTCATATTATTAGCCACTGTTGAAGATAGGGCACTCTGGGAATTGGTTAGACCCCCTAATGTCAACTGGGGGAGGCAGCATTCTCTGCAGCAATTTCTAACGCTTCATCCACGCACGTATTACCCGCCTCAACTTCTCCCAATTCTTGCACAGTTTCCTGTTCTTTTGACACAGAAGATGCATTTAGGCTTGTCAAGGGCACGAGAGTATTTGTTACTAATTCAGGTGTGCCACAAACTTTATCATGCGATTTGTCAACTTGCAGGGTGGCTGTTACGCTCTTCGCTTGCTCAGCGGCCGGGGTCTTACCTTTAACTGGCAGTTTTTTAAAAAAATCCCAGGAATCTTTACATTGGCCCCAGCAACATCGTTAATCCGGGTAGCCCCCGGAGAGGAAATCGGATTCTCCTGCAAAGCACCAGGGGCTCCAAGGACATCGATAACTGCAATATCTGCACTTTCCGCAGGAAAGCCCTCGACATGACCAGGGGCAAACACTGTAGCGGCAGCTGCTGCCAGAGTCTTTGGGCCCTTCGCGTTGGCGCTGGCGTTCTTGGGACCCATCCTACTCCAGCCCAGGTCTTCCAGTAGGCCCCGAGTCTGCTCAGCCACAGCCGCGATTCTCTCCACTCGATACCGGGCGCCAGCCGCAGCCCTGCTCCGCCAATCTCCACGGTGAGCCACAAAGCCCCAAACGCGCCGGCGACCTTGTTGATACAAATGTATCAGTAATAAAAACATCCCCAGGTACTTTAAGCCACGTTCCGCAAAAGGCTTCACTTCGACAGCTTCAGCAGCTACCGGAGGAGTAGGGAGGATTAATAGCGGAGAGCATTCTTAGCCTGCCTCACTCGGACACGGGCGTGTCCGCCATCTTGCCTCGAGAACCCAGCTCCCCCAACTAAACACATCCTGGGGAGGTTTCCTGGGAGATTGCTCCCAGCCTTCCTTGACCAGACTCAGAGGCCCTCTTACCGGGTGACCATAGAGCAGCTCAAAGGGACTGAACCCTAAGGACTTCTGTGGCACCTCACGTTAAGCAAACAACAGGCCAGGCAAGAGGACATCCCACTTACGCCTCATGGGCTCACCTAGGCCCATAATCATGCCCTTAAGGGTCCGGTTGAATCTCTTAACCAGCCCATTACCCTGGGGGTGGTAAGGAGTGGTGAACTTATACGTTACCCCACACTCCTCCCACAGAGACTTCATGTACTTGGAGATGAAGTTAGTTCCCCTATCGGACACCACCTCTCTGGGGAATCCCACACGGGAGAAAATCCCCATCAGTGCCCGTCCCACCACGGGGGCCGTCACTGTCCTGAGCGGGATGGCCTCAGGGTACCTGGTGGCATGGTCCACCAAGACCAGGATGAACCTGTTGCCCATGGCTGTCTTGGGATCCAGAGGCCCCACAATATCAATGCTCACTCTCTCGAATGGGGTACTCACAACGGGAAAGGGCTGTAGTGGGGCCTTAATCTTCCCCCCACTCTTCCCACTTGCCTGGCAAGTCTCACACGTCCTGCAGTGAGCATCTGAGCTCCTGCACATCTGGGGCCAATAGAAGTGGGTGACCAGCCTCTCAAAGGTCTTGGTCTGCCCCAGATGTCTGGCCAGTGGCACATCATGAGCCAACCCCAGTAGGAAGGTCCTGAAGCGCTGGGGTGCCACCAGCACACGGGCTGACCCTGGCTCAGCAACCTTAGGCTCGCTGTAAAGGAGGTCATTCTCCCAATAGATCCAATGTGACCCTGTCTGATCACCTGCGGCCTGGGCGGCGGCCTGTCGCCGCACCCCCTCAAGAGAAGGGCAGGCTCTCTGTTGCTCGCAAAATTCCTCCCTGGAGGGCCCCCCTTCCTGCTGCCAATGGGTCAGCTCCGGTAGGTCCCCCAGTTCAGCCACTTGTTCCCCTGTAGGTTCCAGGGCATCCCCTCAAGGTCTGCTCCCTCCGGGACCGTGGGAACCGCGGGGGCCGGTTTCCTGCGCCCCTACCCCTTCTCTTTAAGGCAGGGGCCTGGGCCATACTTTCAGGCTCCAGACCCTCCTGAACACCCTTCTGAGCTGTCATGGACCGAGTGGTCGCACACGCCCACTCAGGCAGACCCAACATTTCCAAATGAGACTTTCTCTCCACCGTAGCCCACGGGGAGTTCTCTAGATCATTGCCCAACAGACAGTCTACAGGCATGGCGGGCCTCACAGCCACTTGAAGAGTTCCTGAGACCCCCCACTCGAAGGGAACCTGAGCCACTTCACACTGGCTCTCTGAGTTGTCTGCTGACACTATGGGGCAGAATGCATGGGGGACAACCTGCTCTTTGGACACCAACCGGGAGCTGACAGCAGTCACACTAGCTCCGGTGACCCTGAGAGCCTCCACCCTATGGCCATTGATGGTCACCCACTGCCGGTACTTCTTAGTGTTATTAGGCAGTGTGGGGTTAGGGACCTTCTCAAAGTCTCCTAGCGAGACAAGGGTTAACTCTACGGGATCCCACCCACCTTGGACCTCTACCTCCTCCCCCCCCCAGGGCTACACTGGCAATCTGGTGGGAGGGTGCACGGGGTGGTGCACGAGGGGATGCATTGGGGTTTCTCTGGGGACACTGGGGATCATAATACCGGTGGCCCACTTGACCACACCTGAAACAAGTGAGTGGCCCCCTCTGAACAGGCCTACCTGTCGGGGACACTGGCTTCTTCTCAGGGGGAGGCTGGGACACCACTGCTTGGTTCCCTGGGGAATTACTTTGGGGCCCTCTCTGGAACTCCCTCGGCTTACCCTTGTCCCCCCCACTTCTCTGCTGGGGACCCTGCCCACCTCTGGCGAAGTCTCCCACAAAACCTTTGCGGACCCAGGTGCTCACCCAGCGGTCCGCCTCCTCAGCAAGCTTCCTAGGGTTAGTCAGCTTGCTATCAATCAGGTGTTGGAGTAGCTCTGGAAAACAGTTACTAGAAAAATGCTCCCACGCAAACAAATCATACAATTGCTCAAAAGTTTCCACTTTGCTACCCTTTACCCAGCGATCCATTGCTCTGCAGAAAAAAGACACATATTCAACCCACGTGGTACCCTTTAACTTCTTACAGGTTCTAAACCTCTGCCTGTACATTTCTGGGGTCAAACCATAACGGGTCATCAAAGCTTCTTTCATATGGGCATACACCATCCTGCTCTCCTCAGGCAGGTCCAACAGGGTATCCCTACCATCACTCACAAAGCGTCCCCACAATCCCGCTCCCCAATCCTTCTCAGGGACCCGGTGGGACACCATTGCTATCTCATATGCGGCAAACCATTGCCCAATGTCCTCACTCTTGTGAAAATCCTTAATGACATCCTTAGGAATATAAACTCTACTCTCAGGAGTTACTAAAGGTATGCTGCCACCAGAGGGGGAGACCGGGACACTCCTCGCCCTGATCTCTATCTCCCTCAACATTCTCTCATGCTCCATTCTCATTTTCTAAAGTTCAATTGACAATCGATCCTTCTCAATGTCTAACTTCTACTCTCAAGGTCCTTCTGACCTTCCAATTTAGCCATCTCCAAACTATGCCTCCTATCTCTCTCCCTGTCCTTTAGCTCTTCTGGGGTCAGGCTCCTTTGGGATACACTAGTACCTGGATTGGAGGGTGTTCTATCTCCCCCCTCTACTGCATCATCCTGCTGCCCTCCAGCATTCTCTTCCTCATCCCCAGCGGACTCTCTTGCTTCCCACCAGGCCTTCAACGCCTTCTGGTACTCCTCCTTCCTAGAGAGACCTATCACGGGGACTGCGAATTGCTTACAAAATTACTTCAGCTGTCTGGCAGTATAGGTATCTAATCTTTCCTCCTCAAAGGTGAGATCCTTCGAAGCATTGGATGTTGGCCTTCCCATATTAGCAGTACTCATGGCTGCGATCAACAATTCAATACTAGAACAACCAACCAAACAAAAAAAAACAAAAAAAATTCGAAGAGGGACAAAAAACCCGTGCGTGGCTGCGCTTTGGTCTGCACTCACTAGTGGCGTCTACTAGTTATTGAACGTGGATCATAAATGCAAGTCCTGATCCTCACCGCTGACCGCCAATGTTACAAATGGGGGTCTCTAGTTGGCACTGGCTGGCGCCAATGTCCAAATAGGGACCCTTCTTCCTAAGTCAGGGCAAGTGGGCTACCCCCTTTGATAACCCCGGCTCAACCCTGTGGTAACGTAGCACGAGCAGTTAGGCCTATCTCAGAGGCAGTGTGTGAAGCATTTATGACCATGCACAATAAGGCAGTAATGACACCACAAAAGGACACAACTCTAGTAGGTATAGAAAAATAGTATCTTTATCTAAGGTTTAACACAAGACCCTCAAAGCATTTTAACCAGCCACAATGCACGTAAATCAGTAGGGACTTAAAAAGGCAATAGCGTATTCACCAGAACGTGGCACCGACTGAGTTCAAGGCCTGGGTCTACGTGACCCATTGCACACCAGATACCTGCCGTTGGACGGGGACACAGCAAGCAGCTTCTCGAAGAAGCGGAGACGGTGACAGGCGGACTCCCAGCGACCACAACTCTTGACTGCAGTGGTCCGCAACGTGCACTCACAATGATTCGGGCACTCGGGGACAGGCGGGCTCTCAGCGGCAGCAGCACGCGGCTGCGGCGGCCTGGGCTGGTGGTGGCGATGACTCTCATCGTGCAGCTCCGTGGTGGGCTCACAGCGGCAGCAGCTCTCTCTTAGCTGCGGCGGCCCACAGGACGACTCACAAGGATGCAATGTTGGCAAAGGTGCGGGCACTCAGCGGCAGCAGCTCTCTCTTAGCTGCGGCAGCCCACAGGACAAATCACGATGATGCAAAGTTGGCAAAGGTGCGGGCACTCAGCGGCAGCAGCTCTCTCTTAGCTGCGGCGCCCCACAGGACAAATCACAATGATGCAAAGTGGCAAAGGTGTGGGCACTCAGCGGCAGCAGCTCTCTCTTAGCTGCGGCGGCCCACAGGACAAATCACGATGATGCAAAGTTGGCAAAGGTGCGGGCACTCAGTGGCAGCAGCTCTCTCTTAGCTGCGGCGGCCCACAGGACGAATCATGATGAGGCAAAGTTGGCCAAGATGCGGGCACTCAGCGGCAGCAGCTCTCTCTTAGCTGCGGCGGCCCACAGGACGAATCACGATGCTGCAAAGTTGGCAAAGGTGCGGGCACTCAGCGGCAGCAGCTCTCTCTAGCTGTGGCGGCCCACAGGACGAATCACGATGAGGCAAAGTTGGCCAAGATGCGGGCACTCAGCGGCAGCAGCTCTCTCTTAGCTGCGGCGGCCCACAGGACGAATCACGATGAGGCAAAGTTGGCCAAGATGCGGGCACTCAGCGGCAGCAGCTCTCTCTTAGCTGCGGCGGCCCACAGGACGAATCACGATGATGCACAGCTGACACCAGTGCGGGCACTCAGCGGCAGCAGCTCTCTCTTAGCTGCGGCGGCCCACAGGACAAAGGATGATCTCGACCAGGCTGGCACAACGGCGGGCACTCAGCGGCTACAGCTCTCTCTTAACTGCGGCGGCCCACACAGATTCAGCGAAGGTTCCGAAGGTTCAAATTAAGGCGGGCTCTCAGCGGCGGCAGCTCTCTCTAGCTGCGGCGGCCCACACAGAGTTAACGAGGGTTACCAGTCCGCGTTCCTCACAGTAGAACTAGAGGCTCCGGATTACTCGACGGAGGCCTCACCTGCAAGTAGAATCCCTCGCACAGGAATTCAGACGGCTGACGGGGTGAAGTCTAATGTCCCTGAGGCTTCAGCAGGAGGCGCTCTCAATTCAGGCCCTCGGGTAGTTTCTTCAGCAAGCTTGGTGAAAGTTTCAAAGTCCTTTCCTCTGTTCACTCGGACAGAGTTTCGTCTTGACATCCAGAAGGAACACCCTTGAAAAAGGTTTCAGCGCAGCGTTTTATACCTAAAAAGTCTTTGTTCTCTAAAGTCACAAATCACTGAATCCAGCCAGAACCAGTTCGGTGGGGTCGGGGAGCACTTGGTTTACGAGGCGACATCCTGCCCTTTGAGAATCAGGGGTCTGCTATCAGACGCCCAGTGGGAGGTGGAGCCATCATTCACCTTGCCAGGCACGGCCCTGCTCAGATCAAAGAGTCACCCCTCCCCATACTCTAAATGCCGATCTCTCTCTCCTGCCAGGTCTGACCCAGCTAGCCCTGCTGCTCCAAAACCAGACGGCCAATAAACACACTAGCAAAGCCTACAGGAAAGCTTAGGCAAGAAAATACCTCGTTTCTAGAAGAGGCATTTTCGAACACGGGCTATGCAAATGATCCTTACTAAAAGATGTATCTCAATGTCCTGAGCTTAAACATATCAAATTCGAATTTCCTATCAGGTTCCTGGGGGCAGGTAGAATTATGGAATATAATACTCAGCCTGCCCATTCTGGCCTATGAGAACGGATAGCCTCACAATAGTAAACAGTGAAATGGAGGGTAACTCGCTATTAGAACATGCTACACAGACATACTTTAAAAGCTGCTTCGGTGGGTAGCGCAAATCAGCGCTGCAGGCTCACCAGCAGTATTTGGTCTACCAGCCCTAGACACACACAGTGCACTTATACTAGGGACTGACAGGTAAACCAAACGAGCCAATTATGGTTATCCCAATTCATACAGTCATCTTTACACAGGGAGCATTCGCGCTGTGGCACTGATTGGCAGTGGCACAGCGCCCAGAGCATCTAAATCCAGCCAACATAAAAGATAGGAAGCGAAAAGAGGAAGAGAGACCCGCGCCAATGATGCCAGTTCTAACACTGAGTGTGTCCGTGTGCTCATGATGTATGCATTAGGGCCCCGGCCCCACAACCTTACATTGTGCCGTGTGCAGAGGACGCAGCCATGTCACCGCAGGCAGAGGGTGGGACATTGCACATGTAGCTTTGTCGTCCCCCACCCAATACGTAAGAGGAGTCCAGCGTGGGGGTGTGGGTGATTATCACGTGGCTCTGGGTGTGGTTCAGTACTGGAAATGTGCAAAGGCATGTGTCCCTGTTGCAGCATGGGTCTCCATTGGGGTGTGTAGGTGGTCCATGATGGGACTTTGACACCCACGTATGGGATCTAGTTCGTCTCCCATGAGGTAGTACCCCACCCGCACATGTTCGGCCAGCCCCTTCTGACAGTCTGACAGCTGGCCTTGGAATGGGATGTGTGCTTAGGTGGGCTGCTGTGAGCCAGCTGGGGTGGTGGGTGCGTCCAGCTGTGTTGTCCGTGCAGGGGGTGGTGTGTCCTCGGTGCAGCGGGGCTGCCCTGCTCCTGGAGCTCTATTGCCTGAGATGTCCATGGACTGTTGTAGGGCGTCGGTGTCGGAAGTGTGGAGGTCCTCTTCAGCATCACTGATGGGTTGTCTGGTCTGCTCTGCTGGAGGTGTTGTTTGTCCCTCTGCAATGTGAAGGGGAGATGCTTGTTGATATTGTGTTGGCATGTATGTTGACACATTGTTCGGGTTTACATACAGACTGCATGACAATGTACGTTGTGACTGTTTTGGATTGGCGGACTATTTGATGCAGGATAGTGGACAATTGGACTACATGACGTAGGTGATGTTTTACACATACATTTTCATCTCACAGTTTCCTGCTATGTCCGATGTGATTGCCCATTTTCTACGCACAGGCGGAGCCAGTTGTGTCCTCTGTTCTGCAGTGTAAGTGTTGCACTGTGTCCCACATTGCCGTCCATGTGGATGTGCTGTGATTGCTATGTGTGTGTGCTGCATTGTGTGAGAGTCGCACCTGCTGCTGTGATTTTGCTGCCCTTTATCCCTTGGAGGCGGTGTGCCTTTGGCTTTTGTGCTTTTGAGGTGCTGTGATGTTGGCGACTGGGGTCATTTGGGCTCCTGGACGGATTTTTTTCTCTTGTGCATTGTTTGTCTGCAGATGTATTGTTGACGTCAGTGGTTGTTTGTGCACGTGGATGTGTCAGGGTGTGACCAGCTCCTTCCGGATGTAGTCCACACTCAGCCACCTCAGTCTTGTGGCGTGCACAGTGTCATGGTGATTGTACTCCGGCCATGCTGCTCGTCATGTGGTGTCACTTGCATTGTCAGTGTGGCTCTCGCATACGCATCTTTGCTGTGTTTCGCACTAGTGCATGTGTGTGTAGTGGAATTGGTGTTGTGTGGGGTGGGACCCCTTCGGGCACATGGTGGACGGGGGCCTACTTGGTGTTTGTATGTGTGCTGCAGTGTGCCACGGGATCAGGGACATGACCCAGGGTCTATGTGGGTGTGCGGTGTGCTACACGTCGTTGTGCATGTGTGCCATTGTGCCCATCCCCCCAGTCCCTGTTAGTTACTCACCCTGTTGATGTTTTGTCAAGTCATGTTGAGCAGTGTCCGGACTCCCGACTCCTTGCACCGTCTCAACACTCATGACTGTGTCCGCCATTTGCTCCAGCTCCTCCTGTGGCGCAGGACTCTCACCTCCATTCGCCGTTGCTGCCTTCCGGGTGGCAGCGGGTTTCTGCTTGGTTTGGCTTTTGACTTCGTGCCAGCGCATCTTGGCCTCCTCGGCAGTCCGACTGCATTCACGATGGAATGCCATTTTTCCGTCTGTGTTGCCAATGACACGGTGGTGGAGACGGACAGTTGTTGTTAGTGCTCTGTCACCTCCGTGACGATGATCCGGTTGTCATGCGGACTGTACCCCGTCTTCCTCTTCCTCTTCTCCTTAGCCTTCCCCGACCCGAGGTTCCTTGCTGGTGGTCTGTGGGGCTTATGGGGTTCGCGTTGACCTGGGAACTCGTTCCGGGTGTGTCCATGTTGCTACGCATTTTATTTTGTTTATGGTGTGTTTTTCTTGTTCGGCTTTTATGGTGCATTTTCCCACCAGGCGCGTGGGAATTGCAGGCCTGTCGCTGGTTATCGCCGTTTTTTTTTCGAGGTTGGCCTCATCGCAACTTTATTCGCGTTGGTGTTTCGCATTTTTTGGGCATCGCGTTGTTTTTTACGCGGTCATTTGGTGCGTTATTGTGGGACTATCGCATGGTGCCGCCAGGTTGAGAGTGCTATGTTAACACAGCGTTGTTTTCCCGCGATGGACTGCGATGTGAGAAGTTGCGTTAAGCTAAACTTGCGGTGGTTATCACACGTTCTTGAGAATATGCCCCATAGAAGTTACAAAATGGCATTTAAAGATTGTTTATGTGCAGGAAGGGGGAACCTTGTATATTCCTTGTACATTTTTATAGCGCTCCCTTTACCCTCGGGGGAAATGAGATGTCTTATACAGAGTGCATACAGATTTAAAAGCATCTGTGCCATCTACCAGCAAGGGATGTTTGTGGGTATTGTGACACAGAGGGCAATGATATGACCTACTTCACTGGTGACAATTATGGGAACCTGATCAACCATCTGCTTGCCAAATACAACTTTTGCTTTTAAAAAAAGCAAATGCTGTAAAAGGGCCAATTTGCCCATACATAAGTAGGTAGAAGAGTGGGAAGAAATATAGATTATATTTTAGCAACAGGGAACCTGATTACACCTGTTAACAAGTTTCAGACTCCTATCAACACCTCGAGTCATCAATATCCCCAAAGTACTGAATTAAAATCCACTCTGGAGAGGGACTTCCCCAAGCGCCTAGACAGAGTTAAAAGGATAAAGGTGAAAAAACACAAATGGTCCTCGAATAAATTGGGACAGGGTCAGCATGGAGGAGTTTCTGTCAAAGCTAATTAGGGGATAACCAATCCAGTATGAAAACATGCTTGGATGAGAATGCAGGTGAACTAGAAATCAAGAAGGCTTTTAAAGAAATTTCAAATTATGTGAAGGTTGAACTCAAGAGGTCTATCTCAGGAACGTCATCTAAGCTGAGCAGCTGGTTGGACCATAATTACATAATTGCGGCCCTAAAGCGGGTCTTTAAATCTGCCATCGGCAAGAGGAAGAAAGCAATCAAGAATGATGCCTGGGTTGCATTAGGGGCCACTAGAAAGGATACAGAGTTTTGGTAAGTAACAAACCAACTTTTTTTAAAGAGCTGAGGGCAACATATTTGGACCTGGCCATTTTGGTCAATGACTGGGTTGCCTAGTCAAGCAGTATTTATGATGCAGGGAAGAGTTTTCAGAGGGGCTGTATGGATTCTTGGGTGCCCACCACGTCACTTTCTGAGCCTAATGGCATATCTCCCCATGACTTTTCCCTGATGGAAGTGATTAAAGCAATCATAAAAAGCGCCAGTGCAAAATCTCCCAGCACTGATGGGTTCCATCAGACCTTTATAATGCCACTGTTGTGGGGTCCCCTCCTCACCAATCTATTGCAGTCTGAATATAAAGTGGTCAGAGTCGCTAATTATACTTATATATTTAAAAAAAAAAGGAACTGTAATGATCCTAGTTGTTATTGTCTGATTTCCTTATTGGATTCCTTCGTCAAGGTCCTGGGAAGAATACTGTTAGCTAGAATGGAAGTGTGGGCAGAAGAACACCACAAGTTGTTCACCCTATCTGTGCCACAGGGAACTGGAGTACCAGTTATTGAAATTCTTATATGTTTTACTCACTCCTATTGTGGCACAGACTTTGGACCAAGGGTCTCCAAAATTTTCCTTAATGAAAGCTACTGCTGCTCAAGGAAAGTCGTACCGAGCTACTAGCAAATTTTATTGTTGTAAAATAGTGACCACATATGTTAACATTATGCTATAAAGACCCTAAGCAAGGTCAGCAGTAGTACCCACCAAAGGACTATAAGGGGGGAGCTCGAGGCCCCCAAAATTGTCAACTGTCAAGCAGCCAGTTGGCCTGTGCGAGGAGGAGCTCTGCAAGACATCTGCTTGTGACCACGACTGGGGGGTCAAGGCCTGCCAGTCTCCCAGCTGGGTGAGGGGACATCACACAGGAAAATCAAGACCACCAGCCATGGAGCCTGGAGCACCAATGCCTGCCTGCTTGCCAAAAGAGGGCAGTCTCTTCTACACTTTCTTAAAAACATGGACTCCCATCTTGCCACATCTCCTTCTCTGCCATCTTCCTGAGGCCAAACAAAGGTATTTCCTCTGCTTCGATTGTCCCTCTCCTGGGTCATTGCTCTGAGATCCAAAGCAAGACTGTCACAGAAAGTGTGCAGTGGGCCCTAACTCAAGCAAGGAAGGGTAGTATACCACAATTGAGGTTTTGTTGGCTCCTCATACTGCTGAGCCCTGGTGCCACTGTACCTGCAGCATCAATGAAATCTTCTGAACCTATGTGTTAAAAAGCAGCAAAGGTGACCTGAGCTGTAACGCTAGCAATGAAAATGGGCCCGCACTCCAAGTTTTCATGGTAAGATGGCCATAATTGAGCAGCAGTGGCCACTTACACACCTGACGGCAGTACCTGCTGAACTAATGGTTCAGTCTTTTTTTTAAAGGCCCCCATATAGTCCCCTTCCGTGGGGTATCTCTCTGAGGAAGTTGTCTGGCCATTTGTAAACAAACAAATGAGCACCATACAGTGCTCCTTCTTCTAGGTCTTCTCTTTGACAATGTCCATGAAACCCGCTCCTTTCCTCTTCCTCCTGGACCATTATTCTGAGCCTCAGAGGTCGAGAGGATCAGAACTCTTCATCTGCTTCATCTGATTGCAACTCTGTTAGCCTCCTCTCTGTCACCTGCTTGACTAACCTGTTAAAAAAACAACTGCCCCTGAACAGTTAATGCAGACTTTAAGGTGCCTCTGCCTCAAACCGAAGGGTGGGGTCGTGGTGCAGAGCTAGAATAGACACAAGCCTTCTCACGTTGATTGTGTCACTTAACGCCATGGGCACTGGAATTATGAGATTCTGCAACATCAGCGTTTTCCCCTTAATTATGGGTTTTTGCATTTGCTGCAGAATCTATTATCTGCTGCATAATCTGCAGATTTTATCAAAAAACTTTGATTCTAGCTCAATCAGATCAAAAGGTACCGAAAACGTGACATGTGCTCTGGAGCGGTGGAAGGTCCTTCGCAAAGGTGGACTGGTCATCTTTCAGTTGCTTATTGCAGTATTTGGGTGTTACACTGGCACTAATGAGGTGAAATATTTCCCCTGACAGTGTTACCAAGAGTAAATATAACAAAATAATGAAGCAATACTAACCACAACATGTGCCGTATACGCTGCATAATTTACGTTTTCTTGCTGCATAATATAGTCTACCTTGCCACATAATTTGGTCCTCTCCTGACACATAATTCCAGTGGCCCTACTTAAAGCTTCACAGTGACAAAGATTTTTTCTTTTTGAGAGGTAATATAGGGATGTTATCAGCAGAGTTCTGGAATATTGGAGATACTTATAAAAATGTTTTCAGTAGGTACAGTCTGAGTACTTATTGCTAAAACAAATATTTTGTAATCCCTTGTTTTCATCTCAAACACTGCATCATTTTGCAGTAATCTAGCTTAGATTATGTGTAATACTAATTTAAAATATGACTTACATGTTAACAGTGCTTTCTGTCACAAACTAGAACCTCATAGCACTATAAATACAGAGATCACTATTCCCCAATGCACCAACTAGGGTTCAATTCTTTGTCTTTCAGGTTTAACACACACACAGACATCTGCAGTGATCGCATTTCCCAAGTGAGGTTTTATAACCTAAAAAAGTACATTTAGCACTGGTTAGTTTAACTTGAATTTATTTTTCAATTAAGATGCTTACACGTTATTTTATATGCAGTTGAATTATGGTGAAAAAACAAAATACTTAAACTATATATATTTTTTTTTTTTGCCACCTCTGTGATTCCCCCACTACACTCACTGACCTCGCCCCCACCCCCATGGTACTCTGGATCACAGTTCCCATACTTTTTAATGCACTTTAAAGGCTGTGTGTAATTGAAGACAACCTTGAAACATGCTAAATAAAGAAGGATGCACTTCCAGACCATCTTCATTTACAAGTACTTGCAGAGGCATTTGCACCCCATGGGAAACCAAACATGGTCCTCCAGGAAGGCGTGGCCTAAAGTTTGAAGACCTCTGCATAGGCTAAACCAGTTTGTGTTTGATTGTTATCACGAGGCTGTGTCTTTAATTTGGCTGGCTTTCATTCTAAGGGTCTTAAGCTGAGCAGTGCTGTGTTCTTTAATGTGAACATACTTCTCGAAATGAGGTACTGATCTTGGCTACACCAAGGAGAGCAACTTTGATAGTGCTGGCGAGCTACCAGTAGCTCCAGAGCTACTCGTTGGAGACCTCTGGTTTGGATGAACCAGGCGGCATTGTTGAATAGCCTAGTACTGCAGAATTGTTTGGGGCTACACCGGGTCCTTTCCATTCCCGGTATTAGGAATATAAAACCTCTATGCAAAACATTAGAGATACCGCACTTATGTGATGACCCAGTAACCCTAACCCAGGTGGGAAAGGCAAACTTAAAACATTTGAGTCTTCAGTTAATTTTAGAGGGATGGCCAGTAGCGTAATGAAAGCTGAGAAGGCCCCGCTGCAACACCCAATTTTTTTCCACGTGTTATGACCACACCCTTTATATTCTAAAAAGCAATGACATTTCAATGAATGCTAATATATATATGCTCACTTTGCACATGGTGTGATTAATAAAGTTATTTGAAAAGGACTACCTGCTGTGGTGCCGTGACTTTCGCCGCGAAGAAGGCGTAAAGGATTTGTGGATATATATATATGGATATATATATATATATTATCTACTGGCGGTCGCCAGTAGATAGTTATAGTTACAACCTATTATCCATAGGAAATCCGCGACATTCTATTTGAAATAACTCTCTTGCCGGTTGACGTATCTTCGCAAAATTTTCAAACTTTGTGGCCCGCTCCGGTCCGCTCCTACCCTGAAAGTCTCGGGGGATTCGTCAAGCGGGGGCCGAGAAAAAAGGGGGTCCCAAAACGCGTTTTCCCCATGCAATTTTCCATAGGAAACTTTAGACACGGCTACAGCCTGAACTGCTGAACGGAATTACACCAAATTTGGCAAAGAGGTAGTTCTTGGTTCAGAAAGAACCCTTTTTGTTAAATGGTGTAAATCCGTTCAGTAGTTGCTGAGAAAATCAAAAGTAAAAAGATAGTGATATCTATGGCCGAGTAGGGTCCGCGTACCCTCCCGATCACGAGCTGCATGTTAATTGGCTGTCAGCTGGCTGTCAACATTCCGATTCAGGAAATGTTGGCAGCCATTTTGTCCCTCGGTAGAACCGAGGGACAGAAACAAGTGCGCAAAGCGCACAAAGGGGGCAGGGTAGAAACACCCTGACCCCCTAGGTTTGCTCAGGGGGTCCCACAAAGACCCCCTGGGCAAAAAAATAAATACATTTTTTTTTTTAAAAATCGGCAGGATGCGCTCAGGGTGCGCGAATCCTGCCAAAAAAATCGAAGCGCGGTCTCCCGCGCTCGATTGTATTTTGCCCCCGGGTGGCCCAAGTCCCGGGGGCATGGTGGGGGGTTAATTTTATGTGTGGGGGCCTCCAAGGTCTCCCCAAGCCCCGGGGACCGCCACCCCCGGGGCTTTTTTAATGGTGCGGGAGGGCTCTGAGCCCTCCCGCAGCCCCGAGGACCGCCACTTCCCCGGGGCACTAAACATTTAAATATGGGGTCCGTTACGGACCCCCAGAGCCCCGGGGACCACCACCTCCCCGGGCTGTGACCTGAATGGGAGGGGGCCGCGCGGCCCCCTCCTGGAGCCCTTGATGGCCCTGGGGACCACCACCCCCAGGGCCGGCTCCTGCAGTGTCCCGGGTGCCTACCCCCGGGACACTGTAGTTTGCTATGGCAGGACGGGAGCCTCGCGGCTCCCGTCCTGCCATAGCAAACTGCTTTGGATATTGGAAGAGAGAGCAGGAAACCTGCTCTCTCTTCCAATATCCAAGCACATTGCTTTCCACATGGGGAGCTGCATCTTAGCAGCTCCCCATGTGGAAAGCAATGCCGGCTCCCAAGGGACGCGGGAGCCGGCGGGACTGTGGGGGATTGGAGACCCCCCACAGTCCCCAACGGAGAGGGCCAGCCCCGGGGATGGGGTCCCCGGGGCAAGTAGTGGCCCGGGAGGGGGGCCACGCGGCCCCCTCCCCAAAGTTTAAAAAATGAAAAAAAATGTAAAAGGAGTATGGCCGGCCCCGGGGATGGGGTCCCCGGGGCCTTAAATGGCCAGAGGAGGGGGCCACGCAGCCCCCTCCAAAGAATAAAAATAAAAATAGAGGCCAGGCCCCGGGGGATGGGGTCCCCGGGGCAAATACAGGCCCAGGGAAGGGGGGCCACGCGGCCCCCTTCCCATTTTTTTTATATTTTTCAATTAAAAAAGGGGTAAGGCCTTGGGGGATGGGGTCCCCAGGGCCCATAAACAGGAAAAAGGAAGGGGGGCTACACAGCCCCCCTTCAGGGGACAAAAAAATAAAATTAAAAAAACGATCGGGCCCGCAGGCCCCGCCCCTTCCTTCACCACTCTGCAAACGCGCCCCTGGCGCGTTTGCAGAGGGGAACAAATTCCCTTGAATACTGGGGGTCCCTGGGGCCAACTAGCCCACCAGGAACCTCCAGTATGCGCCAGGGGCTGCCTTGCAGAGAGGTGTACAGAGGCCACGCCTTTTTACACCTCTCTGCAACGCAGCTCTGTGGCGCTTTTGGAGGTATATGGTGGGCTAGTTGGACTCCGGGGACCATCAGGATTCAAGGGGACTTAATCCCCCAACTTAAAATGCGCCACGGGGCGCGTTTGCACAGTGGTGAAGGGAGGGGGCGGGGCTTCAGGTGACATGTGTGCAAACAGGCCCCGTGGCGCGTTTTAAGATGGGGAATTAAATCCCTTCAATCCTGAGGGTCCCTGGGGCCAACTAGCCCAACAGGTACATCCAGAAAGCACAACAGAGCTGCGTTGCAGAGAGGTGTAAAAGGGGTGTGGACTCTTACACGTCTCTGCAACGCAGCCCCCTGGCGCATATTGGAGGTTCCTGGTGGGCTAGTTGGCCCCTAGGGACCCTCAGGATTCAAGGGGACTTAATCCCCCAACTTAAAACGCGCCACGGGGCGCGTTTGCACAGATGTCACCTCAGGCCCCGCCCCCTCCCTTCACCATTGTGCAAATATTCTTCTAAAATCATCCGAAATACGAATTCCGATTTACTCACCTGTTATAAGGAGAGACCTCAGTGCTGCATCTTTCAGCCCAGTACTGGTCCTGAAAAGTAATTTTAACCGTACTTACCAGTAACTTGAATTTCCTTCCATAGGATATCATTGCCTGCTTTTTGCTGAAAAAGTTTCTAAGTGTTGATTTTTGAAACATACAAATATTCCTCTAAAATCAGCCGAAATACGAATTCCGATTTACTCACCTGTTATAAGGAGAGACCTCAGTGCTGCATCTTTCAGCCCAGTACTGGTCCTGAAAAGTAATTTTAACCGTACTTACCAGTAACTTGAATTTCCTTCCATAGGCTAACATTGACTGGTTTCACTTGGAAATTCTTCTAAGTGTGGAGTTTTGGAACTTTAAAATATTCCTCTAAAATCAGCCGAAATACGAATTCGATTTACTCACCTGTTATCAGGAGAGACCTCAGTGCTGCATCTTTCAGCCCAGTACTGATCCTCAAAAGTAATTTTAACCGTACTTACCAGTAACTTGAATTTCCTTCCATAGGATATCATTGCCTGCTTTTTGCTGAAAACGTTTCTAAGTGTTGATTTTTGAAACATACAAATATTCCTCTAAAATCAGCCATAATCCGAATTCTGATTTACTCACCTGTTATCAGGAGAGACCTCAGTGCTGCATCTTTCAGCCCAGTACTGGTCCTGAAAAGTAATTTTAACCGTACTTACCGGTAACTTGAATTTCCTTCATAGGCTAACATTGACTGGTTTCACTTGGAAATTCTTCTAAGTGTGGAGTTTTGGAACTTTATAATATTCCTCTAAAATCAACCAAAGTACGAATTCCAATTTACTCACCTGTTATCAGGAGAGACCTCAGTGCTGCATCTTTCAGCCCAGTACTGATCCTGAAAAGTAATTTTAACCGTACTTACCAGTAACTTGAATTTCCTTCCATAGGATATCATTGCCTGCTTTTTGCTGAAAAAGTTTCTAAGTGTTGATTTTTGAAACATACAAATATTCCTCTAAAATCAGCCGAAATCCGAATTCTGATTTACTCACCTGTTATCAGGAGAGACCTCAGTGCTGCATCTTTCAGCCCAGTACTGGTCCTGAAAAGTAATTTTAACCGTACTTACCGGTAACTTGAATTTCCTTCATAGGCTAACATTGACTGGTTTCACTTGGAAATTCTTCTAAGTGTGGAGTTTTGGAACTTTATAATATTCCTCTAAAATCAACCAAAGTACGAATTCCAATTTACTCACCTGTTATCAGGAGAGAACCCAGTGCTGCATCTTTTAGCCCAGCACTGACCCTGAAAAGTAATTTTAACCGTACTTACCAGTAACTTATATTTTCTTCCATAGGAATCCATTGTCTGGTTTTCAGCAGAAAAGTTTCAAAGTGTCGATTTTCACAAACTACAAATATTCCTAAAAAATCGCCTGTATGACTTAAACGCATTCTTTCAACTGTTTACAGGAGATGCACCAGTGCTGGATCCAGGATCCAACACTGAGTAAGAAAAAGTAACGATAACAGTTTTTACCTTCTAAGTGAATTTCCTTCCATAGGATAACATTGGTGATTCTATGAGAAAAAGTTTCTAAGTGTCAACTTTTAAAGTACAATAATATTCCTTAAAAATCACGACTGTAACCAAAACGCTTTTACTCAACTGTTTACAGGAGATGTCCCAGGACTGAATGTAGGATCCAGTCCTGTGGTTAGAAAAGTAATCCATAAAGTAAGTAATTGCATTTAACTAGAAATTCACATTGAGCTGAATGTTGCATTGTGTTTGAAAATGTGTTGCCCATTGCAACAACTGTAACTACTGTACTTAAAAGTCTATTGCCTATGTGCAAAGTATTTAAACTAAAGTAATTCATTCTGAGAAAGTATTTTTGTAATGTAATGTATAATGTAATTACAATGTAATTTAAAAATAAAATATGTAAAAAAAAATTGTTTCTAAAAATGTAGTAAATCAGTATGAAAAAAATGTATATAACAATTAATACATTTAAAAATTGTCATTTACAAAACCTTTGAAATTCACTGAAAAAACCGTAGGTTTCAGACATGTTATAGTTACAAATTAGCATTTAAAAAACCTTTGAAATTCACTGAAAAAACCATAGGTTTCAGGGACGTTATAGTTACAAATTAGCATTTAAAAAACCTTTGAAATTCACTGAAAAAACCATAGGTTTTAGGGACAGTTATAGTTAGTTGGACATTGCACTCGTACAAAACCCGTGAAATTCCCCCGTTATAGTTAGTCCAGCTAACTATAACTCGCGCCCGCAATGCACTGCTGATGACGTCACATATTACATCACTCATGACATGGTCAGTGACATCACTGATGACATCACTGATGACATCTCAAATGACATCACTGATGACATCACTGATGACATCATCCAGTGACTGTGTGTTTCTGTAAAGTTTAAATATTTTTAATATATATAGGAAAAGACGTATTGAAGAATGAGTGGGTGTGTAAGTGTCTCTATGGATGATTTAGTAGGTGCGTGACTGACTCTATAAGTGAGTGATTTAACGTATCTTACTGAATGCATGGGTTAGTGACTAAACTGGGTGAATGTCTGTATCCGTCTGTCTGTTGCTGTGTAAGTGGCTGCATGTGTTTGTGAATAGCTACATGAGTGTCTATATGAGTTATTGAATGCTTGTCTGAATATCTGTATGGGTGCCTGAGTGTTTGTGTGGGAGGGGTGTGTGCAACTCTGTGCATAGATGTGTGAGTGGGTGATTCACTGGGTGGATGGTTTCAAGAGTGCATCTGTGATAGACTGTATGGGTGGGTAAGTGTGTGTAAGAGTGTGTTAGTGAGTGAATGTATGTCCCAGTGGTACATGTGTGAGTAACTACATATGTGAAAGGCAGTATATATGTGTGTTGGAGTATATAAATAGCTATAAGCGAGAGTGAGTGATTGTGATAGTGGCTGTATGGATGAGTGTGTGCTTGTATCAGTGATTGTATAAGAGCGTAAGAATGTGCTACTATTTGTATGAGTAAGTGAGCTGCTGTGTGTATAACTGTATAGGTGAGTAAATGGTAGTGTGTTTAATTATTTGCATGACTGACTAGGTGTGTGAGTACCTCTATGGATGAGTGGCGGTGTTTGAGTGTCTATATAGGAGTATGAGTGCATATGATAGTCCTGTACTGAGTGACCGTAAGTATGAGTGACTGTACGGGTGAGTGAGTGGATGTGTGCGTAGACCTAAGAATCAGTGAGTGGGTATGTAGTTATTGGTGTTGGAGTGTCTATGGTTTTGCGAATGGCAGTCTGTAATTTAGAGTGGGTGTATCAAAGGTTATATTGGGGTGTGAGGAGGTGCATCAGATTATCACGTGGATGATGTCATCAGTGATGTCATTTGAGATGTCATCAGTGATGTCACCAGTGATGTCACTGACCATGTCATGAGTGATGTAATATGTGACGTCATCAGCAGTGCATTGCGGGGGCGCGAGTTATAGTTAGCTGGACAAACTATAACGGGGGAATTTCACGGGTTTTGTACGAGTGCAATGTCCAACTAACTATAACTGTCCCTAAAACCTATGGTTTTTTCAGTGAATTTCAAAGGTTTTTTAAATGCTAATTTGTAACTATAACGTCCCTGAAACCTATGGTTTTTTCAGTGAATTTATATATATATATATATATATTATCTACTGGCGGTCGCCAGTAGATAGTTATAGTTAAAACCTATTATCCATAGGAAATCTGCGACATTCTATTTGAAATAACGTTGGCGCCGGTTGACGAATCTTCGCGAAAGTTTCCAACTTGTTGGGGCGCTCCGGTCCGCTCCTATCCTGAAAGTCTCGGGGTGATACGTCAAGCGGGGGCCGAGAAAAAAGGGGGGTCCCAAAACGCGTTTTCCCCATTCATTTTTCCATAGGAACCTTTAGTCGAAGCTACAGCCCGAACTGCTGAACGGAATTACACCAAATTTGGCAAAGAGGTAGCCCTTGGTTCAGTGTCGTGCCTTTTGCTTAAATGGTGTAAATCCGTTCAGTAGTTCCTGAGAAAATCAAAAGTAAAGTCACATATATATCTGGGCGGAGCCTACCCACACATGTCATCGTGAGATCTGATTGGCTGTCAGCACTTCATCCTGGAATTGCTGGCAGCCATCTTGGGACCAATATAAATGATAGTACCTCATTGAAATGCATTGTAGTGAATAGAAGATTTTGAGGGTCACCAAAAGGAGAACTATAAAGGGTGATAACAGGCTTTAGTTACATTAGAATTTATTTGTTGATGGTACCATACTAATTTTAGGAATTGTGGGGTATTCTAAGGTGATTTTACCATGTGAAAAACCTTCTGCTGGGATATCATGAATCATGTTTGAGAGAACACTATTTTCTCATGCTTGTCCCATGGAGGTTTGGAAGGTGCTCCAGAAGCTAAAATGAGAGCATATTTTCTGTAAATTCACATTATCTTTCTCACTCATGTGAGAATGAAGTCTGACATTCTCAGTAAAACATGTACATCCAACAAGGGCAGAGACTGTCAGTTGATTCCTTTGTGTTCCTCTGCAGCTTCCCAGAGTGTTCTAAAGAACAACTAGAGTGCTAACAGCCTTACTTATGACAAAAGTATGGCACACCTGAAGCCATCTTGATTGGAATAAACTGGTAACACTTAAACAATTTAATTTAAAAAGGAACAAAATGATGGGGTTCATTTTGTCATAGAAATTATGGTTAGTGCTGTAGAAAGAAAAATTAGGACATGTTTCAAGTGTGATCTCAAATATCTTCCTGTTATATTTCAACAGGAGCAGCCTGCCAGTTGATGCCTTTGTGTTCTACTGCAGCTTCCCAGAGTGTTCTAAAGAACAACTAGAGCGCTAACAGCCTTACTTATGACAAAAGTATGGCACACCTGAAGCCATCTTGATTGGAATAAACTGGTAACACTTAAAACATTTAATTTAAAAAGGAACAAAATGATGGGGTTCATTTTGTCATAGAAATTATGGTTAGTGCTGTAGAAAGAAAAATTAGGACATATTTCAAGTGTGATCTCAAATATCTTCCTGTTATATTTCAACAGGAGCAGCCTGCCAGTTGATGCCTTTGTGTTCTACTGCAGCTTCCCAGAGTGTTCTAAAGAACAACTAGAGCGCTAACAGCCTTACTTATGACAAAAGTATGGCACACCTGAAGCCATCTTGATTGGAATAAACCAGTAACACTTAAAACATTTAATTTAAAAAGGAACAAAATGAGGGGTTCTTTTTGAAATAGAAATTATGGTTAGTGCTGCAGAAAGAAAAATTAGGGCATGTTTTAAGTGAGATCTCAAATCCTCTTCTATTTCATTAGAAAATTCTGACATGCAGACTGAAACAATCACTTTCAATACCAGCAGCAGACTACCAGTTAACTCCCTGGTGAGCAGTAGCTTTACTCCAGTGATCTAATGAGCAACTAGAGTGCTAACATTCTGAATTTATGGCAGATGTGAGACATCTGAATGCCTTCTTGATGGAATCAAAGTAAAAAACTGAAAGCATTTCCTACTGAGGAGACTGCAGTAAATGAAGAAATTAGGAAACTTCATAACAAAGAAGTCTTCCAAGATGGCCACCAGTGAAAAAAGAGCCCAAATGTAGCACAAATATTACCCAGATGTAGCCCACATATAGCCCAATGACAAAAGTGTGCAAAACACTTTTTATTTTTAGTTTTTTTGCAGTTTTATGTAGTGCAGACTGGTCAGGTATTGGAGCATTGCATCTTAAAACATGACCCCCTACACTACAAAAACACCACTGCACTACCTTAAACCCTAAAACACTACCCCCAGCACGACCCCCTACACTACACAAGCACCACTGCACTATCCTAAACCCTAAAAAACTACCCCCAGCACGACCCCTATACTACCCAAACACCACTGCACTAACCTAAATCCTAAAACACTACCACCAGCACGACACCCTACACTACCCAAACACCACCGCACTACCCTAAAACATGACCCCCTACACTACACAAACACCACTGCACTACCCTAAACCCTAAAACACTACCCCCAGCACAACCTCCTACACTACACAAGCACCACTGCACTACCCTAAACCCTAAAACACTACCCCCAGCACGACCCCCTACACTACACAAACACCACTGCACTACCCTAAACCCTAAAACACTACCCCCAGCACGACCCCCTACACTACCCAAATACCACTGCACTACCCTAAAACATGACACCCTACACTACACAAACACCACTGCACTACCCTAAACCCTAAAACACTACCCCCAGCACGACCCCATACACTACACAAGCACCACTGCACTACCCTAAACCCTAAAACACTACCCCCAGCACGACCCCCTACACTGCCTGAACACCACTGCACTGCCCTAAACCCTGAAACACCAGCCCCTGCATGACCCCCTACACTGCCCGAACACCACTGCACTGCCCTAAACCCTGAAACACCACCCCTAGCACGACCCCCTACACTGCCCGAACACCACTGCACTGCCCTAAACCCTGAAACACCACACCCTTCACGACCCCCTACACTGCCCAAACACCACTGCACTGCCCTAAACCCTGAAACACCACCCCCAGCATGACCCCCTACACTGCCTGAACACCACTGCACTGCCCTAAACCCTGAAACACTACCCCCAGCAAGACCCCCTACACTGCCCGAACACCACTGCACTGCCCTAAACCCTGAAACATCACCCCCAGCAAGACCCCCTACACTGCCCGAACACCACTGACCTAAACCCTGAAACACCACCCCCAGCACGACCCCCTACACTGCCCGAACACCACTGCACTGCCCTAAACCCTGAAACACTACCCCCAGCATGACCCCCTACACTGCCCGAACACCACTGCTCTGCCCAAAACCCTGAAACACCAGCCCCAGCCCCAGCACGACCCCCTACACTGCCCGAACACCACTGCACTGCCCTAAACCTTGAAACACCAGCCCCTGCACGACCCCCTACACTGCCCGAACACCACTGCACTACCCTAAACCCTGAAACATCACCCCCAGCACGACCCCCTACACTGCCCGAGCACCACTGCACTGCCCTAAACCCTGAAACACCAGCCCCAGCATGACCCCCTACACTGCCCGAACACCACTGCACTGCCCTAAACCCTGAAACACCAGCCCCAGCACGACCGCCTACACTGCCCGAACACCACTGCACTGCCCTAAACTGTGAAACACCAGCCTCAGCACGACCCCCTACACTGCCTGAACACCACTGCACTGCCCTGAACCCTGAAACACCAGCCCCAGCACAACACCCTACACTGCCCGAACACCACTGCACTGCCCTAAACCCTGAAACACCACCCCGTGCATGACCCCTACACTGCCCGAACACCACTGCACTGCCCTAAACCCTGAAACACCACCCCCAGCGTGACCCCCTACACTGCCCGAACACCACTGCACTAAACCCTGAAACACCACCCCTGCACAACCCCCTACACTGCTCGAACACTACTGCACTGCCCTAAACCCAGAAACACCATCCCCAGCACGACCCCCTATACTGCACGAACACCACTTCACTGCCCTAAACCCTGAAACACCAGCCCCAGCACGACCGCCTACACTGCCCGAAAACTACTGCACTGCCCTAAACCCTGAAACACCACCCCCAGCAAGACTACCTACACTGGCTGAACACCACTGCACTGCCCTAAACCCTGAAACACCACCCCCTGCACGACCCCTACACTGCCCAAACACTACTGCACTGCCCTAAACCCTGAAACACCACCCTCAGTACGACACCCTACACTGCCCGAACACCACTGCACTGCCCTAAACCCTGAAACACCACCCCAGCACGACCCCCTACACTGCCCGAACACCACTGCACTAAACCCTGAAACACCAACCCCTGCACGACCCCCTACACTGCCGGAACACCACTGCACTGCCCTAAACCCTGAAACACCACCCCCAGCACGACCCCCTACACTGCCCTAACACCACTGCACTGCCCTAAACCCTGAAACATCACCCCCAGCACAACCCCCTACACTGCCCGAACACCACTGCACTGCCCTAAACCCTGAAACACTACCCCCAGCAAGACCCCCTACACTGCCCGAACACCACTGCACTGCCCTAAACCCTGAAACACCACCCCCAGCATGACCCCCTACACTGCCCAAACACCACTGCACTGCCCTAAACCCTGAAACACTACCCCCAGCAAGACCCCCTACACTGCCAGAACAGCACTGCACTGCCCTAAACCCTGAAACATCACCCCCAGCAAGACCCCCTACACTGCCCGAACACCACTGACCTAAACCCTGAAACACCACCCCCAGCACGACCCCTACACTGCCCGAACACCACTGCACTGCCCTAAACCCTGAAACACTACCCCCAGCATGACCCCCTACACTGCCCGAACACCACTGCTCTGCCCAAAACACTGAAACACCAGCCCCAGCACAACCCCTACACTGCCCGAACACCACTGCACTGCCCTAAACCTTGAAACACCAGCCCCTGCACGACCCCCTACACTGCCCGAACACCACTGCACTACCCTAAACCCTGAAACATCACCCCCAGCACGACCCCCTACACTGCCCGAGCACCACTGCACTGCCCTAAACCCTGAAACACCAGCCCCAGCATGACCCCCTACACTGCCCGAACACCACTGCACTGCCCTAAACACTGAAACACCAGCCCCAGCACGACCGCCTACACTGCCCGAACACCACTGCACTGCCCTAAACCCTGAAACACCAGCCCCAGCACGACCCCCTACACTGCCCGAACACCACTGCACTGCCCTAAACTGTGAAACACCAGCCTCAGCACGACCCCCTACACTGCCTGAACACCACTGCACTGCCCTGAACCCTGAAACACCAGCCCCAGCACAACACCCTACACTGCCCGAACACCACTGCACTGCCCTAAACCCTGAACCACCACCCCGTGCATGACCCCCTACACTGCCCGAACACCACTGCACTGCCCTAAACCCTGAAACACCACCCCCAGCACGACCCCCTACACTGCCCGAACAAAACTGCACTAAACCCTGAAACACCACCCCCTGCACCACCCCCTACACTGCTCGAACACTACTGCACTGCCCTAAACCCAGAAACACCATCCCCAGCACGACCCCCTATACTGCACGAACACCACTGAACTGCCCTAAACCCTGAAACACTACCCCCAGCAAGACCCCCTACACTGCCCGAACACCACTGCACTGCCCTAAACCCTGAAACATCACCCCCAGCAAGGCCCCCTACACTGCCCGAACACCACTGCCCTAAACCCTGAAACACCACCCCCAGCAAGACCCCCTACACTGCCCGAACACCACTGCACTGCCCTAAACCCTGAAACACCAGCCCCAGCACGACCCCCTACACTGCCCGAACACCACTGCACTGCCCTAAACCCTGAAACACCACCCCCAGCATGACCCCCTACACTGCCCGAGCACCACTGTACTGCCCTAAACCCTGAAACACCAGCCCCAGCATGACCCCCTACACTGCCCGAACACCACTGCACTGCCCTAAACCCTGAAACACCAGCCCCAGCACGACCGCCTGCACTGCCCGAACACCACTGCACTGCCCTAAACCCTGAAACACCAGCCCCAGCACGACCCCCTACACTGCCCGAACACCACTGCACTGCCCTAAACCGTGAAACACCAGCCTCAGCACGACCCCCTACACTGCCTGAACACCACTGAACTGCCCTGAACCCTGAAACACCAGCCCCAGCACAACACCCTACACTGCCCGAACACCACTGCACTGCCCTAAACCCTGAAACACCACCCCCAGCACGACCCCCTACACTGCCCAAACACCACTGCACTAAACCCTGAAACACCACCCCTGCACAACCCCTACACTGCTCGAACACTACTGCACTGCCCTAAACCCAGAAACACCATCCCCAGCACGACCCCCTATACTGCACGAACACCACTGCACTGCCCTAAACCCTGAAACACTACCCCCAGCAAGACCCCCTACACTGCCCGAACACCACTGCACTGCCCTAAACCCTGAAACATCACCCACAGCAAGGCCCCCTACACTGCCCGAACACCACTGCCCTAAACCCTGAAACACCAGCCCCAGCAAGACCCCCTACACTGCCCGAACACCACAGCACTGCCCTAAACCCTGAAACACCAGCCCCAGCACGACCCCCTACACTGCCCGAACACCACTGCACTGCCCTAAACCCTGAAACACCACACCCTGCACGACCACCTACACTGCCCGAACACCACTGTACTGCCCTAAACCCTGAAACCCCACCCCCAGCATGACCCCCTACACTGCCCAGAACACCACTGCACTGCCCTAAGCACTGAAACACCACCCCCAGCATGACCCCCTACACTGCCCGAACACTACTGCACTGCCCTAAACCCTGAAACACCACCCCCAGCACGACCCCCTACACTGCCACGAACACCACTGCACCGCCCTAAACCCTGACACACTACCCCCAGCAAGACCCCCTACACTGCCCGAACACCACTGCACTGCCCTAAACCCTGAAACACTCACCCCCAGCAAGACCCCCTACACTGCCCGAACACCACTGCTCTGCCTAAACCCTGAAACACCAGCCCCAGCCCCAGCACGACCCCCTACACTGCCCGAACACCACTGCACTGCCCTAAACCCTGAAACACCACCCCCAGCAAGACCGCCTACACTGCCCGAACACCACTGCTCTGCCCAAAACCCTGAAACACCAGCCCCAGCACGACCCCCTACACTGCCCGAACACCACTGCAATGCCCTAAACCCTGAAACACCAGCCCCAGCATGGCCCCCTACACTGCCCGAACACCACTGCACTGCCCTAAACCCTGAAACACCAGCCCTCAGCATGACCGCCTACACTGCCCGAACACCACTGCACTGCCCTAAACCCTGAAACACCAGCCCCAGCACGACCCCGTACACTGCCCGCACACCACTGCACTGCCCTAAACCCTGAAACACCAGCCCCAGCACGACCCCGTACACTGCCTGAACACCACTGCACTGCCCTGAACCCTGAAACACCAGCCCCAGCACAACACCCTACACTGCCCGAACACCACTGCACTGCCCTAAACCCTGAAACACCACCCCGTGCATGACCCCCTACACTGCCCGAACACCACTGCACTGCCCTAAACCCTGAAACACCACCCCCAGCGTGACCCCCTACACTGCCCGAACACCACTGCACTAAACCCTGAAACACCACCCCCTGCACAACCCCCTACACTGCTCGAACACTACTGCACTGCCCTAAACCCAGAAACACCATCCCCAGCACGACCCCCTATACTGCACGAACACCACTGCACTGCCCTAAACCCTGAAACACCAGCCCCAGCACGACCGCCTACACTGCCCGAAAACTACTGCACTGCCCTAAACCCTGAAACACCACCCCCAGCAAGACTACCTACACTGGCTGAACACCACTGCACTGCCCTAAACCCTGAAACACCACCCCCTGCACGACCCCCTACACTGCCCAAACACTACTGCACTGCCCTAAACCCTGAAACACCACCCCTCAGTACGACACCCTACACTGCCCGAACACCACTGCACTGCCCTAAACCCTGAAACACCACCCCAGCACGACCCCTACACTGCCCGAACACCACTGCACTAAACCCTGAAACACCACCCCTGCACGACCCCCTACACTGCCGGAACACCACTGCACTGCCCTAAACCCTGAAACACCACCCCCAGCACAACCCCTACACTGCCCGAACACCACTGCACTGCCCTAAACCCTGAAACACTACCCCCAGCAAGACCCCCTACACTGCCCGAACACCACTGCACTGCCCTAAACCCTGAAACACCACCCCCAGCATGACCCCCTACACTGCCCGAACACCACTGCACTGCCCTAAACCCTGAAACACTACCCCCAGCAAGACCCCCTACACTGCCAGAACAGCACTGCACTGCCCTGCCTAAACCCTGAAACATCACCCCCAGCAAGACCCCCTACACTGCCCGAACACCACTGACCTAAACCCTGAAACACCACCCCCAGCACGACCCCCTACACTGCCCGAACACCACTGCACTGCCCTAAACCCTGAAACACTACCCCCAGCATGACCCCCTACACTGCCCGAACACCACTGCTCTGCCCAAAACCCTGAAACACCAGCCCCAGCACGACCCCCTACACTGCCCGAACACCACTGCACTGCCCTAAACCTTGAAACACCAGCCCCTGCATGACCCCCTACACTGCCCGAACACCACTGCACTACCCTAAACCCTGAAACATCACCCCCAGCACGACCCCCTACACTGCCCGAGCACCACTGCACTGCCCTAAACCCTGAAACACCAGCCCCAGCACGACCGCCTACACTGCCCGAACACCACTGCACTGCCCTAAACCCTGAAACACCAGCCCCAGCACGACCGCCTACACTGCCCGAACACCACTGCACTGCCCTAAACCCTGAAACACCAGCCCCAGCACGACCCCCTACACTGCCCGAACACCACTGCACTGCCCTAAACCGTGAAACACCAGCCTCAGCACGACCCCCTACACTGCCTGAACACCACTGCACTGCCCTGAACCCTGAAACACCAGCCCCAGCACAACACCCTACACTGCCCGAACACCACTGCACTGCCCTAAACCCTGAACCACCACCCCGTGCATGACCCCCTATGCTGCCCGAACACCACTGCACTGCCCTAAACCCTGAAACACCACCCCCAGCGCGACCCCCTACACTGCCCGAACACCACTGCACTAAACCCTGAAACACCACCCCCTGCACAACCCCCTACACTGCTCGAACACTACTGCACTGCCCTAAACCCAGAAACACCATCCCCAGCACGACCCCCTATACTGCACGAACACCACTGCACTGCCCTAAACCCTGAAACACTACCCCCAGCAAGACCCCCTACACTGCCCGAACACCACTGCACTGCCCTAAACCCTGAAACATCACCCCCAGCAAGGCCCCCTACACTGCCCGAACACCACTGCCCTAAACCCTGAAACACCACCCCCAGCAAGACCCCCTACACTGCCCGAACACCACTGCACTGCCCTAAACCCTGAAACACCAGCCCCAGCACGACCCCCTACACTGCCCGAACACCACTGCACTGCCCTAAACCCTGAAACACCACCCCCAGCATGACCCCCTACACTGCCCGAGCACCACTGCACTGCCCTAAACCCTGAAACACCAGCCCCAGCATGACCCCCTACACTGCCCGAACACCACTGCACTGCCCTAAACCCTGAAACACCAGCCCCAGCACGACCGCCTGCACTGCCCGAACACCACTGCACTGCCCTAAACCCTGAAACACCAGCCCCAGCACGACCCCCTACACTGCCCGAACACCACTGCACTGCCCTAAACCGTGAATACACCAGCCTCAGCACGACCCCCTACACTGCCTGAACACCACTGCACTGCCCTGAACCCTGAAACACCAGCCCCAGCACAACACCCTACACTGCCCGAACACCACTGCACTGCCCTAAACCCTGAAACACCACCCCCAGCGCGACCCCCTACTCTGCCCGAACACCACTGCACTAAACCCTGAAACACCACCCCCTGCACAACCCCCTACACTGCTCGAACACTACTGCACTGCCCTAAACCCAGAAACACCATCCCCAGCACGACCCCCTATACTGCACGAACACCACTGCACTGCCCTAAACCCTGAAACACTACCCCCAGCAAGACCCCTACACTGCCCGAACACCACTGCACTGCCCTAAACCCTGAAACATCACCCACAGCAAGGCCCCCTACACTGCCCGAACACCACTGCCCTAAACCCAGAAACACCACCCCCAGCAAGACCCCCTACACTGCCCGAACACCACTGCACTGCCCTAAACCCTGAAACACCAGCCCCAGCACGACCCCCTACACTGCCCGAACACCACTGCACTGCCCTAAACCCTGAAACACCACCCCCTGCACGACCACCTACACTGCCCGAACACCACTGTACTGCCCTAAACCCTGAAACCCCACCCCCAGCATGACCCCCTACACTGCCAGAACACCACTGCACTGCCCTAAACACTGAAACACCACGACCCTGCATGACCACCTACACTGCCCGAACACCACTGCACTGCCCTAAACCCTGAAACACCACCCCCAGCACGACCCCCTACACTGCACGAACACCACTGCACCGCCCTAAACACTGACACACTACCCCCAGCAAGACCCCCTACACTGCCCGAACAACACTGCACTGCCCTAAACCCTGAAACATCACCCCCAGCAAGACCCCCTACACTGCCCGAACACCACTGCCCTAAACCCTGAAACACCACCCCCAGCAAGACCCCCTACACTGCCCGAACACCACTGCACTGCCCTAAACCCTGAAACACCACCCCCAGCAAGACCCCCTACACTGCCCGAACACCACTGCTCTGCCCAAAACCCTGAAACACCAGCCCCAGCACGACCCCTACACTGCCCGAACACCACTGCACTGCCCTAAACCCTGAAACACCAGCCCCAGCACGGCCCCCTACACTGCCCGAACACCACTGCACTGCCCTAAACCCTGAAACACCACCCTCAGCATGACCCCCTACACTGCCCGAACACCACTGCACTGCCCTAAACCCTGAAACACCAGCCCCAGCACGACCCCGTACACTGCCCCCACACCACTGCACTGCCCTAAACCCTGAAACACCAGCCCCAGCACAACCCCGTACACTGCCCGAACACCACTGCACTGCCCTAAACCCTGAAACACCACCCTGAGCATGACCCCCTACACTGCCCGAACACCACTGCACTGCCCTAAACCCTGAAACACCAGCCCCAGCATGACCCCGTACACTGCCCCCACACCACTGCACTGCCCTAAACCCTGAAACACCAGCCCCAGCACAACCCCGTACACTGCCCGAACACCACTGCACTGCCCTAAACCCTGAAACACCAGCCCCAGCACGACCGCCTACACTGCCCGAAAACTACTGCACTGCCCTAAACCCTGAAACACCACCCCAGCAAGACTACCTACACTGGCCGAACACCACTGCACTGCCCTAAACCCTGAAACACCACCCCCTGCACGACCCACTACACTGCCCAAACACTACTGCACTGCCCTAAACCCTGAAACACCACCACTCAGAACGACATCCTACACTGCCCGAACACCACTGCACTGCCCTAAACCCTGAAACACCATCCCAGCACGACCCCCTACACTGCCCGAACACCACTGCACTAAACCCTGAAACACCACCCCCTGCACGACCCCCTACACTGCCGGAACACAACTGCACTGCCCTAAACCCTGAAACACCACCCCCAGCACGACCCCCTACACTGCCCTAACACCACTGCACTGCCCTAAACCCTGAAACATCACCCCCAGCACAACCCCCTACACTGCCCGAACACCACTGCTCTGCCCTAAACCCTGAAACACTACCCCCAGCAAGACCCCCTACACTGCCCGAACACCACTGCACTGCCCTAAACCCTGAAACACCACCCCCAGCATGACCCCCTACACTGCCCGAACACCACTGCACTGCCCTAAACCCTGAAACACTACCCCCAGCAAGACCCCCTACACTGCCCGAACACCACTGCACTGCCCTAAACCCTGAAACATCACCCCCAGCAAGACCCCCTACACTGCCCGAACACCACTGACCTAAACCCTGAAACACCACCCCCAGCACGACCCCCTACACTGCCCGAACACCACTGCACTGCCCTAAACCCTGAAACACTACCCCCAGCATGACCCCCTACACTGCCCGAACACCACTGCTCTGCCCAAAACCCTGAAACACCAGCCCCAGCATGACCCCCTACACTGCCCGAACACCACTGCACTGCCCTAAACCTTGAAACACCAGCCCCTGCACGACCCCCTACACTGCCCGAACACCACTGCACTACCCTAAACCCTGAAACATCACCCCCAGCACGACCCCCTACACTGCCCGAGCACCACTGCACTGCCCTAAACCCTGAAACACCAGCCCCAGCATGACCCCCTACACTGCCCGAACACCACTGCACTGCCCTAAACCCTGAAACACCAGCCCCAGCACGACCGCCTGCACTGCCCGAACACCACTGCACTGCCCTAAACCCTGAAACACCAGCCCCAGCACGACCCCCTACACTGCCCGAACACCACTGCACTGCCCTAAACCGTGAAACACCAGCCTCAGCACGACCCCCTACACTGCCTGAACACCACTGCACTGCCCTGAACCCTGAAACACCAGCCCCAGCACAACACCCTACACTGCCCGAACACCACTGCACTGCCCTAAACCCTGAAACACCACCCCGTGCATGACCCCCTACACTGCCCGAACACCACTGCACTGCCTTAAACCCTGAAACACCACCCCCAGCGCGACCCCCTACACTGCCCGAACACCACTGCACTAAACCCTGAAACACCACCCCCTGCACAACCCCCTACACTGCCCGAACACTACTGCACTGCCCTAAACCCAGAAACACCATCCCCAGCACGACCCCTATACTGCACGAACACCACTGCACTGCCCTAAACCCTGAAACACTACCCCCAGCAAGACCCCCTACACTGCCCGAACACCACTGCACTGCCCTAAACCCTGAAACATCACCCCCAGCAAGGCCCCCTACACTGCCCGAACACCACTGCCCTAAACCCTGAAACACCACCCCCAGCAAGACCCCCTACACTGCCTGAACACCACTGCACTGCCCTAAACCCTGAAACACCAGCCCCAGCACGACCCCCTACACTGCCCGAACACCACTGCACTGCCCTAAACCCTGAAACACCACCCCATGCACTCACCACTGCACTAAACCCTGAAACACCATCCCCTGCACGACCCCTACACTGCCGGAACACCACTGCACTGCCCTAAACCCTGAAACCCCACCCCCAGCACGACCCCCTACACTGCCCGAACACCACTGCACTGCCCTAAACCCTGAAACATCACCCCCAGCACAACCCCCTACACTGCCCGAACGCCACTGCACTGCCCTAAACCCTGAAACACCACCCCCAGCATGACCCCCTACACTGCACGAACACCACTGCACCGCCCTAAACCCTGAAACACTCACCCCCAGCAAGGCCCCCTACACTGCCCGAACACATGCACTGCCCTAAACCCTGAAACACCACCCCCAGCAAGACCCCCTACACTGCCGGAACACCACTGCACTGCCCTAAACCCTGAAACACCAGCCCCAGCAAGACCCCCTACACTGCCCGAACACCACTGCACTGCCCTACACCCTGAAACACCACCCCCAGCAAGACCCCCTACACTGCCCGAACACCACTGCTACTGCCCTAAACCCTGAAACCCCAGCCCCAGCATGACCCCCTACACTGCCCGAACACCACTGCACTGCCCTAAACCCTGAAACACCAGCCCCAGCACGACCCCTACACTGCCCGAACACCACTGCACTGCCCTAAACCCTGAAACACCACCCTCAGCACGACCCCCTACACTGCCCGAACACCACTGCACTGCCCTAAACCCTGACACACTAGCCCCAGCATGACCCCGTACACTGCCCGAACACCACTGCACTGCCCTAAACC
This sequence comes from Calotriton arnoldi, assembly GCA_963921515.1. Classification (NCBI taxonomy): domain Eukaryota; kingdom Metazoa; phylum Chordata; class Amphibia; order Caudata; family Salamandridae; genus Calotriton; species Calotriton arnoldi. The sequence goes on from CAWUFW010013606.1 coordinate 223,913, forward strand.
CTGAAACATCAGCCCCAGCACAGACCCCGTACACTGCCCGAACACCACTGCACTGCCCTAAACCGTGAAACACCTGCCCCAGCAAGACCGCCTACACTGCCCGAACACCACTGCACTGCCCTAAACCCTGAAACACCACCCCAGCAAGACTACCTACACTGGCCGAACACCACTGCACTGCCCTAAACCCTGAAACACCACCCCTGCACGACCCCCTACACTGCCCAAACACTACTGCACTGCCCTAAACCCTGAAACACCACCCCTCAGCACGACACCCTACACTGCCCGAACACCACTGCACTGCCCTAAACCCTGAAACACCACCCCAGCATGACCCCCTACACTGCCCGAACACCACTGCACTAAACCCTGAAACACCACCCCCTGCACGACCCCCTACACTGCCGGAACACAACTGCACTGCCCTAAACCCTGTAACACCACCCCCAGCACGACCCCCTACACTGCCCTAACACCACTGCACTGCCCTAAACCTTGAAACACCAGCCCCTGCACGACCCCCTACACTGCCCGAACACCACTGCACTACCCTAAACCCTGAAACATCACCCCCAGCACGACCCCCTACACTGCCCGAGCACCACTGCACTACCCTAAACCCTGAAACATCACCCCCAGCACGACCCCCTACACTGCCCGAGCACCACTGCACTGCCCAAAACCCTGAAACACCAGCCCCAGCACGACCCCCTACACTGCCCGAACACCACTGCACTGCCCTAAACCTTGAAACACCAGCCCCTGCACGACCCCCTACACTGCCCGAACACCACTGCACTACCCTAAACCCTGAAACACTTCCCCCAGCATGACCCCCTACACTGCCCGAACACCACTGCTCTGCCCAAAACCCTGAAACACCAGCCCCAGCACGACCCCCTACACTGCCTGAACACCACTGCACTGCCCTAAACCTTGAAACACCAGCCCCTGCACGACCCCCTACACTGCCCGAACACCACTGCACTACCCTAAACCCTGAAACATCACCCCCAGCACGACCCCCTACACTGCCCGAGCACCACTGCACTGCCCTAAACCCTGAAACACCAGCCCCAGCATGACCCCCTACACTGCCCAAACACCACTGCACTGCCCTAAACCCTGAAACACCAGCCCCAGCACGACCGCCTGCACTGCCCGAACACCACTGCCCTAAACCCTGAAACACCGGCCCCAGCACGACCCCCTACACTGCCCGAACACCACTGCACTGCCCTAAACCATGAAACACCAGCCTCAGCACGACCCCCTACACTGCCTGAACACCACTGCACTGCCCTGAACCCTGAAACACCAGCCCCAGCACAACACCCTACACTGCCCGAACACCACTGCACTGCCCTAAACCCTGAAACACCACCCCATGCATGACCCCCTACACTGCCCGAACAACACTGCACTGCCTTAAACCCTGAAACACCACCCCCAGCGCGACCCCCTACACTGCCCGAACACCACTGCACCCTAAACCCTGAAACACCACCCCCTGCACAACCCCCTACACTGCTCGAACACTACTGCACTGCCCTAAACCCAGAAACACCATCCCCAGCACGACCCCTATACTGCACGAACACCACTGCACTGCCCTAAACCCTGAAACACTACCCCCAGCAAGACCCCCTACACTGCCCGAACACCACTGCACTGCCCTAAACCCTGAAACATCACCCCCAGCAAGGCCCCCTACACTGCCCGAACACCACTGCCCTAAACCCTGAAACACCACCCCCAGCAAGACCCCTACACTGCCCGAACACCACTGCACTGTCCTAAACCCTGAAACACCAGCCCCAGCACGACCCCCTACACTGCCCGAACACCACTGCACTGCCCTAAACCCTGAAACACCACCCCATGCACTCACCACTGCACTAAACCCTGAAACACCATCCCCTGCACGACCCCCTACACTGCCGGAACACCACTGCACTGCCCTAAACCCTGAAACACCACCCCCAGCACGACCCCCTACACTGCCCTAACACCACTGCACTGCCCTAAACCCTGAAACATCACCCCCAGCACAACCCCCTACACTGCCCGAACGCCACTGCACTGCCCTAAACCCTGAAACACTACCCCCAGCAAGACCCCCTACACTGCCAGAACACCACTGCACTGCCCTAAACCCTGAAACATCACCCCCACCAAGGCCCCCTACACTGCCCGAACACCACTGCCCTAAACCCTGAAACACCACCCCCAGCAAGACCCCCTACACTGCCCGAACACCACTGCACTGCCCTAAACCCTGAAACACCAGCCCCAGCACGACCCCCTACACTGCCCGAACACCACTGCACTGCCCTAAACCCTGAAACACCACCCCCTGCATGACCCCGTACACTGCCCGAACACCACTGTACTGCCCTAAACCCTGAAACCCCACCCCCAGCATGACCCCCTACACTGCCAGAACACCACTGCACTGCCCTAAACCCTGAAACACCACCCCCTGCATGACCCCTACACTGCCCGAACCCTACTGCACTGCCCTAAACCCTAAAACACCAGCCCCAGCACGACCCCCTACACTGCCACGAACACCACTGCACCGCCCTAAACCCTGACACACTACCCCCAGCAAGACCCCTACACTGCCCGAACACCACTGCACTGCCCTAAACCCTGAAACATCACCCCCAGCAAGACCCCCTACACTGCACGAACACCACTGCCCTAAACCCTGAAACACCTCCCCCAGCAAGACCCCCTACACTGCCCGAACACCACTGCACTGCCCTAAACCCTGAAACACCACCCCCAGCAAGACCCCCTACACTGCCCGAACACCACTGCACTGCCCTAAACCCTGAAACACCACCCCCAGCACGACCCCCTACACTGCCCGAACACCACTGCTCTGCCCAAAACCCTGAAACACCAGCCCCAGCACGACCCCCTACACTGTCCGAACACCACTGCACTGCCCTAAACCCTGAAACACCAGCCCCAGCACGACCCCCTACACTGCCCGAACACCACTGCACTGCCCTAAACCCTGAAACACCACCCTCAGCATGACCCCCTACACTGCCCGAACACCACTGCACTGCCCTAAACCCTGAAACACCAGCCCCAGCACGACCCCGTACACTGCCCGCACACCACTGCACTTCCCTAAACCCTGAAACACCAGCCCCAGCACAACCCCGTACACTGCCCGAACACCACTGCACTGCCCTAAACCCTGAAACACCAGCCCCAGCACGACCGCCTACACTGCCCGAAAACTACTGCACTGCCCTAAACCCTGAAACACCACCCCCAGCAAGACTACCTACACTGGCCGAACACCACTGCACTGCCCTAAACCCTGAAACACCACCCCCTGCACGACCCCCTACACTGCCCAAACACTACTGCACTGCCCTAAACCCTGAAACACCACCCCTCAGCACGACACCCTACACTGCCCGAACACCACTGCACTGCCCTAAACCCTGAAACACCACCCCAGCACGACCCCCTACACTGCCCGAACACCACTGCACTAAACCCTGAAACACCACCCCTGCACGACCCCCTACACTGCCGGAACACCACTGCACTGCCCTAAACCCTGAAACACCACCCCCAGCACGACCCCCTACACTGCCCTAACACCACTGCACTACCCTAAACCCTGAAACATCACCCCCAGCACAACCCCCTACACTGCCTGAGCACCATTTCTCTGCCCTAAACCCTGAAACACTAGCCCCAGCACGACCCCCTACACTGCCCGAACACCATTGCACTGCCCTAAACCCTGAAACACCACCCCCAGCACGACCCCCTACACTGCCCGAACACCACTGCACTGCCCTAAACCCTGAAACACCAGCCCCAGCATGACCCCCTACACTGCCCTAACACCACTGCCCTAAACCCCTGAAACACTAGCCCTAGCACGACCCCCTACACTGCCCGAAGACCACTGCACTGCCCTAAACCCTGAAACACCAGCCCCAGCACGACCCCCTACACTGCCCGAACACCACTGCACTGCTCTAAACCCTGAAACATCAGCCCCAGCACCACCCCTACAATGCCCGAACACCACTGTACTGCCCTAAACCCTGAAACACCACCCCCTGCACGACCCCTACACTGCCCGAACACCACTGCACTGCCCTAAACCCTGAAACACCACCCCCTGCACCACCCCCTACACTGCCCGAACACCACTGCACTGCCCTAAACCCTGAAACACCACCCCCTGCACCGCCCCTACACTGCCCGAACACCACTGCACTGCCCTAAACCCTGAAACACCACCCCCAGCATGACCCCCTTTACTGCTCGAACACCACTGCACTGCCCCAAACCCTGAAACACCACCCCCAGCATGACCCCCTACACTGCCCGAACACCACTGCCCTAAACCCTGAAACACCACCCCTGCACGACCCTCTACACTGCCCGAACACCACTGCACTGCCCTAAACCCTGAAACACCACCCCCTGCACGACCCCCTACACTTCCCGAACACCACTGCACTGCCCTAAATCCTGAAACACCACCCCAGCAAGACCCCCTACACTGCCCGAACACCACTGCACTGCCCTAAACCCTAGAACACTACCCCCAGCATGACCCCCTACACTACCCAAACACCACTGCACTACCCTAAACCCTAAAATACTCCCTCCAGCACGACCCCCTACACTACCCGAACACGACTGCACTGCCCTAAACCCTAAAACACTCCCCCAGCACGACCCCCTACACTACCCGAACACCACTGCACTGCCCTAAACCCTAAAACACTCCCCCCAGCACGACCCCCTACACTACCTAAACACCACTGCACTGCCCTAAACCCTAAAACACTACCCCCGCATGACCCCCTACACTACCCAAATACCAATGCACTACCCTAATCCCTAAAACACTAGCCCCGCACAACCCCCTACACTACCCAAAGACCACTGCACTACCCTAAACTCTAAAACAATACCCCCCGCATGACTCCCTACACTACCCAAAGACCACTGCACTACCCTAAACCCTAAAACACGACCTCCTACACTACACAAACACCAATGCACTACCCTAAACCCTAAAAAACTACCCCAGCACGAACCCCTACACTACCCAAACACCACTGCACTACCCTAAACCATAAAACACTACCCCCAGCAGTACCCCCTACGCTACCCAAACACCACTGCACTACCCTAAACCCTAAAACACTACCCCCAGCAGTACCCCCTACACTACCCAAACACCATTGCACTACCCTAAACCCTAAAACACTACCCCCAGCAGTATTCCCTACACTTCCCAAACACCACTGCACTACCCTAAACCCTAAAACCCTAAAACACTAACCCCAGCACGACCCCCTACACTACCCAAACACCACTGTACTACCCTAAACCCTAAAACACTCCCCCCAGCACGACTCCCTACACTACCCAAACACCACTGCACTACCCTAACCCTACCCCCAGCATGACCCCCTACACTACACAAACACCACTGCACTACCCTAAACCCTAAAACACTACCCCCAGCACGACCCTCTTCACTACCTAAACACAACTGCACAATTTGTTACAGGCGTTGCAACGCAGGCCTGTGGTGCTTACTGGAAGTACCTGGTGGGCTGGTTGGGCCCCAGGGACTCTCAGGATTCAAGGTGACCTAATCCCCCAACTTAAAACGTGCCACGGGGCGCGTTTGCACAGTGGTGAAGGGAGGGCGGGGCCTCAGGTGACATGTGCGCAAACACGCCCTGTGGTGCGTTTTAAGTTGGGGAGTTAATTCCCTTTGAATCCTGGGGGCCAACTAGCCCACCAGGTACCTTCAGTAAGCACAACAGAGGTGCGTTGCAGAGAGGTGAAAAAGGTGCGTGGCCTCGGAATGCCTCTCTGCAACTCAGCTCTGTGGTCCTAACTGTAGGTACCTGGGGGGCTAGTTGGACCCCAGGGACCCTCAGGATTCAAGGGGACTTAATCCCGCAACTTAAAACGCGCCACGGGGCGCGTTTGCACACATGTCACCTCAGGCCCCCCCTCCCTTCACCACAGTGTCCAAACGTGCACTGGCTCTGGTTAGTCAGAGTCAGTTACCACCAGTACCCGTCTGAAAAAGTTGTGGGCACAGGATGATTTTGCAACAAGGCCTCTTTCTGCTCCTCTGTTGGTTCTTTCTGCACATCTTTTGCTTCTTTCTGTGCGTTTTTTCTTCTTTCTTCACATGTCCTACCTCTGTTGGCATAGTTAGAAACTAGCATTTAAAAAACCTTTGAAATTCACTGAAAAAACCATAGGTTTCAGGCACGTTATAGTTAGAAATTAGCATTTAAAAAACCTTTGAAATTCACTGAATGTGCGCGCAGGGTGCGCTGAGGGTACGCGGACCCTACTCGGCCATAGATATCACTAACTTTTTACTTTTCATTTTCTCAGCAACTACTGAACGGATTTACACCATTTAACAAAAGGGTTCTTTCTGAACCAAGAACTACCTCTTTGCCAAATTTGGTGTAATTCCGTTCAGCAGTTCGAGCTGTAGCCGTGTCTAAAGTTTCCTATGGAAAAGTGCATGGGAAAACGCGTTTTGGGACCCCCTTTTCTCGGCCCCCGCTTGACGAATCCCCCGAGACTTTCAGGGTAGGAGCGGACCGGAGCGGGCCACAAAGTTTGAAAATTTCGCGAAGATACGTCGACCGGCAAGAGAGTTATTTCAAATAGAATGTCGCGGATTTCCTATGGATAATAGGTTGTAACTATAACTATCTACTGGCGACCGCCAGTAGATATATATATATATATATATATTCACTGAAAAAACCATAGGTTTCAGGGACGTTATAGTTACAAATTAGCATTTAAAAAACCTTTGAAATTCACTGAAAAAACCATAGGTTTTAGGGACAGTTATAGTTAGTTGGACATTGCACTCGTACAAAACCCGTGAAATTCCCCCGTTATAGTTAGTCCAGCTAACTATAACTCGCGCCACGCAATGCACTGCTGATGACGTCACATATTACATCACTCATGACATGGTCAGTGACATCACTGATGACATCACTGATGACATCTCAAATGACATCACTGATGACATCACTGATGACATCATCCAGTGACTGTGTGTTTCTGTAAAGTTTAAATATTTTTAATATATATAGGAAAAGACGTATTGAAGAATGAGTGGGTGTGTAAGTGTCTGTATGGATGATTTAGTAGGTGCGTGACTGACTGTATAAGTGAGTGATTTAACGTATCTTACTGAATGCATGGGTTAGTGACTAAACTGGGTGAATGTCTGTATCCGTCTGTCTGTTGCTGTGTAAGTGGCTGCATGTGTTTGTGAATAGCTACATGAGTGTCTATTTGAGTTATTGAATGCTTGTGTGAGTATCTGTATGGGTGCCTGAGTGTTTGTGTGGGAGGGGTGTGTGCGACTCTGTGCATAGATGTGTGAGTGGGTGATTCACTGGGTGGATGGTTTCAAGAGTGCATCTGTGATAGACTGTATGGGTGGGTAAGTGTGTGTAAGAGTGTGTTAGTGAGTGAATGTATGTCCCAGTGGTACATGTGTGAGTAACTACATATGTGAAAGGCAGTATATATGTGTGTTGGAGTATATAAATAGCTATAAGCGAGAGTGACTGATTGTGATAGTGGCTGTATGGATGAGTGTGTGCTTGTATCAGTGATTGTATAAGAGCGTAAGAATGTGCTAGTATTTGTATGAGTAAGTGAGCTTGTGTGTGTATAACTGTGTAGGTGAGTAAATGGTAGTGTGTTTAATTATTTGCATGACTGACTAGGTGTGTGAGTACCTCTATGGATGAGTGGCGGTGTTTGAGTGTCTATATAGGAGTATGAGTGCATATGATAGTCCTGTACTGAGAGACCGTAAGTATGAGTGACTGTACGGGTGAGTGAGTGGATGTGTGCGTAGACCTAAGAATCAGTGTGTGGGTATGTAGTTATTGGTGTTGGAGTGTCTATGGTTTTGCGAATGGCAGTCTGTAATTTAGAGTGGGTGTATCAAAGGTTATATTAGGGTGTGAGAAGATGCATGAAATTATCACACGGATGATGTCATCAGTGATGTCATCAGTGATGTCATTTGAGATGTCATCAGTGATGTCATCAGTGATGTCACTGACCATGTCATGAGTGATGTAATATGTGACGTCATCAGCAGTGCATTGCGGGGCGCGAGTTATAGTTAGCTGGACTAACTATAACGGGGAATTTCACGGGTTTTGTACGAGTGCAATGTCCAACTAACTATAACTGTCCCTAAAACCTATGGTTTTTTCAGTGAATTTCAAAGGTTTTTTAAATGCTAATTTGTAACTATAACGTCCCTGAAACCTATGGTTTTTTCAGTGAATTTCAAAGGTTTTTTAAATGCTAATTTGTAACTATAACATGTCTGAAACCTACGGTTTTTTCAGTGAATTTCAAAGGTTTTGTAAATGAGAATTTTTAAATGTATTAATTGTTATATAAATTTTTTTAATACTGATTTACTACATTTTTAGAAACAATTTTTTATAACATATTTTATTTTTTAAATTACATTGTAATTACATTATACATTACATTACAAAAAATACTTTCTCAGAATGAATTACTTTTGTTTAAATACTTTGCACATAGGCAATAGACTTTTAAGTACAGTAGTTACAGTTGTTGCAATGGGCAACACATTTTCAAACACAATGCAACATTCAGCTCAATGTGAATTTCTAGTTAAATGCAATTAGTTACTTTATGGATTACTTTTCTAACCACAGGACTGGATCCTAGATTCAGTCCTGGCACATCTCCTGTAAACAGTTGAGTAAATGTTTTTTGGTTACAGTCGTGATTTTTAAGGAATATTATTGTATTTTAAAAGTTGACACTTAGAAACTTTTTCTCATAGAATGACCAATGTTATCCTATGGAAGGAAATTCACTTAGCAGGTAAGTAGTGTTATCGTTACTTTGTTACTCAGTGTTGGATCCTGGATCCAGCACTGGTGCATCTCCTGTAAACAGTTGAAAGAATGCGTTTAAGTCATACAGGCGATTTTTAAGGAATATTTGTAGTTTGTGAAAATCGACACTTTGAAACTTTTCTGCTGAAAACCAGACAATGGATTCCTATGGAAGAAAATATAAGTTACTGGTAAGTACGGTTAAAATTACTTTTCAGGGTCAGTGCTGGGCTAAAAGATGCAGCACTGGGTTCTCTCCTGATAACAGGTGAGTAAATTTGAATTCGTACTTTGGTTGATTTTAGAGGAATATTATAAAGTTCCCAAACTCCACACTTAGAAGAATTTCCAAGTGAAACCAGTCAATGTTAGCCTATGAAGGAAATTCAAGTTACCGGTAAGTACGGTTAAAATTACTTTTCAGGACCAGTACTGGGCTCAAAGAGGCAGCACTGAGGTCTCTCCTGATAACAGGTGAGTAAATCGGAATTCGTATTTCGGATGATTTTAGAGGAATATTATAAAGTTCCCAAACTCCACACTTAGAAGAATTTCCAAGTGAAACCAGTCAATGTTAGCCTATGAAGGAAATTCAAGTTACCGGTAAGTACGGTTAAAATTACTTTTCAGGACCAGTACTGGGCTGAAAGATGCAGCACTGAGGTCTCTCCTGATAACAGGTGAGTAAATCGGAATTCGTATTTCGGATGATTTTAGAGGAATATTTTAAAGTTCCAAAACTCCACACTTAGAAGAATTTCCAAGTGAAACCAGTCAATGTTAGCCTATGGAAGGAAATTCAAGTTACTGGTAAGTACGGTTAAAATTACTTTTCAGGACCAGTACTGGGCTAAAAGATACAGCACTGAGGTCTCTCCTTATAACAGGTGAGTAAATCGGAATTCGTATTTCGGCTGATTTTAGAGGAATATTTGTATGTTTCAAAAATCAACACTTAGAAACTTTTTCAGCAAAAAGCAGGCAATGATATCCTATGGAAGGAAATTCAAGTTACTGGTAAGTACGGTTAAAATTACTTTTCAGGACCAGTACTGGGCTGAAAGATGCAGCACTGAGGTCTCTCCTTATAACAGGTGAGTAAATCGGAATTCGTATTTCGGATGATTTTAGAAGAATATTTGCACAATGGTGAAGGGAGGGGGCGGGGCCTGTGGTGACATCTGTGCAAACGCGCCCCGTGGCGCGTTTTAAGTTGGGGGATTAAGTCCCCTTGAATCCTGAGGGTCCCTAGGGGCCAACTAGCCCACCAGGAACCTCCAATATGCGCCAGGGGGCTGCGTTACAGAGACGTGTAGAGAGGCCACACCCCTTTTTACACCTCTCTGCAACGCAGCTCTGTGGCGCTTTCTGGATGTACCTGTTGGGCTAGTTGGCCCCAGGGACCCTCAGGATTCAAGGGGATGTAATTCCCCATCTTAAAACGCGCCACGGGGCCTGTTTGCACACATGTCACCTGAAGCCCCGCCCCTCCCTTCACCACTGTGCAAACGCGCCCCGTGGCGCGTTTTAAGTTGGGGGATTAAGTCCCCTTGAATCCTGAGGGTCCCCGGAGTCCAACTAGCCCACCATATACCTCCAAAAGCGCCACAGAGCTGCGTTGCAGAGAGGTGTAAAAGGGGCGTGGCCTCTGTACACCTCTCTGCAAGGCAGCCCCTGGCGCATACTGGAGGTTCCTGGTGGGCTAGTTGGCCCCCAGGGACCCCCAGTATTCAAGGGGAATTCGTTCCTCCTCTGCAAACGCGCCAGGGGCGCGTTTGCAGAGTGGTGAAGGAAGGGGGCGGGGCCTGCGGGCCCGATCGTTTTTTTTTTTGTTTTTTTTTTTGTGTCCCCTGAAGGGGAGCTGTGTGGCCCCCCTTCCTTTTTTCTGTTTTTGGGCCCTGGGGACCCCATCCCCCAGGGCCTTACCCCTTTTTTAAATTACAAAAAAAAAAAAACGGGAAGGGGGCCGCGTGGCCCCCTTCCCTGGGCCTGTATTGGCCCCGGGACCCCATCCCCGGGGCATGGCCTCTATATTTATTATTTTGAGGGGGGCAGCGTGGCCCCCCTCCTCTGGCCATTTTAAGGCCCCGGGGACCCCATCCCCCGGGGCCGGCCTTTCCATTTTTTTTTATTATTATTTTTTTTCATTTTTGGGGAGGGGGGCCGCGTGGCCCCCCTCCCGGGCCACTACTTGCCCCGGGGACCCCATCCCCCGGGGCTGGCCCTCTCCGTTGGGGACTGTGGGGGGTCCCCAATCCCCCCACAGTCCCGCCGGCTCCCCGTGTCCTACGGGAGCCGGCATTGCTTTTACACATGGGGAGCAGCTAACATGCTGCTCCCCATGTGGAAAGCAATCTGCTTTGGATATTGGAAGAGAGAGCAGGTTTCCTGCTCTCTCTCTTCCAATATCCAAAGCAGTTTGCAATGACAGGGACGGGAGCCGCGAGGCTCCCGTCCTGTCATTGCAAACAGCAGTGTCCCGGGGTAGGCACCCCGGGACACTGCAGGAGCCGGCCCTGGGGGGTGGTGGTCCCCAGGGCCATCAAGGGCTCCAGGAGGGGGCCGCGCGGCCCCCTCCCATTCAGTACACAGCCCTGGGGAGGTGGTGGTCCCCGGGGCTCTGGGGTCCGTAACGGACCCCCATATTAATTTGTTTAGTGCCCCGGGAGGTGGCGGTCCCCAGGGCGTGTGGGGGGGCTGGAGCCCCCCCACACAGGTTTTACAATTTAATAAAAAAAGCCCCGGGAGGTGGTGGTCCTCGGGGCTGCGGGAGGGCTCAGAGCCCTCCCGCACCATTTTTCAAAAAAGCCCCGGGGGTGGCGGTCCCCGGGGCTTGGGGGCCCTTTGAGGCCCCCACACATTAAATTATCCCCCCACCATGCCCCCGGGACTTGGGCCACCCGGGGGCCAATTAACATCGAAGCGCGGGAGACCGCGCTTCGATTTTTTTTTTTTCGGCAGGATTCGCGCACCCTGAGCGCATCCTGCCGATTTTTAAAAAAAATATTTTTTTTGCCCAGGGGGTCCTTGTGGGACCCCCTGAGCAAACCTAGGGGGTCAGGGTGTTTCTACCCTGCCCCCTTTGTGCGCTTTGCGCACTTGTTTCTGTCCCTCGGTTCTACCGAGGGACAAAATGGCTGCCAACATTTCCTGAATCGGAATGTTGACAGCCAGCTGACAGCCAATTAACATGCAGCTCGTGATCGGGATGGTGCGCGCAGGGTGCGCTGAGGGTACCCGGACCCTACTCGGCCATAGATATCACTAACTTTTTACTTTTCGTTTTCTCAGCAACTACTGAACGGATTTACACCATTTAACAAAAAGGGTTCTTTCTGAACCAAGAACTACCTCTTTGCCACATTTGGTGTAATTCCGTTCAGCAGTTCGGGCTGTAGCCGTGTCTAAAGTTTCCTATGGAAAAGTGCATGGTGAAAACACGTTTTGGGACCCCCTTTTTCTCGGCCCCCGCTTGACGAATCCCCCGAGACTTTCAGGGTAGGAGCGGACCGGAGCGGGCCACAAAGTTTGAAAATTTCGCGAAGATACGTCAACCGGCAAGAGAGTTATTTCAAATAGAATGTCGCGGATTTCCTATGGATAATAGGTTGTAACTATAACTATCTACTGGCGACCGCCAGTAGATAATATATATATATATATATATTACCTACTGGCGGTCGCCAGTAGGTAGTTATAGTTAGGTCCTATTTTCCATAGGAAAAGCATTTTTTGTTTTCCTAATAACTTTGGCGTCGTTTTATGAATCTTTGCGAAATTTTCAAAACTAGTGGGGCGCTCCGGTCAGCTCCTATCTTGAAAGTTTCGGGGTGATTTGCGAGCGGGGGCCGAGAAAAAGGGGGTCCCAAAACATGTTTTCCCCATGTTATTTTTCGTAGGAAACTTTAGACACGGCTACAGCCCGAACTGCTGAACGGAATTATACCAAATTTGGCAAAAAGGTAGCCCTTGGTTCAGAAAGAGTCCTTTTTGTTAAATGGTGTAAATCCGTTCAGTAGTTCCTGAGAAATTAAAAAAATAGAGGTTGGAAAATCAATTTCCCATAGGAACTTTAGACATGGCTACAGCCCGAACTGCTAAACGGAATTATACCGAATTTGGCAAAAAGTTAGTGCTTGGTTCAGAAAGCAACCTTTTTTTTAAATGGTGTAAATCCGTTCAGTAGTTGCTGAGAAATTCAAAAAATAAAAGTTACGATATCTAGGGACGCGGTGGATTCGCGAGCCCTCCCGACCACGAGCTTCACTGTGATTGGCTGCCAACACTCCAAACCAGGAAGTGTTGGCAGCCATCTTGTGACTCGGTAGAACCGAGTCACAAGAAAACAGTGAAACAAGCATGAAAAACAAGAAAAGGGGGCAGGGTAGAAACACCCTGACCCCCTAGGCCTGCTGCCAAAAAAAGCATTTTTTTAAAAATAATTCGGTGGAATTCGCGTTGGGGTCATGAATCCCGCCGAAATTTTTAAAAAAATGAAGAGCGGGCTCCCCCGCTTCATTTAAATGAGGCCTTCGGGTGGGCCAGGTCCCGGGGGCATTCCTAATAAAATAATAGCGGGGGCCCGCGGGTGCCCCCGCAGCCCCAGGGACCACCACCTCCCCAGGGCTTTGCACATTAAATACGGGGGGCACGCGGCCCCCCCGCAGCCCCGGGGACCGGCACCTCCTGGGGCTTTCTTTTAAAAAAAAAATAACCTGTATGGGGGGGCTCGAGCCCCCCACACGCCCCGGGGACTGCCACCTCCCCGGGGCTCTATTTATACTACAAGAACCTGTGGGGGGGCTCGAGCCCCCCCACATGCCCTAGGGACCGCCACCTCGCCCGGGGCTCTATTTTTAATTTAAAAAAACCTGTGTGGGGGGCGTGAGCCCCCCCACACACCCCGGGGACCACCACCTCCCCGGGGCACTTAAAATATAAATGCGGGGGTCCGTTATGGACCCTCGAGCCCTGGGGACCACCACCTCCCCGGGGCTTTGCAATGGTTGGGAGGGGGGCCGCGCGGCCCCCCTCCTGGAGCTCGTGATGGCCCTGGGGACCGCCACCCCCCAGGGCCGGCTCCTGCAGTGTCCCGGGGTGCCCACCCCCAGGACACTGCTGTTTGCTATGGCAGGGCGGGAGCCGTGCGGCTCCCGCCCTGCCATAGCAAACTGTGGTTTGGATTTTGAAAGCGAGAGCAGGGAAACCTGCTCTCGCTTTCAAAATCCAAACCAGATTGCTTTTCCACAAGGGGAGCTGCATGTCAGCAGCTCCCCTTGTGGAAAAGCAATGCCGGCTCCCGCAGGAGGCGGGGAGCCGGCGGGACCATGGGGGCATTGGGGCTCCCCCCACGGTCCCATTCACAGAGGCCAGGCCCCGGGGGATGGGGTCCCCGGGGCTAGAAGTGGCCCGGGAGGGGGGCCACGTGGCCCCCCTCCCCCATAAAAATAAATAAATAAATTTAAAAAAGGGAAAGGCCGGCCCCGGGAGATGGGGTCCCTGGGGCCATATGTGGCCTAAGGAGGGGGGCCACGCGGCCCCCCTCGAAATAATTTTATTTAAAAAAATAAATAAAGTCTGGCCATGCCCCGGGGGATGGGGTCCCCGGGGCAGAAATTGGCCTCGGGAGGGGGGGCCACACGGCCCTCTTCCCGTTTTTTTTTTTATTTTTTTTTTTAAATAGGGGTCAGGCCCTGGGGGATGGGGTCCCCAGGGCCCAAAAAATGGGAAAAGAAGGGGGGCCACACATCCCCCCTTCTGAAAAAAAAAAAAAGAAAAGCCGGCATCGCGCCGGAGGCCCCGCCCCCTCTCTGCAGCACTCTGCAAATGCGCCCCCTGGCGCGTTGTAAGTTTGGGAATTAATTCCCCTTGAATACTGAGGGTCCCTGGGGGCCAACTAGCCCACCAGAAACCTCCAGTATGAGCCAGGGAGCTGCGTTGCAGAGAGGTGGTCCGAGGCCACGCCCCTTTTTACACCACTCTGCAACGCAGCTCTGTGGCGCTTACTGGAGGTACATGGTGGGCTAGTTGGAGCCCAGGGACCCTCAGGATTCAAGGCGACTTAATCCCCCAACTTAAAGCGCGCCATGGGGCGCGTTTGCACAGTGGTGAAGTGAGGGGACGGGGCCTGATGTGACATGTGTGCAAACACGCCCTGTGGTGTGTTTTAAGTTGGGGGATTAAGTCCCCTTGAATCCTGAGGGTCCCTGGGGGCCAACTAGCCCACCAGGTACCTCCAGTAAGCGCCACAGAGTTGCGTTGCAGAGAGGTGTAAAAAGGGGCGTGGCCTCGGACCACAGGGCACGTTTGCACACTTGTCACATCAGGCCCGCCCCCTCCCTGCACCACTGTGCAAACGCGCCCCATGGCGTGTTTTAAGTTGGGGGATTAATTCCCCTTCAATCCTGAGGGTCCCTGGGGGCCAACTAGCCCACCAGGTAATTCCAGTAAGCGCCACAGGGCTGCGTTGCAGATTGGTGGTCCAAGGCCACGCCCCTTTTTACATATCTCTGCAACGCAGCTATGTGGTGCTTACTGGAGATACCTGGTGGGCTAGTTGGACCTCAGGGACCCTCAGGATTCAAGGGGACTTAATCCCCCAACTTAAAACGCGCCACGTTTGCACAGTGGTGCAGGGAGGGGGCGGGGCCTCATATAACAAGTTAGCAATCTTGCTGTGTGGGACTTACTGGAGGTAATAAAAGGGGTAGTTGGCCCCCAAGGTTGACGTTGGGGGCTAACTACCCCTCCTGTTACCTCCAGTAAATCCCACACAGTGGGATTGCTAAAAGGTGTTTGGAGGCCACGCTCACCTTTCTCCACCACCCTGAAAACCAGACTGCTATTTTATAGTTAGAAATTAGCATTTAAAAACCTTAGAAATTCACTGAAAAAACCATAGGTTTCAGGGACGTTATAGTTAGAAATTAGCACTTAAAAAGCCATTGAAATTCACTGAAAAAACCATAGGTTTCAGGTACGTTATAGTTAGAAATTAGCATTTAAAAAACCTTAGAAATTCACTGAAAAAACCATAGGTTTCAGGGACGTTATAGTTAGTTGGAGATTTCACTCGTACAAAACCAGAGAAATTCCACCGTTATAGTTAGTTCAGCTAACTATAACTCGCGCCCACGCAATGCACTGCTGATGACGTCACATATTACATCATTCATGACATGGTCAGTGACATCACTGATGACATCACTGATGACATCTCAAATGACATCACTGATGACATCATCCAGTGACTGTGTGTTTCTATAAAGTTTAAATATGTTTTAAAAATATATGCCAAGGTGTATTGAAGAATGAGTGGGTGTATAAGTGTCTGGATGGAGGATTTAGTAGGTGCGTGACTGACTGTATAAGTGAGTGATTAAATGTGTCTTACTGAATGCATGGGTTAGTGAGTAAACTGTGTGAATGTCTGTATCGGTATGTCTGTTGTTGTGTAAGCTGCTGCATGGGTTGGTGAGTAGCTACATGAGTGTCTATACGGGTTATTGATTGGTTGCCTGAGTATTTGTATGGGTGCCTGAGTGTGTGTGTGGGTGGGTGGGAGGTATGTGACTCTTTGCATAGATGTGTGAGTGGTTGATTCACTGGGTGTATGGGTTCAAGAGTGCATGTGGAGCAGCTGTATGGGTGGGTGAGTGTGTGTATGGGTGTGTTGGTGAGCGAATGGATGTCTCAGTGCTACATGTGCGAGTAACTACATATGTAAAAGGCAGTATATGTGAGTGATGGTGTATATTAATAGCTATATGTGAGAGTGAGTGATTGTGAGAGTGGCTGTATGGATGAGTGTATACTTGTATCAGTGTATAAGAGAGTAAGTATGTGTTAGTATCTGTATGAATAAGTGAGGTGGTGTGTGTATAACTGTATAGGTGAGTAAATGGAAGTGTGATTGATTCTTTGCATGACTGACTAGGTGTGTGAGTAACTCTGGATGAGTGGTGGTGTGTGAGTATCTGTATAGGTGTATGAGTGCATATGATATTCTTGTATTGATGAGTGACTGCATGTATGAGTGATTGTATGGGTGAATGAGTGGATGTGTGTGTTGACGTAGGAATCAGTGAGTGCGTATGTAGTAACTGGTGTTGGTGTGTCTATGGTTTCGAAATTGGTAGTCTGTATTTTACAGTGGGTGTACTAAAGGTTATATTAGGGTGTGAGGAGGCGCATCAGATTTTCACATGGATGATGTCATCAGTGATGTCATCAGTGATGTCATTTGAGATGTCATCAGTGATGTCACTGACCATGTCATGAATGATGTAATATGTGACGCCATCAGCAGTGCATTGCAGGGGCGCGAGTTATAGTTAGCTGAACTAACTATAACGGTGGAATTTCTCTGGTTTTGTACGAGTGAAATCTCCAACTAACTATAACGTCCCTGAAACCTATAGTTTTTTCAGTGAATATATATATATATATATATATATACGTAATTCTAATGTTTCACCTCTATCCATTTTTCCGCTTTACAGAGTGGCATCATGTGTTTTCAGGCGCAGAGTTTATATATGCATAGATGCCAAGTCCAGAGCTTTAGGTGGGATGCAAAAAGTCGGGGTCTCGAAAAAGGGCATGGCCTATGTAATTAAGGCCATGGCTTAAACAGGTAAACTACATTTTTGTTATCCCTATAGTGTACCACACAACCGGTATTTTAGTGCAATATTAAGTAAAACATTTAAAATATAAACATGAACTAAGTCACTGACATGGAACACCTTAACGCTTTTCCCATTAATTGTTCAGAAATCAAGCAATGTTATTTGCCAATAAAGTTAAGGACATGAAGATAGGACCCCATAGGGACCAGGTTCAATGTCCGTTTTAAATTACTAACGGGTCTGATACCCGGAAAAACTGAGGGGCAGATTTACAAACCCCTTGCGCTGCCGGTTCGTCATGTTTTGTGACGCACCGGCAGCGCATTTCTCTGCCCCATATTTACAAGGACAGTAAGGACAGGAAAAGCCACCCTGCGTGGCTTTTCCTGTTCTTGTAAATATGGCCCCTTTACAGGCAGCACTTTGCGTGAAAGGGGCGTTCCATGGGTGTTGCTGTGGGTGTTGCGACGCAACACCCATGGAACCAGACACATTTCCAGATTTACAAGGAATCGTAAATCTGGAAATGCGTCTGAATGCTAAGCTTCCCCAGGGGAGGTGTAGGGAGGCGCAACGTGGAGAAATGTATTAATTTCTCCTCATTTTTTTCCTCTTTCTATGCGTGCTGCATTCTGCAGCACACATAGAAAGAGGAAATCACCTCTGGTGATTGTTTATGTACAGGAAGGTGTCCCTTCCTGCACATAAACAATCCTTTAAATAAAGACGTTTTACAAGTTCCATGTGTGCCAATGCAGCACACACAGAAGTTGTAAAACGCCATTTCTGATTGTTTATGTGCAGGAAGGGAACCCTTCCTGCACATAAACAGAGATGCGACATATTGTTGTAAATATGTTGCATCCCTTTGCTTCCAAAGTAACGCAGCACAGCAAAATTACTTGCTGCAACGCGCTGCGTTAGTTTCTTGTAAACCTGCCCCTGAATGTTTGATCCTGTACATCTCGCTTCCATATTTCACACATGTGTAAACTCTGCTATGAAAACAGAAGAAGCTGTTTCCATAGATCTTTATAGATTTAGATGGTAACTGTTCATTACCTCCCGGGCCCTCCAGTCTCGTCCCATTCCTTAGAAAGTGGAGATGTCCATCTCTACAACAGAAAAAGAGATCAGGAGAATGCTGGGATACCTAAACCCACCACCTCCCACTGGGAGTACATAAGCTGCACTATGCCAACATTCAGCCTGTTCGTTTTTTCTGTCTTCCGACAGAATGGGACGTGGATTTGCTGGTTCTTACCTGTGCTGTAGTCTTCTTGGATGTCTCATCGGGCTGCTGGGCTGTCCTCGACGTCCTGTTCCGCGGTCTCCTGGCCTGCCGGGCTTGCCGGGAGCCGCGTTGATGGGCGGCCGGTCCTTTGTGGCTGGGGCGCCGCTCCTCCCGGTCTATTCCGGGTTGAAGGCCACGTCTTCCTGTGGCTGATCCGGTCGTGTAGACGCGCTGCTGCTGCTGCTTTGGGGATGCCTCGGGCCAGTCTTGGGGGTGCCCCTGGTGTTCCTGGATGCCGGTTGGAGCTGCATTTCGGCCTTTCCTCCCTTGACGCTGTGTGGCCGCCTGGGGGTGTGCTCCTGGCTCTTTGCTCGACGCTCGTTTGTGGATGGCGTCTGGGCTGGTGATTGGGGGTCAGTCAGTGTGTGGTGGTATCTGACTACCCCTTGGTGTACCGCGTAGTGGTTTCTTTTGCGTGCTTTCCTGCACTGTGCTGTTTGCCGCTTGTTCTCTTTTTGCAGGTCAGTCTGTGCCGCTCTGCGGCTGGTGGGGTGCCTCCAGACGCGGTGCTGTCCATCTGGGGCTGCCTGCCTAGCAGCTTTGCCCTTTGTGCACCCTCGGTCCCTGGGGGGGTCGTGTCCAGGGTTGTCCCGGATGATTGGGTCAGTCCTTCGGTTGTACTGTCTCGGTGTGCTCCGGTGGTGCTTTTCTTCCGGTGCGCTGTCTCCTTCTGGTGACGTGCTGTTTTTCCTGGGTGCTGCCTTCGACGGCCTTCGGCCATTCCGCCCTGTAGGCTCCTGGTCTTGTCTGCTGTGCGGTGTTCGATTGGGTCGGGCTTGGTGGGCTTCTGGATGGGTGCCCGCCTGTGCCTGCTGGGTGCTGTGGGCTTCGCAGTTTGTTTTGCTGGCTTGCGGCCTTTCCTCCCTGATGCCGCCTGGTCTGTTCTTGGTCCGTGTGCGGGTTCGGGCCTGGTTCGTGCCTGTTTGGGTTCCGGACTGGACATTCCGGTTACTGTGTGCTCCTTGGTTCATTCCTGGGGTGTTTGCCTGCCCCCTGCTCGGGGGTGCCCTGCTTCTTCTTGGGCCCTTCCGTGGGATTGCTATGGCTGTTGGCCTTTGTGTGTCCCATTGGTCGGTGTGTGGGTCTTTGTTGGCTTGCCCTCTCTTTCGGTTGGGGGTATTCCGGTTTCCCTTCACTGGGGTTGGCTGCTCGGGGCGGGCGGTGGGTTGGCTTTTCCCCTGCCCCAATGGTGGGTGCCCTGTTGGGGTTGCCTTCCTGTTCTGGGGCCCTGTCTTTTGGGTTCCATGCCTCCCGGTTGCTGGGTTTTGCGTTTCTGCCTGTTGCCTGGGTTGACGGTTTGTGGGGCTGCTGCCCCTGGTGTTTTTTCCGTTTGTTTTTTTTGCTTCTCTGTGGCTGGATCACTTCTTGTATCCTGCGTTGGGCCCTTGGGGTCTCCGGCCTCCCTGTTTCTTGGGTTCCGTTGTTGCCCAAATGGGGGGGGGAGAGTGGTATTGTGCCCTCCCTCCCTCTGTCCTGGCGGGGCCCTTGGCCTTGGTTGGCTGTGGTGCCCCTGGTGTGCCTTCTGGCTGGCGTTGGTGTTTGCCTGTTGCCTAGTGCTTGGTTGTGTTGTGCTTGGCTGGCTAGTGAGGTTTGGATTCCCTCTTGTGGTTTCCTTTTCCCCTCTTGTGTTGCTTTTTGGTGGCTTGGTCCACTTTTGGGGGTCCTCTGCCTCTCAGCTGCCGGATCCTTTGCCGCCTGTGGCGGCTGGGTGTTGTGGGTCGTCCTTGGCTTCTGCCTGGGCGGCTCCTTCGTTCTCGGGCACGCGGCTCCTGTGACCCGCCCTGTCTGACGGTGCAGTCCTTGTGGGTTCTGCCTGGCCTGTGGCCTTTTCCACCCTGCCGGTTCTTCTTCGCCGCTGCTCTCGGTGTTTGAGCGGAGTCTTGCTGGGTGCTGCCTGTCTGGGTGTCCTCCTCGCCGTGCCTGGTCCTGTCCGTGGCTGGTGGGTGTGTTGGGGGGGTCGGCCGGTTTTGGGTCTGGTTTCTGCCTCCCCTGGTGTGTGGGCCGCGTTGCGGCTTTCCCGCTCCTCCTTGTCGGCCCTGTGGTTTCTGGCTGGCTTTGCCTCAGCTCTGGGGCTGTGGCTTTCCCCTTGGGGCCTGTCGTTTGGGCTTGGTCCTTTTTCGCTCCGGTGTGGGGGCTGGTTTTGGGCCTGTGGTGTCTCTGGTTCTTGCTTTTTTGTTGGCTCTGCGGTTCTTGGGTCAGCTGGTGTTCGGTCTTACCTTTTTCTTTCCGGTCCCTCTCCCCTCGGTGGGTTGTGTGCTTTTGGGTTCTCCGGGCGCCTCTCCTTTGGTTTTGGTGGTGCCTGGTGTCTTCCGGTCTGTTGTTGGGGCCTGGGCTTTGCCTCTGTTGGGTTTTGGCATTGCTGCCCCTGTGTTTTGGCCTCTCCTTTGCCTCTACAGGATGGTTGCTGGTGCCTTTTCTGCTTGGTTGTGTCCGGCTTTTGGCTGTGGGGGCCTTGCTCGCTTCGGCGTCGCTCTGGTGCCTTGGAGCCTTGTTTCGGTGGGGGTCTTTCGGCCTCTTGGTGGTCGGTGGTCCTGTGCCTGGGGTTCCTGGGCTGGCCTTCTGTCCTTTTCCCGTGACCCCTCCTTTTTACCTGGCTGTTGCACTGTGTCCTTGTATTGGTTGACATGTGTGGGCTGCGAGGCTCCCTCCCTGTCTTCCTGCTGCTTCTTCTCACTTTGTGGCCTGGCTGTGGCTGGCTCCTGTGCCTTTCCCTGTGCCCCTTCTTGGTTGGGGGTTTGGGGTTTGGTCGGTTGGCCCTCTGCCTCTCCTTCCGGCCCCTGGGGGCGCCGTTTGGGGGCCTTCTGTCTGGCTGGCCTGTCTGTTTGGCCTGCTGGCTTCGTTGGTGTTTTTTTGGGGGCGCCTGCGGGGTTGGGCTGTGGGCCTCCCTGTCTTTCTCTCCTGTTTTTGACCTTCTGCGCCTGCTCTTGGTTTTCACCTTGGGTGGTTCCTTGGTGTCCTCCTTTGTCGTCTTGGCCGGTGGGTCGGCTCTTGGTTCAGTGGGGGTGTCCCTCCGTCCCGGTTCTTGGGTTTGGTCTTCCCCGGTTCCGTGTTCGGCCCTCTGTTGTGGTCTCCTGGTGAGGGTGTTGTTTGGTGCTTCTTCTTCTTCCTGTTTGGGCTTTGGGTTCACCTGGTCTCGGTGGCCTTGGGTTTTTTTTTCTTCTTCCCGCTCTTGGTGTTGTGCCCTGGTCTTGTGCGGGGTCAGCTGCGGCCTTCCCTTGCCTTTCTATGGGCTGGGTTCTGTTGTTGGTTGCGTTTGTCTGGGGTGGTTGCGCTTCTGGCCTTCGTTGGGCGGGGTGCTGGGTTCGTGTCCCTGTGTCTCCTGCTTTCGAGTGTGTGCCTCGGGCCTCGCCTGTTGGCCTGTCCCTGTGTCCCGGGTGTGGCGGCCTTTCTGCGGCTGTCCGGTGTCTCCGCTGGGGTTGGCTGCTGGCCATTCCTGCCCGGGGCCTGGTCCGCCTCTGGGGTTTCTGTGCCTCTGGCCTCTCTGTTGCCGGTGCTGTCGGCGTTGCAGGGGGGGCTTGCTCGTGGTCCCTGCCCCCTCTCTTCCTGGTTGCTCGGTTTGCACCTGTCCTTGGTTGGTCCTCTGGGTCGGTGCTTGTGTTATTTTTGGGCTCGTCCTCTTCGGTCTTTGCGGCTCTTCTGGTGCCTTCCCCTGGGGTGTTGGGGTTGGTCCTGTGGTTGGTCGTGTCGTTCCTTTGCTTTGGTGTGGCTGGTTCAGTCTCTGCTTCCTTCCCCTCAGCGGGGGTTGCTTTCTTCCCTCGTATGGGGGATCGCTTTCTGTCGTTGCTCCTGCTGTGTCCGGTCAGCGGGTGGTGTTTCTGTGCCTTCGGCAGTGCTTCCCTGCACGAGCCTGCTCTCGTCTGCTCTCCGGAGTTCGGCCGGGTTTGGCCTGGTTTGTCCCTGGTTGGGCGGCTGCCTGGTGGTGCCTGGTGCTGTTGGCTTTGCCCTTGGCTGTTTTCTCCCTGGTCGGTTGCCCTTCCTGGCTTTTGTTCTGCCGTTTGAACGCTTCCGCTTCTTCTGTGCCCCCTTCTGCTGGTTGTTCTGGGGGGTGGGGGCTGGTTGTTTCGGCCCCTCTGGGGGTTCCCTTAGGGGCTTGGCTCTGGGTGCTGGGCCTTCTTCTGGCCTTGCCTGGGGTTCTTGTGTCCCTCTTGTTGCGGCCCTGGCTCCTTCCGCTGGGTCTTCTTCTGTGGTGGCCTCGTCGCTGTTCTTGCGGTCTGTTCCTGGTCCTTTCTTGTTGGGTTCTCCTCCTCTGTGGCTGGTGGCGAGGTCCCTGGTGTCGGTTGTCTGCCCTTTGGGTGGCGGCTCCTGGGCTGGGCTCCTTGTTTGGGGGTTTTCCTGGTCGTCCCCTGCTCGTTTTTGGGTTTCGACTCTGTTGGCTTGGTTGGGGGCATTGCTGGTTGTGTGCTCCTGCCTGTGTTTTTTCTTGTGGTTGTCCCTTTTGCTTCTGTTGGGTGCCGCTTTCATTGTGGTGTCCCTGGTGTTGGTGGGAGTTCTGAAGGCCGGGTTGTTTGCTTTGGTATTCTGTACTTTGTAAGGAATGGGACGAGGACTGGAGGGACCGGGAGGTAATGCCCTATTACTTACCGGTAATCTTCATTACTCCTGTTCCCATTGTCCTCGTCCCATTCTTTACACACCTCCCTCCCTCCCGGACAGCCGGCCTTCCGGTTGCTGGCTTGGTGTTTCAGGCTGAATGCTGGGATAGTGCAGCTTACGTACTCCCAGTGGGAGGGGGTGGGTTTAGGTATCCCAGCATTCTCCTGCTCTTTTTTTTCTGTCGTGGAGATGAACATCTCCACTTTGTAAGGAATGGGACGAGGACAACGGGACCAGGAGTAATGAAGATTACCGGTAAGTAATAGGGCAACACAAAAGACGGATCTCTTGTTGGTAGGCGAAGTTGTAACTTCTCCCACAAAGACTGCCGAAATGTAAAAGCTTCGCCATTTGCAAAGGCAGGCAATTATTTTTGTTTTTACCCAAAGAAATCTTTTACTTTATTGTTACGTCATGTTTATTTTTTCACAATTTTTGGGCTACTACTTCATGTCTAATCCTTTCCATGAATTCCTTGAACTTTCTTTATTATCAACAAAATCGTTTGTTTAGGTGTGGAGAACAACAGATGAATATGGAAATCATTCCTTATGACAAAATATGTGGAATAGAAACCAAAGATTACTTTTGTAGCACCAGCCACAGACTTTGGATTTATTTCTAAGTATGGAACTTCATGATTTCTAGAAATTTTATTTTGAATCGAAAGCAAAATGGACACAGATATCACTGAAGGAATGGAAAAGCATTGAGGAATTGAGAGAAAATAACTATTTCAAAATAAAAAAAAGGACAATGAAAGGGAATCAGTAACATGGACTCTTCAATTTATAATCTCATGTTGGGATTATGCGTAAATTATAGCAGCATGTATCTAGTCCTAATAGATGATCCTAACAAAGAACACAGTGACATTGTGTGATGTGAATACAAGAAGGCAGTATTAATTATTGTTTGACAATGGGTTTGATCTTGACCAATCGCATTATTCACTAATGAAGAATCCAGCTTTGCTCAGGATCACCCTACACACAAAAAGATTAAAGCGGGTCCAGGCTTCAATAGCTGAAACCTCAACTATGTACCTAGAACACTGCGTATTGGAACGTAAAAGTCTAACTTACGTCTGTGGTGTAATAGCTCTCACTCTGAAGTATATGAAATTCTTCTGCACATTCATTATTGTTAGGCACGGAGAGATTAAGTGATTTGCCCAGAATCACAGGATGTTGAGCGTCATTGCCGAGACTCGAACCCGGTTCCCCAACTTCTGGGTCGACTGCTCTAGCCATTAGGCTACATCCTCTCCTCAATAACACACTAACTAACCTCTCCCTCACTCACTCCTAGAAGCTCTTAACCATGAGGCCCCAGACATTTTGTGATAGATTGTTTTCGAGAAAATTATGGATTTGCCAAAAAGTGAAGTCACCTACACTGCACCACTCTAAAAAGCCAAAAGTAGGCTGCAAACTATGGATCTGCGCAGCTGTGTTGGGATTGTGTGCCCTGTAAACCATTAATTCCTGCATTGTTAATTGAACTGAACAAGTCCCTGCACATTCTTGGCACAATTACATATTGATATAATTTGTTTATAGACCATGTCAGGACAATGCTTGCTTTGCCATGGCTATTCTCTCTTTGAAAAATGTTTTTTCATCGAGCAGATGGAACAATGACTCCCAGAGGAGGCTTATCAGCATTGTTTGAAATAAGAGTACATACCTTTCATTTCTTTAAATGATATTGCCTTTTAAAATTATAGGGCTTCGTTTGGACTTCGGCGGGCTGTACTCTGTTCTCTGTTCCACCAGAGCAGTGGAGGGATGTACTCGCTGCCCTGGTGTACTACAACCCATCTTATTTATAGCACTTTGCCATGGAGATCTCTGTGCCTTCAGACGAACCATTGCTACGGCAGCTTCACTGAAGGCACATAGGGGGCATATTTATCAAATGATCATGCAGCGCAGCAAGCCTCCTTGCTGTGCTGTGCTGCGCTGCCTGATAGGGAAAGGGCGAGAATGCACAGTATTTAACATTATACAGGGCATTCCTGTCATTTCCTAACAATGGCACATAATGTGCTGCCTAGTGCCAATGCAGACACCCTTGCATTATGGTGCAAGTTTGCCTGCGTTGTAAGCAGGATTGTTTTTGTGCAGGAAAGGAGACCTTCCTGCACAAAAACATTCCCCTGAGGCATTTTCCTCTTTCTAAGTGTGCTGCAGGAAGCTGTATACATAGAAAGAGGAAAAACTAGGAGAAATAAAGATAGTTCTCCTTGTTACTCCTCCCCTGGGTATGCGTCACATTTTGACGCATTCCCAGGTCTACCAGTAATGGTTATTGTGAAAATGCAGCAATATCCATGGGTGGTGCAGGGGAATACCCACACTCCACCCACTGAATGCCTCCTTGGGGCAGAGTAACACAAGCAGCGATTTGTGCTGTGTTGCGTTGCTCTAGATTTATCAAGCCACACAGGGCCACACAAGTTAGCCTTGCATGGCTTGATAAATCTAACTTAAGAGTTGCGTCGGTCTTGTGCCCCGTTGCGTGGTGCAAGGGCAACACAGCCCTTTGATAAATATGCTCCTTAATATCTATCCCTGTGGGTACCATGTTCAATGTGCTCCCAAAATAAAGTTTTTTGTTTTACAAATACATACTCCCTTAGTGGGGGTTTGTTATTGTAAAACATAAAACAAATATTCCTGACACACTGGGAGTTTTCTCCCTATATGTTCGGAAATTTCTATGTTTTCCTGGTTGAGACGCCAAGGCTCTTCAGGTGGCCCAGAACAGGAAAAAAAAGCACATCATAATGTCTGACATAAATAGGGCAGATAATGTGAGGTACTGAGACACATGGCCCAATGTTTGCAGTGCTATTGCTCTATGGTTTTAACCTGCTGAGCCAGAGGAGGCCCTGCCAGCAGAAACATAAAGATTTGCCTGACTCTAAGTAGAGGGTGTGAGGTGAGAGTTTGGCAGACAGGATACTCTGCCACATGTGTGGCAGAGTAGCATGTCCACAAACCTCTAAATAAAACTATAGTCCAATTCATTCAAAATCATGAATAGCGATCCATCATGCAATAAAACGATTCCCCGAGAAAGAGATGGGTAATTCAGACATAGACGATCTTTCTTCTCAGGTAAACATATAAGTGAATGTGTTGAATAGAACAGAGGAGTAACCTCATAAGAGCTGTACTACAAGCCAACAAGCACAGGTAACGAATACATGACGTTACAACTCAAACAATTACAACGCATGCTTTAACAGCGCGGTTTTTACATCGCAACTACCATTACATGGCATGATTTTACAACGCATGCCATTACAACGCATTTTTTAAAACTACCATTACAACGCATTCCCTTACAACGCATACCTTTACAACGCATACCATTACAACGCATAATACTTTTAGGGTAAGTGTTGGATAGTGTAGGGGTAAAATTACTATTCCCACTCCAGTGAGTGCAACATAGGGTAAGTGTTGGATAGTGTAGGGGTAAAAATTACTATTCCCACTCCAGTGAGTGCAACAGTAGGGAAAGTGTTGGAAAGTGTAGGGGTAAAAATTACTATTCCCATCTACCCCAAAACCCACACCCACCCTAAAACTAAAAAATCTCCATTACTTACCTTATAATGCGTTGTAATGGCATGCGTTGTAATGGTATGCGTTGTAATGGTATGCGTTGTAATGGCATGCGTTGTAGTGGCATGCATTGTAATGGCATGCGTTGTAATGGCATGCGATGTAAAGGCACTTGCGTTGTAACAGTTGCGTTGTAAAAGCAGTGCGATGTAATGACTGCGGTGTAATGGATGTTTCCCACAGGTAACACCACATAGGGTCTGATTATGAGCGGGTTGGAGTATTACAACCTGTGTGTAAACTCCTGTTTGGGCATGGGTCAGACATTATTAGCTGGGAGTCATGTATTGCATACAACAACTTTCGGATGTGCTAAATACCCCATCCCATGTTAAATTTCGGCAGATCAAACCTGTCAAAATTTAATAGAAGAAATGTGTACAATATTTATCGTACCATGCAGATTTCGGTGCGTTCAACACAAACGTTTTCATGGTATTCCCTGATAACTTCAAATAAATCGCACCTTGTTGAAGACGAACCTGTAATCAGGCCCCTGGTGGGTAAATGACATGTAGAGATGAGAGCATGGGTTCATCAGGGCCAACAAGCTTGCACAATAAATGGGTGTATGAGCATCATGGGGAGGGGTAGAGTGGCTATCCTATCACATTTCCTTACAGACACTGTTTTCCAATCTAGGGCTTTCCTTTAATAACCTAATGCATTCTGGGTGCTGTAGTCTTAGTTTGATTCCATTGAGCTGATCATACTATTACACCTGGAGCCAGGCACAATTCGGCTCCCGCACTGGGAACATAGCATTACTAAAAGGTGAACAGCTATTTGAAGCAGTCAGTCTGCCTTTCACTGGGCAAGCATCAACCAGGCCAGCGTTTGAAAGGGAGATGTCTGGCAGTCTTTGGGATCCCTTTTCTTCTCTTGAAAGGAATGCCCTTGAAGCGCGCACTATCTGTGGACCACTTCTATGTGGCACACTGTCAGTGGACCTCCTCATTGCGTCTTTGCCTTGGTGCCCGCATATGTAATATGTCACGGGCGCAAAGGCAACAGATTCCCTCATT
The DNA here is from genome assembly GCA_963921515.1 of Calotriton arnoldi. Taxonomy (NCBI): domain Eukaryota; kingdom Metazoa; phylum Chordata; class Amphibia; order Caudata; family Salamandridae; genus Calotriton; species Calotriton arnoldi. Next base: position 252,059 of record CAWUFW010013606.1, read on the forward strand.
TGCATGGTACATGACCCCTAAGAAAATGAGGGAACGCCCCATTTAGTTTCTGTCTGCAAACACTTAGCCCTGGTGAGATCTGTATTACAGCAGGCGCCACACAAGCATCTGTGGCTCAATATGTACTACCAAAGTGCCCTAAGGTGCAAAAAAGGCATACACTCCCAAAGTGAGGCCCAGGAACTTTCTATAATACAACCCTTGCAATCATTTGTAAGATAAAGGACCAGTCTAGGAAATAGTGTTCATGATGACATGCAGTAAGGTGATCAACCTATGGATGGGATTGATAATGGTGTTTGACAATAGTCTTTGGAGGTTAAAACATGGGAGCACATGCAGGAAGTGGAGAAAGGCAGTAAACTGAGCATCACAGCAAGTGAGGGATGGGGGTTGGAGACATCTTTGAGTTAGGTGACCCCATCAAATATTTTAATATGGGCCCTGTCAAACTCTGTAACATCACTGCTTGACTGCCATGGTTACATTTTCTTAAATGTAGATATCTCCACTGAAATTGATCTTTCGGGGAGCGCCATTCTAAGAAACCCCTTTGTTCTTGGGCTCACTCACTACACTTGCTGGGTCCATATGGAATATCCCATACGGAAACTGGCATAACAGAATTTTCCAGGATTGCTTTAGGAACCTAAGTTATCCCCTGTGATAGCTTTTGACAATGCCTCGACCTTGATTGTGTTTTCCGAGGCTATTGGGGAAACTATTTGGGAAATTAGAAGTGTAAGAATTAAATTCTCTGAGCCATGTAGAGCAGTACATAATGTTGCGCAGCGTTTTTGGAAGTGCTAAATGTACGTGACCTGTGGATCAAATTTAAAATGCCAAAGAATAGTAAAAAGTGTCATATGTGGGTCATACATTGTAAAAGAACAACATGCCTTTGTAGGCACAAATTGGAGAATTTTGTGCACAAGAACTGCCCTACAGATTGGGACCAGATAAGATCATGGTCGAGATTAATGTAGTAATGTTGTGAATATCTGCATAGTTTTGCTAAAAAAAAAGCTCGACCATACAGGAATTCTACAACACTACACTGCATTTATATCATGAGGAAGATTTTTTTTTAGTTGGTGCGAGCAATCTAGGTCGCATACTAGTAGAATTGCGGGTTCAAGATGGCCAGCACAGTTCCACGGCTTTTTCTGCCATTAAGGGGTGGAGAAGAGAGGTAGGTCATTATTGATAGAGAGTCTTTGGCCTTTTGGAGTGAGTTGCAGCATTTTCATATATTTTTGTAGAGGATAACTTACAAGTCACAAAAGAGGCATAAGTCACTTATTGGCTAGTATTTTAATGGCAGTCTTCATATGCAACTGTAAGCAGGCTGATGATTCGGCAGGAGCACAGCAGGGAGGAGGGACATGTTGCATTGAAAGACAATATAGTCGCAGACCATTAATCAAGAAGGAGTGGTAGAAGAATTAAGGAAACAAAGGAGGAGAAGAAATCTGATAGCTGCTGTGTTACCTGAAGGGTTGAAAAAGGAAAGACGTCGCGTGGCACGTGTTGAATGGTTGGCCATCACAAGCAGAATATGAGGTGGTAAAAGATCAGTTAACTGTTAGAGGTTTAAGGCTTATGAGGAGCTCTATGTTGGCTATGTCTGTAAATTCAACATCTAATGTTATTGAATTAGATCACCTAGGACAGAATTGCACTGAGGATAGGATAAGGAGGCGCACTTTTGACCAGATAATGCTAACGATGTGGAGCAGGTAGTAGAGAACCATGAGGTATGTGCTAATAACACTAACTGTCAGAAACCCCAGTTACCGGCTCTGTAAATGGTAGAAGTTCCATGGGAGAATAAAGACATTCAGGACCAGATGAATGAGTTGGTACTATTATGCTATTGCAGGGATCAGGGCCGGCTTTAGCACTAGTGGCGCCCAGTGCGACAATGTTTTTTGGCGCCCCCCCTAATGACCACCTCCACCACAGATTCCCTCCCCACCACCCTCTAACAGTCTCCATAACCACTCTCTCTCAAATGCATTTAATTAATTTTATAGCATCACTCATAAAAGTGAAGGGTGTCAGAGCACTTTACATAACACACACATTACACAGAGACTATCAATCATAGGTGTGTAAATCAGTGTATAGGAAATGTTACTTGAAGACAGAGGACAACAAGGGGTGGATTCACATATTACCCATACAGGTAGGCAGTATAGTTGAAGAGTACTTGGTCTGGAGAAGCACAAACTCTGAATTTAAAATGTAACACAATGGATTGGGGCTCTCTTTAATAACAAGAACTGATTTGTACCCAAATTAACCCTTTTTGCAACATTAAAATAATGAAAGTCTGGGGAAAAAATCCATACGCTCTAATCTATAACTTGAAGTCTGCACGCAGTTCTTTGACAGTTAATAGCTCACTGTAAACTGCAACTAACAAAAGGAAGTCTGACAAAAGTAGTAACCCACTGACCTGTTTACATTACATTAACTTTGTGGTCTGCATGGTACTTTGCAGGAGGCATATTAACCCTCTGCACTACCTTACCATGAATCAAAACTTTCACGAGTCAAAACTTCTAGACAAAACTCCGATCTCGCTTGGAAGAACATTAATCACCGGAGTTTTCCTGACATATTAATTGTTGCCTGAAAATTGTTGGGGGGCAGGAACGAGGCAGCAGGTGCCTTTCATCACAATATAAACTAGCAAACAGGCGCCCCCATGCGAAGACAGCACCCGGTGCGGTGGCACCGGTAGCACCGCCCTAGAGCCGGCCCTGGCGGGGATATATTATTATTATTCCTATTGGACCAGGGTTGTTGATGCAAGAAGTATCTATGGACCTGGTGCTGTTAATTTAGGCAGTGGGAGCCCTCGGATTATATTAACAGACAAGGGCAGGCAATTTTTATTGGGTGCTGGGCAGACATTTTCAGACCAACACACTGTCTAATCCAAGGAGTAATGGGTTTGTGGAAAGAACCACAGATTGTTGAGAGTAGTCATCTGGCTGGAAGAGGGTTGTGTCCGAAATGGCATGACCACACAGGACATTAGAAAATAATTCTCCACAACTTATTGTCTGTTTAAACTGCTGAGCAGAAGGTTGCTGGACATAAACTGAGCATTGGGTGGATGCAGAGATGAGGAAATATTGTCGAGGGAAGATTGCCACTGAGTGGTGAAGGTGCATCTGAGAGGTAAATAACAATAACACGCAGAAGTGGAGTATGCAGCAGAGAAGGAAGGCAGGGGATTCAATTAAGAATTGTGTGTTTGTGTGTGTGTGTGTGTGTGTGTGATCACATTGTAGGAGGAGTATTTCATGCTTCACAGACCATTAGAAAGTGAAGAAAGTGGGGTCCAGGTTTGTAAAGATGTAATATGTTGAAAAGTGGAGCATGGCTGTGTGGAGCAAGAGGAAGGCTATTGCTACTGTAGGCTGGGATGGTAACACATTGTCCTAAGAGTGTTGAGCACTTTAGAACCCATGGAGGACTAGGCACTTGTTGCAAGGTGGAAGTATTATGTGGTATGGCAGGGGTGCCTTACCATGTAATACTAGCATAATACACAAAGAGGGACCCTGGGTACTCTCTCAGAACACCTCTCATTCCTGGTATGGTGGCAAAGAGCAGACAGACTACTTAGAGAAATATGTGTTAATCATTTCACATCACCAACATGGACAATAAGTAATTGACACAACTCGAGAAAAATCTGACACCAATCTATAAAATAGCTCTGATTTTTATATATTTTTAGACACCAAAACAAAATCTATACCTACAGTATAACATGAGTTAACAATTTTAAAGCATTAAATAAATCAGTACTTTGTAATGTGACAACATTAACTTTGCGGTCAATGGGAAAAACACAGATATGCAATCGGTTACTTAGAGAGTAAGTTTAACAGAACCCATTTGGGGTTAAGGTCTCATGAGTCCCTAGACCAGTTCATGATAGCTGGCACAATTTTACCTGGCTCAGGGGAGGGGGGTGCAAATGTGCACTGGAGCTGTTAAACAGAGCTGTCAATCAGGCTTGCGGTGTAGAAATGGTTACCTTAGCAAAAAGGTACTTGCTGGGCGAGTTGAGCAAAACCCTTTAGAACTTAAGCAAGGAACTGGCCCTGGACCAGGTGTTTCCAGGCAGATACAATCTACCTGGCTCAGGGGGCTCAGTGCAGAGGTGCTCTTGGCTATCCGTGGTGCTGAACCAGATCCGCAGCCAGAGGAGCTGGCAGGAGTGCCAAGATAGGGTAAAAACTAATGCAAGATCTTTCCAATGGAGCCACAGAGGTGGCTGGCCAGTTATGCAGGTGAATCTCTTCTCTTGAAGCATCGAGTAAAGCAGGTTGTAGTCGGACTGACCACCAACCCTTGGTACCTGCCAGCAATCTGGTTGAGAAAATCTTTTATCCATAGAACCAGGGAAATGTTGTAGAAAGCTGAGTTTTACTGAGGGTCTGTACTACAGTTCCTAGAATCCACCTGCCTAAGGACTTTGTGCGACCATGCCGGACGGCTCTGGGAAAGGACTTCAAGGTCGTGGACTTAGCAGGTGACTAGTTTCCCTTGCCCAAAGGAGTTCTTCTGAAGTCTGGAGTTTGCAGAGGGGTTCACCTTCCTTTTCGAACTGGCCTCCTGCATTGGTCAAGTTGAAATCCAGCGGGTGCTGGGTGGCTGCCACAGCTGCAGAACTTAGCTCCTATCTTCGTGAAGTCTGCCTTGTCATGGAAACGGGTCTCTTCTTGTTATCACATCAAATCTAAGGTTCTGGTTTCTGGGGTGCCCCTTAAATCCTGGATTTTGGGGGTGTTAATGGGTGTGAGGACTAGTAGCCAATGGGCATCTAGTTCTGCGGCTAATCTGCCCCAGTAGTGATGACATCCTGTGGGTCTCTGTCACTAAAACTAGTCAGAACCTGATTTCTAGCCTAAATTCAATATGGCCAAAACCATCCTCGACTGTACACCTCAGCTGCAACACCTTAGAGGTGTGTTCAGCCTTGTGGAGGTGGATTCTTCCTGCATAGCTAATTTCCCACCTGGCTGCAAGAAAACAGTGCCTGGGGCAGGGGGTGGTTGTGTCCTCGAGTGAGGGACAAGTTTGTTTGTCCAATTGTGCCAGTGAAGCCTTTGAGGCTCACTGCTGCACGAGTCTAGTCACTAGCCATCCTGTGTGGGCAGAGGAGTCACCTCCTGCTCACACAGGTCTTTGTCTCTTGCCTCTGGCAGTGGCACACTCTCCCCAGCATGAGGTCAGACTTCTGTCTTGGCAGCAAACCTTCAAAAAAGCCCTCCAAGGCATGAAAACACTGGGTTAACTTGGCAGACACTATCTAAAGTGCCACCTAGGTACAGGCTGGTTAAACCTCGACACCACCATCATGTTGGAGGTTAAAAAGCCCTGTGTTTCAGACCAAACAAAGAAATTGACAAGGCCATCATGGAGCTGTACATAAAGGTAATGCTCAAATGCCAGCCCATGTTACCTGATGAACCGCTGGTCACTTGTGGAATAAATTACGTTTAGAATGCTACCACAGGACAATATATGCGTGCACATATATTTTCACCCATATAATATAATGCACCCTGCCTCCAGGGCTATAGGAGGCCTACTTTAGGTGACTGACATATATAAGATGCATTGAGGTGTGTGCAGGGTCGAACTCGAGCAGGCAAGCTGCTCATGCAGGACTGACATAGCAGACCTGCAGCCTTTGGTTTTGCTCGGGTCACTCAGGGTGGCACAATAAGTGCTGCTGCCCTGGTACCCCTTTTACATCTCTGCCCTGGGTACCACTGGTACCATATACGAGGGCCTTACAGGGGTGCAAAAGTACTTGCCAATTGGGTGTACCTATTCACATTTACAGTTTAAGGGAAAGAGCACTGAAGGGCCCAGCACACTTTCAGATCAATTACCACAGCATCTGGCAGCAAAAAAGTGGGGCAAAGGCCATCCAAAAAGGGCACTTTACAACAGCACTTGAATATTAATGGTGAGTATTGTTAATTTTGATTACCAACATCACAGTTGAATATGATATTGTGTGAAAGAAGGTCTACAGTGTGATAATTACGGGGCTACCTATTGCAGCGTCAGAGGGTTACACTTGAAATGTTAAACTATGTGGAGGCTACTGCTGGACTGCATGATAAGGCACCAGCTATCAATTTTGTTAACGCTTGAGAGCTTTGAACCTATTTTCTTGAAATACAAGTTATACTGTACATATCCTGCTTAACTATGAGGAGATACAAATTGCCGATCTTATTACAGGTCAGAATAGTCATAATTACAACTGGGTTTAGTGATAAACTAATGTTCATTTGCGGCTAGATCTCCACAAAGTGGGAAGGAGAGGGGATGTATGGAGAGGCTTTGGTTGGGGTATTTGTTTTTGAATGAGATGGCAAATTCAAATTTTGCGTTACTAATGTGAGATTTGCCAAGTAAAGATATTCTACTTCATTTATTACAATGTATTTAAAATAAAAATACTGTTACGAATGTGTTATTGGTCTCTCCCTTTGTCAATAATTAACTGCAGTGTGCCAGGACCAGCTTTTTATCACAGGTGCCTTATATACTGTGGCTGCTCCCCCATGCCAAACATAACACACCCAGTCTTACTTATTGTTCAAACACTGTCTCACACGTAATCCACTGTCACACTCACTGCTTCACTCACTGTCACTCTCCTTCACTGTCTCACTCACATTCTCACAGTGTCTCACTCAAATGCTCTCACATTGTCTCACTCACATGCTTATAACCTCACTCATACGCTCACACACGGTCTAACTCACTCTCACTAATATGCTCATTTGCTGTCTCTCACAAGCTCACACTTTCACACAGTCTGGCACTCACTGTATCACTCTCACTCTCTCTATCACTCTTTCACTCTTAAACTAGCTCACTCTCACTCTTTCACACTCATTCTCACACTATCTCTCTCAAAAATACAGAGACACACTCTCACCCTCTAGGGGAGAGGATTTGGCCTAACGGCTAGGGGGGTCAACCTCAAATCTGGGGAAACGGGTTTGAGTTGTGGCAACCACGCTCAACATCCTGTGATTCTGGGCAAATCACTTAGGGGCATATTATCAACGGCCAGCGATAATTATCGCTGGCCGTGATTAGCGACGTATTCCCTAACGCAGGCTATCTCTGGAATGTATCGCCCTGTTAGCGCGTTATTAACAACGCGTTTCTCCAGGGCGATAAAAATTCCAGAGATAGCGAGGTCATCGCCGTTTTGCAGGGAACATCGCTGGTTTTACAGTGATGTTCCCTGCAAAACGGCGATAACCTTGCTGATACGACCCTGTGGTCGTATCAGCAGAATCCACCTCCTATATCTAACATAGGTAAGTCAGGATTGCAGCAGATGTTAGATTTTGGCGAAAACGGCCGTTTTCGCCAAAATTTAACGTCTGCTATAATCCTGTAAATATCGCGATGTGAACATCGGCGATATTTGCAACGTAGCCCATCCGGGGTACGCCCAGTAACGCCCACTTTGCATCTCATTAGAGATGCAAAGATGGGCGTTGGGGGAAAGGACGATAATGCAAGGATTCACGCGATAGCGTGACCTTGCTGATTAGGCGATAAGATTATCGCCGCTTTTCGTCCGAAAACGGACGCTAAAGCGGCGATAATTGTTTATCGCCTCGTTGATAATATGCCCCTAAATCTCGCCGTTCCTAACAAAAATGAATGTGTTTATCTGTAACGCAACTGGTGCTCATGTAAAGAGCTCTGATACCTGATTCCTTCGCGACAAGTTTGCGCTATATACAAAACTCCGTGGGGAAAAAAGCATGCACTCAGCTAAGTAAATAACATTTACCCTCAGCTGCCTGTATGATTTCTACTTCATCTCCTCAGTTCTTTTAGATTTCCTACCTAAAGCACTCACCTGGGAAGCTGACATCATGAGCCTACCGAATGCATCAACATGGATACAACATCACAGCCTCCATCCTTATGCACTATGCAGACTCAAGCTTTCAGCCTCTTGCTTTTTCACCCGACCCTATCCGAACTGTGCAACGGTTCGGAAAATGCTGAGGTGGCAGGCAAAGCGGTGTGAATCACTGGGAAGTGCAGGGCTGAAGCCTAAAGTGCCCAGTCTAATTTTACCAGTGACGATGCAGAGCATTATAAATGGGGAAGCACAGAGAAATGACAAGCCCATGAGGCCAGGGACCGGACTTCGCCAGACTTGGAAAATCAGTTTGAGGGTTCATGCAGCGCCTTCTTGCGTCTGTGCCAGCCATCACACTGATTGCAGTGCTTGCGTCAGCCTAGTGCCTGAGCGTCGCTTGCAGCAAGTGCAGCCATTTTTTAACTATGCGAATACTGAACAGTAGTTTATTGCTCATTATTAGTATAGTAGGAAAAGGGTCTCAGCAAATAAGGAGTAAACTGAGCCCAACACGGTATGAGTGAGCAGCTTCTGAACCTGACCAGGGATATTATTAAGTAAAGACAACGAGAGAGAAAGATAGAGAAAGAGAGGGAGGCAAGGAGAGAGAGCGAGAAAAACATGTGTGTGTGCATGTGCGTGTGCGTGTGTGTGTGTGTGTGTGGGTGTATGACGGGGGAGGCATGAGAGACAGGTTTTTGTGAAAAGTGAAAAACCATTTAGCTGTTAGTACCTGCAACAGAACCATGGATATAAGGTAGTACGTATCGCTATCCAGTCACGTGCAAACACTGTGCCATTTGATACCATTTTTGGACCAAGTGAGTTAGGTTTAGCAATGGTACATCTCATTCGTTTTCAGAATTTCAGACACCCTCTCTTTCTATAAGAGGGATGCAGGGGTAAACATACACAGCTGTCCAGGAAAAACTTTTCTCTCGCCATTTATTCAAAAACATCAGCGAAATGCATGTTAAGCATTCAATGATCCTAGTGTTGAGACCTTTCACATGCCAGGAGGGTGCTAAGTGGGTTAAAAATGGTCACGGTTGAACGCAGCGCTGGCTTTGCTATGATAGTACCCTAGGCAAAACACAATTTAGCACCGTTCGTGAGCCTTTGTGCCAAATTGGAGATTAGAGAGCAGAGGAGAGGGGGTGACGGAGATGGAAGGTTCAGGGGAAGTAAGGAAAACTGAGAGAAACTAAGGAACTTAGGGCCACATGTATCAATATTAGAAATAGCGTCTACCTAATTGTGATTTTCTGCAAATTGCAATGAGGTAATCACTATTCCTAATGTATGAAACTCCATGAGTTTCATTTAGCGATTCCTAGTGGGTCGCAAATCGACCTACCTCATGAATATTAATGAGGTAGGTCGTAATTTGTGACCCATTGGGAATCGTTAAAATCACAGGGATGGTGGCCTGCTGGGATCAGCAGACCACCATGTACATGATTGCTTTTAAATAAAGAAAACATTTGTTTTTAAATGTAGCGCGTTTTTTTTCCTTAAAGGAAAACGTGTTGTGTTTAAAACAGAAAATGAAAAGTTTTCTTTTCATTTTTAAGAGCAGGCAGTGGTCGTTTGACGTTTTTGTTTAATTACCATTCCCAAATGGGGAAGGGGGTTTATAACATCAAGGTGTGTCTCTTACAAAAAGGCTGTTAACTGCTTCAGTTTCTGTTTTTGCCTCTGAAGCTAAATACCCATGGTTTAGAGATGTTGCTAAGCATAGTAGAACTGTATGCAATAAAGAATAAACTATGCCATCCAGGCATTCAAACAATTTCCTTTCAGGATGGGGAAAAATGAGTGAGCCACTTGAAGTCTTGGCAATAGTGGACCATAGTGACATGTGGTAGCCCAGGAGTCTAGGGCATGGCTGAGGTCCTTGAGGTCTCCTGCTGTTTGCTTATGAGCATTGTGTGGTTACTCCTTGCTAGGTTCATCTCCACTGGAACATGTTTAGCCAAATTTGCCAACATAACTCTGTATAAACCTACAGTTGAGGAAATACTGTAGCACACTCCACCTGATCTGGAGTCATGTAACAACATTTACACAGCTATGCATCCAGTGGTAACTTATTTTCATTAGTGCTGGATTTTTGTGCATCTGGCTCCTTCCAGGGAATAGTTGCAGTGACCAAAGGCAGTGGTGTCTGGTATGTCCCAAGGGTGGTGGGCGAGGGGGGGCAAATAAAAAAAATAAGAGGCACTTACCTTTTCTATGAGCGCAAAGTCCTCCTCGAGCCTTCTCTCCTCAAGGAAGGCAGGTTCCCGACTCCCAAGGCAATCCTGACGCTGCTCTCATGCAGCATGAGAGCAGCGCTAGGATTAGTGGGAGCGGCCACTATCAGCGCTCACAAGAGCACTGAAGGCCTTTGCTTTCTCTAGCCCAGCTGTCTTAAGACAGCTGGGTGAGAGGGTTTTAAAATGTACATTCCTGGCAGCCTGTTGCAAGCCGGCCAAAGAGACTTGTGCATGTTAAACTCGAGAGCACAAAGCTCCCTGCTGCCACTCAGCAGCAATGGCCCACCCGGTCCTGACGCTCAGTTCGGGATGGGTCAGTTGCTGAAAAATAAAACAGTAATAAGTAAACTTTATTACCATTTCATTTTTCAGCTCTGGCCTGGGGCGTTTGTTGGGCGATGCCCCTCCGCTCAAATGGAGGAGCCGCCCTTGGCCACAGGAATGCCACCGCCTACATTCTCGAGGATTTTGAACACAGTCATTCAAGCAATGTAGGAAGAAATGGCCTTCTACATTCATTTTTTCTTAATAAAACATGGAACAGAATGCAGCGAAGTACGGACTTTATGCCATTACAACATTTACTACCATTGTAGAATGTGTTAACTGCATGCATCGTTGCGCCCATGGCACTTGAGCCAAATTTCTGAAACCTAAAATGTCTTAGGCCCATATGCGTAAGAAGTGCCATTTCCTATTAGGAAATCGCAATTTAGCGATTTCCTAATTTGCAATTTCCTAATTGCGATTGCGAATCTGTAGGAATCGGTATTAGGAAATCACAAATTACATACATTCCGTTTTGCGATTCTCAAATAGCGATTTCTACAGATTTGCAATTTGGGAATCGCAAAATCAGAATTTCGTCCATGCGGGCCTTAGAGAAGAAACTAAATATTTATGGTGACGCCCTAAGATAATCAACAGGCACCAGTGGCGTGGAATTATAAAAATTATTGAAAGCAATTCATTTGATAAGATCATTGTGCCCCCCTGGCGCCCTGGGCCTGTGTGCAAGCTCACCAATGTTAAAGCTGGCCCTGGTTAAATGCAGGGGCGGCTCCTCCGCTAAGGCGGAGAAGCGTCGCCCCACTACTCTCAGAGCAGGAAAAATAAAATGATAACTTTGTTATTATTTTATTTTTCGTAGGTTCGGGGCCGGGTTAGGGCAGGCGGGGCGGGGCTGGTGGCACAGGGGGAGGAGTGGTTTGCGCACACTAAGTGCACATGACTGCTTGGCCAGCCGTCTGGGACCGGCCAAACAGTCATGCGCACTTAGCATGTTCCCCACCAGGCTGAATTACACAGCCTGGTGGGCAACATGCCCAGGCTCCCTGTGCCCGTCTGAGCACCGAACCACGACGCTCAGTCCAATCACAGCGCTGCATTGCAGCGTTGTGAATGGCTTATGGGAGTCTGGGAGCCCAGGTGCTTCCTGCTGCTTCCGGCTGCTTCCTGGTTCCGGGTCGAAGCAAGGAGGAAGGACAGCAGCTGGCGGTTGTGAGGACTGAGAAAGTGTTTTATATTTTTAATATTTTGTTTCTATCCCCCCTCCCCACTCACCACCCTTGTTCCCTGCCAGCCGCTTTTGGTTAAATGCTAAGAGGCAAAACGTAAAAGCCCGACATTAGCATGAAACTCCTCATTACAAGTCTTCAAGGAAGAAACAATGTAACTATTTATTTTGATTTAGGCGAACTGGTGCATATGTGCGCATTCGTGGGATCAGGTGTTTTTATGGAGGAAACCTTTCTCAGATAGAGCCAGGCTGACTTGGATACTTGTGATTCTTAGCATAGAGAGCCTGTGGAAGAAGCTGCTAATCCACAAAATTATAAACTTTTGAAATCCAGAATTTACAACTACATTTCTTTAGATCCTAACACCCTATGGTTTTAGGTGCATTTTTCATCGGCCTACTTCTCGTGATACACTGAATATGCCGTTAGTTGCACTTTAGAAAATTCATGAAATAAATAAAGTATCAACTAGTGAGATTTCGTGTCAGGAAACCATTTTTAGAGTAGGAAAGCAATTTATCAGGCACTAGCGAGTTCTGTGAAGAAAACAGATCCGTCCCTCGCCTGGTTTCAGTACTTTTTTCCTTCCCCCCACTGCCAGGAAGACAACCTCGGCTTCAATCCCACCTAATTCCCTCCTGCGCACCTGGGGTTACGGTGATCAATATCTACAATTTCCTTGTAACCGAAAACATTTAGTGTAGAGGCGAGCTTCTCGCCGGCCACTTTGTAGGCCTGACTCCATGTAATCTAACTCTTCGCGTACATCCCGAGGTTCTCCTCCCCGCCTGGCAGCCTTCCCCGGGGAGCAATAATCCCTACTCCGCGCGCGCTCCGCTCCCACCTCCGCGCGGCCCAGACCAATTGGAGGGCTAACCAAGGTTGTCAAGGCTGCTGTTTTACCCGCTTCCGAGTAATTTACAATTCAGACCTGCCGCTGTGATCAATGCGATTCCGAAACGCTACACCTAATCTATGACCGCTCGCATCACTGCAAGCATGTGTCCTACGCCGAGGCGAGGCCCTGCATTATTCAAGAACAAGACTTGCTCGGATGAAACGTCTCTCTTTTCTCTCTGAGGTACTGCAATTTGGAAAGTCTTATTTTTTCAGTCAGTAAGACAACAAAAAATAAGTTTATTTAGAAAATAAAGTCTTTCAAACAATCACAGTAGATTGTGCACAAAAACAAACACAATACGTAATTTCATGAATACATGTTTACAATACATAATTTTATGAAGTGAAACAATATGTTTTTATAACACATAGCTGTATAAAGTAAAACTGTAATGTTTCGATGAAACAAAAAAAAAGACCCAAACCGCTCATTGCATCTAAGAAGCGCATGTCAATTCAAAGCTTCAATGCAGACGAGTGACACAATACTTCAGAGTTAATAAATAAAGCTTTTAAAACCTGCGACGCAAGGATAAAAACATGATATAATACAACAAAATATGAGTACAAATACATTTGGCATTTAAATTGCATAAACGATTTCCCATATTAGCCATCAATAGGATGCCAAGAGCTGCCAGACTAGTGCTGGACTACGTAGGATTAATACCGTCCCGGTCCCGGAATTTCAGCACCTCAAATCTTTTTCGATTTCACCGCCTCTCAAAATTCACTCTGTCACAATTGACTTCCTGGACCTCAGTAATATGCTATTCCCTCCAAAAATTCATCAACACGTATAATTTCTCTATTTTTTCCAGTTTCTTACAGTAAACTGACATCAACACCAAAGTCCTTTCCAAAAGAGAAAAACAGTCATTATTTTGCTATCACTCCTCATACATACCAGTTTGTATTTATCTCCTATGAGCCCATCTGCGCTGTATTTACAAGGGGCAGGCTTTAGAGCTGGTGGCCCCCATTACAACTATCTTTTTGGTGTCCCAGCCAGTAAAATCTTTCTCCACGGATTCCCTCACTACCGCCCTCCAATGGTGTCCATTATCCATCTATAGCCCCTCTCAAACATGTATTTAATTTCTTTTATAATGCTATTCATCTCAAAGTAGGGTGTCAGAATGCTTTGCCTCACAAACATATTATACAGAAACAATGATCATATAAATGTGTAAATAAATGTATTGGTTAGGTTACATAAGACAATGAGGGCTACAAGGTGTAGGAGTCACATGTCAACCATACTGGGGCAGTATTACAGAAGCACCAGGGGGCGCAACGGGCATTTGTGCCTGCTTTATGCGCCCTCTGGGCACTTTTGTATTGAAGAAGGGACCATAGATGCTTATGCAGCACCTTTTGTAATCAGTGGCGTAGCTAGGAGGGGGCGATGGGGGCGGACCACCCCAGGCGGCACGAGTTTTGGGGCGGCAGCCGGCCCCCCCCTCCCTTGCTCTTACCTGCGGCCGTTGCGGCCGCAAGAATCGGCCGCGGCCGCTACCACCCCCCCCTCCCCGCTCTTCTATCATTTTGCCGAGGGCGGTAAACGCAGGGGCCGCCACGGGCAGCCTAAGGCCTAGCTACGCCCCTGTTTGTAATACAGATAGCGGTAGGGCACATACAGCACTATCATTAGAGGGCGTTCCCACATTTGCTTGGGGGCATGGCCCCATACAAATGAGGGAATCATTTTGCCCCTGCGCCCACGCCGTATTACCGACGTAGGCACAGAGGCAAACATGCCTTTAGAAGGCGCACTGAAAGTGCACCACAAAAAGGTGGTGAACTTGCAGTGCACCTTATAAATGCAGCCCTCTATAGTGATGAAATAGGGTCTCATGGACCCTCCAGACATCCCCTTGCAGGCGTGTGCAGTCACTCACTGCACTCGCCAGCAAGGAGATCTCTAATCCCTTTTAAAAGTGCAGGCGGGTTGCCGCCTGCACAGAGAAACATGGAGCAGCTTTTAAACAGCTGCTCTGTATCTCTCTTAAATGCACTGCCCTGGGGGCAGCGTGAGTATGCGGCTGCCCCGGGGACAGTGCATTCTTCCTGATAGGGCACACTTTCCATGTTTGCAGTTGGCGCACCTGTATAAGGTGCGCTGTGGCGCAAACATGGAAAGTGTGCCCTATCTGTAATATGGGCCCTGGTAGGTATTACATGTTAAGAGTGCTTGGTCTGGAGAAACATAAACCCAGGATTTAAAATGTAACACAGTGGTTGGGCTGTCTTTATTTATAAGAGTGTATTAGTATCCATTGGGCATTTTGTGTTGCAACTGATTCGCACATCATCAAAGCACAAATTCAGAATGGGATCACATAGAATTTGAAGTGCCAAAAAAAACACCTCTTTTGCAATCCCGCCATAGTACATTGGGCCCATGCTTATACTTTAAGGTTCAAAGCACAAGATAGGGTGTGTTGTATTTTCAGCAAGGCACACAATGAAGAGATGGACAACAGCAGAGTTCGTTTTTTTATTGACCCCAAACATGAACCAGACAGAGTATTAAATGGAATTCAGGTTCCATTTAATACTCTGTCTATACTTTATTTTGCTTTGAGGAGTTTCGACCCCTAAATCTGCCTTTCCAAGTGTGCATGTAAAGAAAACAATTTATATGGTACATGCACGTTGGGGAAGCCAGATTTGATAATCAAATTACTTCAGGTCCTGACTTGGTCATCTTGAATTTCAGAATACATAAGGTGCTACTTTTTATATATTAACAAATTCAGGGTCGTACAACCAGTACTTAATTTAAGCAGGTGGTTGGCACCAGCACACGTTTTTGGGGACTGGAACTTATGTGTCATAATCAGACTTTGGGCCGGATCAAGCAAGAGAAAGACAGAAAAGGGAGAAAGAAGAAGGGAGAGAATGGTAGGAAAATAGCAAAAAGGCAGAAATCCAGGATGAACGTGGATCAAAATGGCCTGATGTGGAATTGAGGTTATTTGGTATTCAGCAACCCTGGCATTCAGTCACATTGGTGGTGGGCTCCTAAGAAAAACTTTGGGCCCCTGTACTTATGTTATTTTACAAACTAAGCATTTCTCTAAAGCCCTTGGTGTGGCGCTCCATTAAATCTCTCAAACCTTCCCTAGAGATTCAAAATGATGAGGCTCATGGCTACTTAGAGGTGCAGAAACTTTCACTGCGACCACTACTGTAGGCCACTCAACAACCAGAACAAACAGCCACATATTTCTGCTGCCTCTGTTGACAGTGCAGTCCTTAAAGTAGGATGCATGCAGCAGCCCATAACCTGCCTCCCCTATGGATTTCTGCAATGGCTATGCATCACACATTTCTGGTGATGCAATGGGTAGCGCCTTAATGGTGGTGGTAAGGCAGAAGATTATTTCCCTTCCTCTCATTACATACAGAAATGAAGTATTTATGCGCTGGGAGTGATGAAATGAAAGAATCAGCTTCCAAGAATGCGTTCCTGTTTTTAACACAATGTGTTCCTGGTTCTTATAGATTTCATGAAAGGCAGTGAATGAGTACCCTCTGACCGAGGACACAATGCAACGCAACATGAGTTCCGCACTTCGAGCTACAGCATCGATCGCCGGAGTTGACCACCAGTGCGAATCTCCACCAAAGACCGTCCACGGCGCCCAATAGGATCTTCGCACTATTGTGATGACTGTCCACAATGCCCAGCATGCACTTGCACTGCAGCGATGACAATCCACGACGCTCTCCTTGCTCTTCGCGGCCACCTCAGCCGCGAACAGAAGACTTAGTGGTGGACTTTAGAAGGTAACTCTTTCAGTGGGACTAACTTGGTTCCTGTATGCGGCCCACAGTCCATCGCTGTCAGCCTGAACTTGTGACATTCACCTGGTCTCACACGGTCAGATAACTGCGAGTGTCGCTTTGTGCTTTTAGGAGCTATAATTACCATAAATCTTTAAAATTGCAAATCTCAGGTTCTACTGATTGGATTTTTGTTGTTTTGATCTCAAACAGTTTATTAAATTTGATTCTATTTTTCTAAATTGGTGTTGGATTTTTCTTGTGTTGTGTTTTCACTTTATTACTGTTTGATTGCCTCCAAGTTAAGCATGACAGCTTTGTGCATAGCTACCAGAAGGTTAAGCACAGGTTACTTTGGGGTTTACTCGTGTTTCACCCTGATAAGAATTGTGTTTGTTGCTTGAGTAGAGTTTCACCCCACTCAACCAGTAATCCGATTTCCTACATTCATACATGCCAATAGACCCGATTCAGGGAAGAGACTCATGATTTTTTAAGTCAAAAATGTATTTATTTTGGCTTTCTCCCACCTGAAATTGCCTCTGCTGAAATAGAAGTTAATGGGAGAAATACCTTCTCATGATTTTTCTTTTTAAATCTCCCACTTTCCTCTTCTAAAACGTTGGCATGTATTTACAGTGTTCAGCAGTGAGACTGGAACTTGTGTCTGCAAGTGACATACATTGATATGGTGTTACACTAAATATCCCAGATAAATAATTTGATACCAATTGGGTTTCTTTTTCATTCTCCTTGATAAGCTCTTTTGCTTTTTCTAAATTCACCCTCATTCTGCTTGACTGTCTGTGCCTGTGGCTACACCTGCAAGGATGGAGTTTGAGCTTGCCAACCTGGATAACTACACTGTGGTTGAGCTCACGGAGTTCTGTAAGGAGAAGGGATATCCATCCAATCCAATCCAATATTTCTTTATTTCGGTTATTCACCATAAAAGAACACACAGAAATATGTACATACAGTAAAAATGATTAAAAGAAAGTTAAAAGAGATAAAACATTTCATCTAAGATAAATCATTTTTGGTTTAAAAAAGGATAAGAAAGTCAGTCAACTGTCAGTACCTTGGTTTAAATTCTTAAGGAAGTTACTCCTGGCCCACCACATGGAATTCAAGAAACGTGAAACTGCAAAAACTATGTGGGAGTCTGTGTTATATTTTAAAATTCTAAATGCTTCCATGCAACGGGTTGTACCTAGATTTTTACACAACTCGACCAGCCATTTTTGTCTTATTAGATGATATCCCGGGCAAAAGAAGAACACATGTAGTTCAGACTCAACACACGTGCAAATGGAACACCAGGAAGCTGGACCTCCAGGAGGCTCTGAGGGCCTGGGCAGACGTTCATCAATCACTGGCTGCAGCAGGGGATGACCAGGAAGGGGGGGGGGGGATGATGAGTAGGACTAAGTGGAAGACCTGGACACAGGTCTTGAGTTGCAACACCCGGAAGGGGGCAACTTGCCCACAGGAGTGGTGCCTCCTCCCAGGACAGGGAGCAGCATATCTTCCAACAGCCTGTCCCCAGAGAAGCTGGAGGACAGGAAGGCTGAGAGAGAGCTCATGCTGTGGCTGGGCAAGCTCAAGTTGAAGGCAGAGGAGAGAAAGGCTGAGGCTGAGAGAGCCTCGGCTGAAAAGAAACTGGCAGTAGAAGAAAAGAAACTGGCCACAAAAGAAAGGAGAATGGCCCACGAGCTAAGTCTCAAAGACCTGGACATCAGAGCAAAAGAAGTGGAGTCCAACAATAATGGTGGCAGCATAACCACAGTGCCCTCTGTAGACCAGAGGGTCCACATTCTCAAGGATCTGGTGCTAAACGTTTTTGTGGGAGATGACATCGATATATGGTTTGAAGCCTATGAGGTTGCTTTGGAGATGCATAGGGTCTGTGAAGGGGATTGGGGGATAGTCCCTGGAAGCACATACGTAGTGAAGGGAGGGATGCCCTGCTGGTCTTAGAGAAAGGGGACAGGATGAGGTACCCCCCATAAAGGACACACTCATCAGGAAGTATGGTCTCATCCCCAGATAAGAACAAGCATAAGTTCGAGGACAGCCAAAGATTGCCCCATCAGTCCTGGGTTAATTGTGTGGATTCCTTTTGCAAGGCACTGGATGGTTGGTTGAAGAGAAGTGAAGTGAAAGATTACCAGGGCCTGTACAATTTGATGGCAAGAGAGCACATGTTCAGATTTTATTTCACAGAGCTCTGCCAACACCTGATTGATAGTAAGCTCACTGACCCCAGGGAGCTTGCTAAGGAGGCCTCCTGTTGGCACAGCACCAGGGTCCGCTAGAAGGTATCTGGGGGGATCACCACAAGGGTGGACATGGTCCCCACTAGAAGAAGGAGGGGGGCAATAAAAATAAGAACAAGGAGTTCTCTAAAGGTGCCCAAATAGTTCCATGGGCATGATACCCAGACCCCACCTCAGCAGAAGAAGAATACTTTCCCTAATCATAAGTCCTCAGGGAAGTTCACGCCCAAGTGTTTTGAGTACCAACAGGCCGGGAATTTCAAAGGTGATACCAAATGCATAAGAAGGCACAGCCCCCCAATGGTGGGCAGTCACCAGGGCTGGCTAGTAGACTGCTTGGGGAGGATATTGCCCCAGGGGGCAGTGCAGAGGATACCCTAGCGAACCTGGGTGATGGAGAGATGGTGCCAAAGGCCCACATGCCTAGCAGCACTAAAAAGTACCGGCAGTGGGTCACCATCAATGGGAAGCGAGTGGAGGTTCTGGGAGACACAGGAGCCAGCATGACAACCATCAGGTGTCGTCTGGTGTCTTCAGTAAAGGTTGTCCTTAACATATTCCACCAGGTTGCAGTAGCTGTCAACCATGAGAGTCACTACCCAGTGGCTCTGGTTCTCTTTGAATGGCGGGGGTCTCAGGTTCCCTGAGGGTAGCTGTGAGTCCATCCATGCCTGTGGATTGTCTGCTCGGTAATGACTTGGAGCACAACATCTGAAAAGAGGTGGAGCTCCGGTCCCACCTAGAGATGTTGGGATTGCCTGAGTGGGTGTGCCTGACCACATGGTCCATGGCCGTCCGAGAGGGTAGTCAGGAGGACCTGGAGCCTGAAAGAATGGCCAAGGTACCTGCCAAAAAGAGAAAGGGCAAGGGTAACCCACTCCTGAAACTCTCACAGTTTGGGAAGAGGCTGAGCTTGGGGTGATGCCCAGGAACCTAGAGGAGAGGATATTGCTGCCCTGGGAAACCAACATGAACTAGCCAATCGGTATAAGGAAGGACGACTCCCCGGGGAGGAGTTCTGCAGAGTGCAGAAGAAGTGCCCTACTCTGGAGGGCCTACAGTGGCAGGCTGAGGCCTAGGCGTCTGGTAACACCTCTGGTGATCACATGATTTACTGGGAGAATGGTATCCTTTACAGTGAGCCTTAGGTTCCTGAGCCTGGTGCAACCCATTTGTTCGTGGTCCCCCAGTGCTACAGGGCCTTCCTACTGGAACTAGCTCACGATGTCGACCTGGCAAGCCATCTAGGGCAAGACAAAACATTTCGGCATGCTTGACACCCACTTTTATTGACCCGGATGAAGGTGACCCCAGATGCATTCTGCAGGTCATGTCCCATAGGGAAGTTTAAGGCTCCCTTGGTTCCCCTTCCAGTTGTTGGCACCCACTTTGAAAGGGGGGGACATCAACATTGTTGGGCCTCAGGACTCCAAGACAGCCCTGGGCAAGAAGTTCATAATGGTCTTGGTGGAGCATGCCATCCGATAGCCGGAGACTATACTTCTGAGAACAGTGGGTGCGGCCACAGCAGCCAGGTCACTGATGGGGATATTTACCTGTGTGGAGTTCCCCAAGAAGGGAGAATCTGACTGTGGTACCAACTTCATGTCCACATACATGAAATCCATGTGGGACGAGTGTGGGGTTACATACATGTTCTCCACACTGTATCATCCCCAAACCAACGGGCTTCCTGAAAGGTTCAACAAGAGCCTCAAAGCCATGACCATGAGCCTGTCAGCGCCCTAGAGGCAGAAGTGGGACATCCTCTTGCCATGCCTGTTGTTTGCTCACAGGGAAATACTGCAGAAGGGGTTGGATTCAGCATCTTTGAACTTATGTAAGGTCACCCTGTCAGAGGGCCTCTCAGCCTAGTGAAAGAGGGTTGGAGCAAGTTCCCAAAAAAGTCTCTCAGGATGTGGTCAGCTACATGCTGGCCCTCTGCACACAGATATAGAGCTTCTGAAAGAAGGCAAAGGAGAATCTAGAAGCCAGGCAGGAGGTCATGAAGCTCTGGTATGACCAGAAGCCCACCCTGGTTGAGTTTGAGCCTGGACAAAAAGCAATTGTGGTGGAGCCTGCAAGACTGATTGTCTGGGCCCTATGGGGTGAAAGAGTGTAAGGGAAAGGTCCCCTACCTGGTGGACTTCAAGACCCCAGGAATCCCTTGCGGATCCTGCATGTCAGTCGCCTCAAACCCCATTTTGAGAGTTCTGAGGTCACCATGCTTCTGGTCATGGATGACAGAGTGGAGGAGGAGAGTGAACCTCTCCCTAACCTCCTGTCTTCAAAGGAGCAGGATGGGTCAGTGGAGGATGTCAAACTATCCCCTTCCCTGACTCTAGAGCAACAGAGTAAGTGCCACCAATTGTTGGGGCAGTTTGCCTCTGTCTTCTGCCTAACCCCAGGACTCACTACATGGTGTACGCATGTTATTGACACTGGGGACATTATGACTGTGAAGAATAAGATCTGCAGGCTATCTGACAAGGTGAGAGTCAGCATAAAGGAGGAAGTCCCCAAACTGCTAGGGGTAATTGTACCCTCACACAGCCTGTGATCCAGCCCATTGGTGCTGGTCTCAAAGGTTGGCCCTTCAGGTACCACCCCAGAACTCCAGTTCTGAGTGGATTACTGAGGGCTCAATGCGGTCACTAAGACTGATGCTCACCCTATACCCCGAGCTTATGGGCTCATTGATCATTTGAGGTTTGGCAAGTTCTTCAGCATGTCTGATTTGACATCTGGGTACTGGCAGGTCACCTTTACTGAAAGGGCCAAAGAGAGGTCTGCGTTTTCTACCCCAGAAGGCCATTTCCATTTTTGGATCATGCCCTTCGGGTTGAAGAACCTTTCTGCCACTTTCCAGAAGTTGGTCAATTAGTTCTGGCTGGGTTGGAGAACTTCAGTGCAGCCTACCTAGACTACATTGCAGCATTCAGTTCCAGCTGGGAGGACCACCTGTGCCACCTCAGAGAAGTGCTTCAGGCTCTGCAGAGAGCAGGCCTGACTATCAAGCCCAGTAAGTGGCAGATAGGGCAAAGTTCAGTGGTCTATCTAGGTCACCAAGTTGGAGGGGGCAAGGTACAGCCCCTCCAGGCCAAAATTCAAACGATTCCGGCTTGGAACACTGCCCCCTAGGACCCAGAGAGAGGTAAGGGCCTTCCTGGGCCTCACCGGGCACCACAGGAGATTTGTCAAGGGGTATGGCACCATTGTTGCTCCCTTGACAGAGCTGAGTACGAAGAAGAAGCCCAGACTGGTGATCGGGACGGAGGTGTGACAGATTGCTTTTGGGATCCTGAAAAGGAGATGTGCAAGGCATCCGTGCTCAAGGCCCTTGATTTCTCCCAGGAGTTCATCGTGCAGAAATATGCCTCAGAGCATGGCATAGGGGCTGTGCTCTCAAAGCTAAACAAAGAGGAACTAGATCAACCAGCCTCAATCAGCAGGAGGTTACTTCCCAGGGGAACAGAGTCGAAGTGCAATAGAAAGGGACCCATTTGCAGTGGTCAGGGTACCGAAGAAGTTGAAGCCATACCTATTGGGGTTCAGACAGGCCACAGACCCCTGAGATGGCTAATGCAGCTAAGGGGTGAGAGTCTTAAACTGTTGAAGTGGTTCATCTTACTAGGGGGAATGGATTTTAAGGTGGAGCATTGCCCTGGAATGGACCACACCAATGCTGATAGTCTCCAAAGGTTCATCCACCGCAGCAACAAGAACTCCCATGAGGGTGGGTAGTTCTCTCTGCTTTGAGGTGTGGAAGACACATGGTGGACCTGACATCCTTGGTGAGGTTTTGCACAACGTTTTGCATTCAATCCTCCTGTTTTTGCTAACTTCCTTTTTGCTGGCTTTAGGACACTGTGCATTTTACCACAGCTAGCCAGTGCTAAAGTGCTCTCTCCTTTTAACATGGTAACATTGGCTTACACCTAATTGACCTTTTTAATTTACTTCTAAATCCCAAATAATTTGATACTACCTATACCCAGGGCCTGTAAATTAAATGCTAATAGTGGGCCTGCAGAAACCACTTAAGTAGCCCTTTCAACATGTCTCAGGTATGCCATTGTAGCATGTGTGTGTAGTTTTAAAATGCCATTTTGACCTGACAAAACACATTTTTGCCAGGCCTAAACCTTAATTCTTAATGCATTTATACCACCCCTAGGGAAAGCCCTAAACAGCCCCTAGGGCTGGGTGCAGTTTATTTAAAAAGTTGGACCTGTACCCCTTACATTTACATGTCTTAGTAGTGAAAAACTCTTAAATTCATTTTTCAGTACTGCAACCCCTACCTCTCCCATAGTATAACATTGGGTTACCTTATTACATTTAATATGTGATAACTTTCAGTTGGGAGCAAATATGTATGTCGAGTTTGGTGTCTAAAGAATTGTAATTTAAAACTCTCTTTAATGCTAAAGTCAGATTTTAAGTCACAGTTCCGAAAATGTCACTTTTAGAAAGTTGAAAAAAGTTGGTGCATCGTCATATGTCCATCAAGTTGCACTGCAGGTAATGCAAATCAGCAAACAACTGTATAAACTCATCCAGGTAAACCTTATTTAATCCACTTTTATTCCTTAGCTCTTTAAGAATTTTCCAAGTTCGCAACAAAGGCAATGTATTTCCAAGTTTCAAACGCCAAAGAACAAGCTCATCCAAGCTTTGTCGATTAGCACAATGGAAATATACAATACATCCTGGGCAACACGAC
Organism: Calotriton arnoldi; assembly: GCA_963921515.1. Classification (NCBI taxonomy): domain Eukaryota; kingdom Metazoa; phylum Chordata; class Amphibia; order Caudata; family Salamandridae; genus Calotriton; species Calotriton arnoldi. Next base: position 275,479 of record CAWUFW010013606.1, read on the forward strand.
AAAAATTCACCCAATGCATTTCTGGCTGTTAAGCCCTTCTTCAGGGGTAATAGAATATAAGAGTAAACCCATCAGCATCAGAAGAAGAATATTAAACGACATGCCTGGAGTCATATATACATTGGTAATAGACGTGCGAACTTAACCTTTGTGTCCAACCCTCGTGCAAACCCACGGTGAATGCCATTCCTCAAAAATATATAATTATCAGCAAAGCGTGTCAGCCATAACACCAAATTGTGCGTGCAACTATGCTGATGAATCTTTACAAGCAACCTGAATGAATACGACCAAAACGAAAAAAACAGCAACCCTCAGTTGTGTGACTTGTGCTCTAAAATCCTTGTGCCAAAAGCCCTTCATCAACCAAACCCTTTACTCACGTTGCCGCAGCTGTTCAATCTAGACATTCATGTCTGCTCGCCGCATTCTGCTTTTAAGTCGGTATTCGTGAGATACACAGAAAGTGTGCTCGTAATACACCACTCATTTTTAAACCCATCAAGTTGCACCTCAGGTAATGCAAATCAGCAAATAACCTTATAAACTCATCCCGGTAAACCTTATTTAATCCACTTTTATTCCTTAGCTCTTTAAGAATGTTCCAAGTTCGCAACAGAGGCAATGTATTTCCAAGCTTCAAACGCCAAAGGACACGCTCATCCAAGCTTTGTCGATTAGCACGATGGAAATATACTTTTAGAAAGTCGGCGTTTTCTTGTCCTAACCATTTGGTGCCTGTAGCCTGTACCCTGGGTCACATGACTATGTGTAGCTGGCAGTTGGTCTTTTGTGTATTGCTCCCAGTCAGTGAGACAAAGGGGGAATAGGTTTTGGCAGGATGGGTCATCTCTAACTTGATGGGGGGGCAGAGCTGGCACCTTCCACACTTGCACATTCACAAAGACTCTGCCTAAGCCCACTCACAAAGGGTTTGACATTAGTATTCAGTGTCCCCAGACAAGTTGAGGCCAAGTCAGGGAGGCAGGAAATTCCAAGCACCCCTGGGGGTGGAACCCTACAGAAGTTTCTCCCACTTCAAAGCTGGAACTAAGTATAAATAGTGGACCCTCAGACCCAACTTTTTTAGTACACCTCTGGACCTGTGGATACTACAGAAGACTGCTGTGCTGTGCTGCCCTGCTGCCAGAAGGACTGCTACCCTGCTGCCCTGTTACGCTGGTGCCCTGCTGTCTGCTGCCCTGCTTGCTGAGAAGGAAGACTGGACCTGCGCCCTTCATCCCAGGAAGAAAAGACTGCAAGGGTCAGCTGACTGACTTCAGAGCTACAGGGACATAACAAGCTCCAGAGGCTTCCCTGCATCTGACCAGCTGACCTGCAGCCTGGACCTGCAACTGGGCTTGCCTGAGCCATGCTGGCCTCTGCCATAGTGAGTTCCTGATCCCCAAGAGGTGCCCCTCAGGTCCTGGAACCTTAGTGTGGCATCAGTTGAGCTCTCTCTCCAAGAAAAGAAAAAATCCTGAAGTTTTGAGCTTTTTGCGACAGGCCTGTTCACACCAAGATCTTGTTACCCGCGCTGCCTTCAAACATGAAGCTCCAGTGAGCCAAACTGGTCATGTCACAGCGACCGTCCATGACACCCGGCAAGGCGAGATATGCATTTTGCGCTACATCATCGACAGCCCACGGTGTCTGCCAGCATGAATCTCCAGCAACGACTATCCGCTACGCTCGGCCTGCTCTTCCCACTACAGCAACAACTATTTGTGACGCTCTCCCTACTACACACGGTCCCGTCCACTGCAAACAGAACTCTTTAAGCTGGACTTTAGAAGGTAACTCTTTCAGGGGGACTAACCTGGTCCCTGTTTCTGGCCCACACATCGCAGTCAGTCTGTACTTGTGACTTTTACCCGGTCTCGCATGACCAGAAAACCACGAGAGGCGCTTTTTGCTTTTAGGCCCTATACTTACCTTAAACCTTTAGAATTGCATATCTTCGGTTCTATTGATTGGATTTTTGTTGTTTGGTCTTAAATAATTTATTAAATTTTACTCTATTCTAAATTGGTGGGGAATTTTTCTTGTGTTGTGTTTTCGCTTTATTACTTTTTGAAGTGCTGCATAAATACTTTATACATTGCCTCTAAGTTAAGCCTGACTGCTTTGTGCCAAGCTACCAGAGGGTTAATCACAGGTTAACTTGGGGTTTGCGTGTGTTTCATCCTGTCAAAAATTGTGGTTGCTGCTTGAGGAGGGATTCGCCCCCTTCAACCAGTATCCAAATTTCCTAGAGGCGCAAACTGGAGTTTTCAACGTAATAAGCATTCCTCGCTATGTGGAGATTCCCACATCTGCAGGTTGTTCCCTGCACTATTTTCACCTGGTAAAACCTAATGGAATTAGTGTGAAGAAAAAACAGAGGGGCATATTATCAAGGGCTCTATCGCCGCTTTAGCGGGACTTTTTCCTGCTAAAGCGGCGATAATTCTAACGCCCTATTAGCAAGCTGTCGCTAACTGCTGTTAGCGACAGCTTCTAGGCGATAGCGACCGGGTTGGGTGCCGCTTTGCATGCCAGTGATATTTATCGCTAATGGCATGCAAAGTAGGCGTTCCCAACCTAAAAGCGACTGGAAACAGTCGCTAAGCTCGCTATCGCCTATTAGCGAGGCAGGGGAGGTGATTAACGAACCAGCGCTAAACACGTTTAGCGCTGGTTTGTTAACGCCTGGTCCAGACCTGACTTAGCCATGTAATCCAATGGGAGGTGGATTACATGGCTAAATCCCCTCGCCCTATCGCCAAGCTAACACTGGTCACAGTGTGAATATCGCTTGTTTTCAAGCGATATTCACACTGTTCTCCAGGGTTTCTATCGCTTAGGAGATAAGCGTTGCTGATAGCACGCTATCTCCGCGATAGAAACCTGCGATAGCCGGCGATAATTATCCAAGCGCTAACTGCGCTTAGCGATAATTATCGCCGGTTATTGCTAATAGGCCCCACAATCTTACAAGTTTTCGTACCTCAGTATGGAGGAAAACATGCTGCATTCATTGGTACCTCACATTTCAGTATGCAGAACTCAGAATTAGAGGATAATACCGCTCACTGGAAATGGAGCATTCTGCAGTACCAGTATTTACCAGGTGCTATAGTCCAGCACCAAAAGGCCGAGGGTATCAGAACAAGCCCCTATGTGCTGACACCCCCTTATTTGTTATTAGACATTCACCTGACATTCATAAAACTTCAGCTGCATAGTAACTAGCAAAATCCACACCCCCTATATACAGCTAGCCTTAAGTTTATACGAAATCACATCGTATCAAAATAAACTTTATTTGGTAACCTTAGCAGAAAACCTAACAAGTACATAAATATAAAATCACAATATTTCATCACAATATAACATCACACTATAAGATCACACACACTAACCTTAACTTAGTTGAAATAAAACATCAATTATAAGAAATAGCAATTATATGCCCTCACATATTAAAACTGTGTTTAAAATTCGGGTCATCGTTAAGTTTCCTCCATCCTTTCCTGCTGGCATAAATTTCAATGTAATTATCAGCCAACAGACAGATGGCCGACCAATTACAGCCTTTATGAGATGCAAACGCAAGGGAGCACCTTCGTCATCTGTAGGGCTATAGTAGACAGAACTAAATAACTAAACATAATGAACAACTAAAATAATACATTAAATGATGTTAAAAAGGATACCTTTCAGACAAAGTTCATCAACCAGTTAAAGCTTCATTCTAACTCTTTCTAAGACAAAAGGTACCTCTCATAAAAGCTAATACAGCTGCATAGGTCTAGGCAGTTTGCAGCTCTTGCAGAAAAACTAAAGCTGGCCTGCAGTTACTAGGATTTTGTTTCAGTATTAGTGACATAATAAATTTCCTTCTAGGGACTACATACACCGTGCAGAGGAAAGAAAAGCGCATGGTGCTTTGGGTTCATATTCCATCTCATGGATATCAGGCATGCCTACCCAACCAATCATTAATTTTAGGAAATAAGACTTGGAAGTGGATAATGTTCACTCAGAAGCGAAGAAGTGATCTGTGATAGGTGTTATTCACCCACATCAAATAATGCTGAAGCCTGGTAGAATACAAACCTCCAAGGTATAATCTAACCTTTTGCTTTCCCCCTTATTGTAATATCCTTGCTTCTTCAAAATTTAATGTACCGAATCGTTTTAATTCTTCCTTGCTGATCTCTTTAACCCGTTTGCTGCTGCTGTCGGCCAACGGCCGTCGCGAGCACTACCTCGGTAGTGCCGCGCACGTCCGTTGGCCGACGCGGCCCCGCCCGTTTAATAGAACATTCCGCACTGGCGCGGAACGTTCGAAGCAGCAAACGGGTTAAGTTTCTGAGGATGAGCAAAGAGGTCTGGTCTTCCCAGGCTATCACACAATTTTCAGCCATGGTATCCTATAGACAGATTCAAGTGCTAAGCAGAGTTTTATGATTAATCTATTGAATACCGCTTCCTCTCATGTCCAGATCTTATGCCATAATAAATGGGGACACAGGTGAATAATAGTCTCCAGAAAGCTTAGCCCTACTTCTTGATGGCTAGCTTAGAAGGAACTTGATTGGAAGACTGCCAGTAATCGCCTCGAAAAACGATTTTCTGTGTCTTGTGGAGAAGTAATCTTTATATGGCCCCACACACCAGTCCCGTAGGTTACCATGCGCACACATTTAGACTTATACATTTGTAGCATTTCTTTTATATGTTTTTCCACAATTTTCTTGCATTCCTAAATACCACAGAGAGGGATTTCTCAAACTAGAGTTGTCGTGCCCTGATCAAGCTCTTCCATGTACCTTTACAGTCAAATTGCTCACCCAGGTACACAAATGAGGAGACCACATTTAGTTCATGTTTATTCAATCAATCAATCAATCAGTAGACTTTTAGAGCGCTTCTTGTCACCCGTAAGGGTATCCAGGTGCTGGTATGGTCCAGTTGGACTTGCCTGCATGGGTCAAGAGCTTGAACTGAAATCTTTTCTGTACAGGGAGCCAGTGGAGTTCCCTGAGGTAGGGGGTGATATGATATGGGTTCATCTCGGGAGATCCAGGACGAGTCTGGTTGCAGTGTTTTGTATGGTCTGCAGTCTATGAAGGAGGTGAGCTGCGATCCCTGTGTAGAGAGCGTTTCCGTAGTCCAGTTGGCTGGAGATGAGATCCTGAGTGATGGTGTGTCTTGAGCTTTGGGGTAGCCGTTTGAATATCTTACGAAGCATGAAGAGGGTGAAGAAACAGGAGGAGGAGACAGAGTTAATCTGTGTCTTCATGGTTAGCTTGTTGTCCAGAATGATGCCTAAGTTCCTAGCGTGGTCAGTGGGGGTAGTAGTAGGTCCGAGTTCTGAGGGCAACCACGATGCATTCCATAGGAAGCTTTTGTTTCCAAAAATCAATACCTCTGTCTTGTCCGAGTTGAGCTTCAGGCAGTTGTCCTTCATCCAGTTGAAGGCGTCTGTCATGCAGTTGTGGAAGTTTGTCTTGCTGTTGGGGTGTGTCTTCGGAGAGGGAGTTGATGAGTTGTCTGTTGTCGGCATAGGATATGATATTGAGTCCGTACGTTTTGGCAATGCGGGTCAGAGGTGTTATATAAGTGTTGAAGAGGGTGGGGCTGAGCGACGATCCTTGGGATACTTCCCAGATGATTTCCTTGGTTTCGGCCATGAAGGGGGAACGCAGAGACATTTTGCATTCTCCCAATGAGGGAAGAAGCAATCCATCTGAGAGCGACTCCTTGGATGCCTTTGTTGTGCAGCCTTGTGATGAGTGAGTGGTGGGAGACCGTATCGGAGGCTGCCGAGAGGTCCAGGAGGATCAGAGCCGCAGTCTCTCCTCAGTTAAGTAGGACTTGAATGTCGGCTGTAACCATGATGAGGGCTGTCTCAGGGCTGTGGCTGCTGCGGAATCTGGATTGGGAGGAGTCGGGTAGGAGATTTTGTTCCAGATGTGAGGAGAGTTGTTGGTTGATGGCTTTTTGTAATACTTTGGCCAGGAACGGGAGCAGGGAGATCGATCGATAGTTTTTGAGTTTTCTGGGGAGTCTGCCAATGGTTTCATTAGTAGGGCGTTGACTTCTGCATGTTTTTAGTCCTTGGGGAAAGTGGCGTAGCAATTGAGGTGTTGAACAAGGTGGTGAGTATGTGACTGATTCTGACTTCACCTAAGTTAGAGATGTAATGAGAGCATGGGTCGGTTGGGGCCCCTGAGTGGACTGAGTTCATGATGGAGGCAGTGTCCAGTGGGGCGAGCTGGCTCCATTCAGTTAGTCGGATGTCTGTGGTGGTAGTGGCATCATTGTGTTAGTTGAAGAAGTCGGTGGCCTTGGACTGGGGTTTGAAGTTTCTGTGGATGTTGGCGATCTTGTGGTGGAAGAAGTTTGCAAGGCTGCTGCAGAGTTCCTGTGAGGGGGTAATGTTGTTTGTTGCAGCTGAGGGATTGGAGAATTCTTTGACAATGTTGAAGAGTTCTTTGCAGTTATTGGAGCTTGATTCGATGTGTGAGGCTAAGGCCTTTTTCTTCTATTCTCTCAACTGTCTGTGGGAAAGGTCGAATGCCCTCTTGAAGGCGGTCTTGTCGGTCGAGTCCTTGCTGGTGCGCCATCTCTTTTCCAGTTGTTTACAGTGTTGTTTAGCAGTGCTGAGGTCTTCAGTGTACCATCTAGCCTGCTTGGTGGACTCTGCAGGTGTTGTTGCCGATGGGAGTGATGTTGTCGGCCCAGTTGACAATCCAATTGTTGAAGTTCCTGACATTCTGGTCAAGGTTGTTGGAGGAGATGGCGTGGGTGTTGTTGAGGGCGTTTATCCAAGTGTCCTTTGAGACTTTGCTTCAGCTGCAGTGGGGGACAATGGGCAGACGGGGCGGAGGTCTGTGAGCTGATGATGTTGAAGTGGACAATTGAGTTGTCGGTCCAGGTGAGATCCGTGGTGTGGCTGTACCTGAAGCGGTCGTTGGAGGTAAAGATGGGGTCTAGCATGTGGCCTGCAGTGTGCAAAGGGTCATGGACGAGTTGGGTGAGTCTGATGTTTTCATACTGTCAAAGAGGTTGGTAGTCTTGATGTCATTGTGGTCATCGAGATGGAAGTTGAGGTCACTGAGGAAAATGTAGTTGTTGGAGTCTATGGATAGGGGGCAATGAAGTCAGCGATTAAGTTGCAGAAGGCTGGACATGGTCTTGGAGGATGGTAGGCAAGGGTGTCACTGATGGTGGAATTGGAGTCTGAAGTTGATGTGTTCCATGGTTGGAGTGACCTCGTCATTTTTGGTGGTGCACTGGATGGATTCCTTGTGTATGATGACGATTCCTCTGCCAGGCTTGTTGATGCAGTCGCAGTGGGTGATCTTGAATCCTTCGGGTATTGTGGTGGCAATGTCGTGAGAAGAAGTGGGGTTTAGCCAAGAGGGCCTTGGGTGTGAGGGTGGAGATGAGGTCCCAAATCTCAGTGGTGTGTTTGCAAAGTGAGCATGTGTTGAGAAGGGTGCATGCAATTTTTTTTGGGTCAGGTGGTGTCTGTGATGTGTTCGGGGTGTGGCTGGTCGGTGGGCTGGCATATGTGCTGTGGCAGGTGAAGTGGCAGTGGGTGCAGGTGAAAGGTTCTACTGCGGAGCATGGGTCAGCACAGTGGCAGTGTCTGCTGCGGCATCTAGGGTGGAGAGTGTAGAGATCGTGATAGTGTATCTGTGGGGGCTGGAGGGCCAGAGGTCGTGACGGTGGGCGCAGTCTAGGCACGGACGGGTTTGCCTTTGGCCTGCCAGCTGCATGCCTGCTGCGTGGACACACTTCAGCCAGCATTAAGTAGGTCCTGGGGTCGATGGGGTTTCTGTTGGCAGGAAGAACTGTGAGCAGAAAAACCGAGTCAGGAAAACCCGGGCGGGAAAACCCAGGCAGCGGCGGAGCCACTGGATCAGGCTGGAACAAGCAGGAACTGGAGGCCACAGGCAAGTGGCAAGCTAGGTGCCCAGGTGCATAGGATGGCATTTGCTCTTCACTGGAATGCTATCCATGATGAAGTCCTTGGAAAGCATGACCTTTAAATCCAACTTTGCCATAAAACTAAAAAAAGGTGTTCAGGACATGCTGGATGGCATTGGGAGTGCGAGCCAATAGCACTGCATCATCTGCAAACAGGAGCACCGGGACACAGAAGTGGTTTGTCTGTGGAAAATCTTTGCATAAACTCAACAGTTCTCCTTCTAGCCCATTGATATCTATTATTAATAAGAAGGGTGCCAAGGCACAGTCCTGCCTCACCCCCATGCCTACACTAAAAGCCTTGGTACATTCTCCATTCCTCCCATATCTCACACTTTCAATTATGCCTGAGTAGATCTCTCTCAGCAAGTTCAATATGGTAAGAACAACCCTCAGCATCCTCAGCATAGTCATAGTGTATCATGATTTACGCTGTCAAACCTGCATGATAGGCCCATGAACCCAACATAGAGAGCTCTCTTTTTCGCCGCAGTGTATTAAAGCTAAGATGTAAACATTTTCCAACTTTTCCAATACCCCTTCTAAACCCATATTGTATCCCTAAATGGATCTTCCACAACTCCACTCAGAATTTTAGTCTTGCTAGCAGAATCTTGCCCATGACTTTAAGCAGAGGGTCCATAAAAAATATTGGACAGTAGCTCCTTCTGGTTTCACTTTTTAAAGATAGGGACAAATAATGATAGTAGCCATGAATCTAGCTGCCTGTCCTGCAAATGGCTTGAAGGACATTTGTCAAAAGGGGTGCCCACAGCTCGAGATTGTCCTTAAACAGGTCAGCCGGAATCCCATCATGTCCGGACGCTTTCTTACTGCAATTAATTGTAATGGCGTGGGTTACTTCATCCAGTGTAAATAGTAATGTACTGGTACATGGTATTTGAGTTGAAATGGGGAATTCTATAATCATGTATTACACTATCCATCCCATCGTCCAAAATCTGTTGGCGCATATCTGGAACTGAAGTGGGTAATCCAATCCTAAGGAGCTACCACAGTATAAATCTCTACAGCATTGTGGCATTTAAAATGCACTTGGTTGATAATCCGCCAAAAGGCCACATTATCCATTAATTCACTGGCATCAATTGGAGCATCCTAAGCCTTAGACTTGATCTACTGCTTTCTGGCCAGCAATGCTAATTTATACTTACGCCTGCACTCCCACGTCTGTACTTTATCTCTCATCATAGCTTTCAGGGCTTTCTTTAAATTTTTCTGGGCGACGGAACAATTTGTATTAGTCATTGGTTTTTTTGTGTTGCCCATCTGGGGTTTGCCAGTTAGCCCCTTTTTAATATTTTCAGAGAGTGCCACAAATGCATTCGTAATATTGGACTCATCCGCCTCCCCATCTAGAGAAATCATGAATTGATCCCAGTTATCCTTTATCAATTCAATCAGAAAGTCAGTTGGATTAACCTTGCTCCATCTCAGCACTGGGCCATTATTACTACACACCTCAATACCCTCCACTTGAAGTGGAACTCCCCTTTCGTACCTGCTATATGGATACTAATTCTAAGCGTGCTGTGGTCACTTTTGCAATTAACATGGGTTTTCCAATCCGTCACAAGTGATCTTAGGTTCTCCACAATCAAAATTAAATCTATCTTCCTCAATAGAGTCCACATAATCCACAGACTTTTATTGCAGGAAGCTAACAGAAATGGGCATTAAAATCCCTTCCACATATAATAAATATCTAATTGAATCCTCTGTCATCCAGAGACTTCAAATCCTTCTCCAAGTCTGCTATCACACAAGTTCTATTCCTAATAAAAAGGTTATTGTAAAAATTAATTATTACAATCGCAAAACCCTTCTGTAGGAAGCTGACTCTGTATATACTATACCAAAATGAGGTATAGTGTGCACAGAGTCCAGTAGAACCCCAAAGGTAGGCAGAGGTAAAGTAGATAGCACCTTACTCTCTATTTGTGGTAGTGTGGGCGAGCAGTAAGGCTTTATCAGAGGGTAGTGTTAAGCATTTGTTGTACCCACTCAATCAGTAAATCATGTCACACACTCAAAGACTGAACTCAGACCATTTTTATTTGTATAAAAATATTATTAAGTTACTTTATTTCTAGAACCAAGCCTGTCACAGGTAAGTGAAAAAAGGCTTTGCAAAATATTATGTAGTGTTTACAATTGATTGCAAGTTCAAATGCAGTTATTTGAAATACAGGTAAGTCAAGGATTCGCAATTACTGTACAGATTACTTTCAATTACTTTGTAGATTACCTTTCAAGTTACTTTTTCTACTCAGTGTGATATGCCTAGATATCACACAGGGACATTTCCTAGAGAACAGGTAGGTTGTAGTTGTAGTTGTAGTTTTTCACAACATACAACATTTTTCAAGGGAAAACAGTCAATGTATTCCTAAGGAGAGAAATGAAGTTATCGGTTAACAGGTAAGTACTCGGTCTTTGGGGTTGAGTTTCTGGGGTTCGAACAAGGGTTTTCCCAGGGTCAAGGATGCACTCTCAAAGCACCGTCAGTTGCACTAGGGCGGCCGGGTGCAGAGTGCTGAGGCCCAATGTTATCCAATGGGGGATAGCGGGCCACAGGTTGGTGGCTACTCACGAGCATGCCACAAGGTTGTGGGAGCAAAGCTCCTGGTGTTAGGCTCAGGGCAAAGGGGGATTCTGTTTAGCACACAAAGTGCACCCGCAGCGACGCTGGGCCGGCTGCGTGCAGGGTGCTGATTTGGTGTCTGGTGCCCTGTTGATTTCAATGGGGATTCTCCGGTTTCAATAAAGACTGCAGGCTCGGGGACGAAGATCTTCTGGCGGTGACCACTGGTTGGAGAGGTAAGTTGGGATGCCTGGGGATGCTGAAACACCGTCGGTTGGGCCACCCAAGGCCGTGGGGCTTTGGGTGCAGGGTGTCTTTAGGCGTCGGGTTCTCCTTACCAGCTCCGTTCATGGTCGGGGGGACCCTCCAGAAAGAGGCTGCAGGCTTCACTGGGAGATTTGAGGCAGGTCAGAGATCACCAGATCTTGGGTCACGATCGCCGGGGAGACCTCCTCGTGGTGTTGGGCCACGCAAACTCGGGCCGTGGGCGTCGGATGCAGAGTGGTGTAGACTCGCGGATTTGGCCGGAGCCAGAGTCTGTTGGTGAGCAAATCCGGTGCTCACAGAAGACAGAGTCTTTTCTGTGGAAGGCAGGGCAGGTCCTCAGGGTTCTTGAGGGTGCTGGCTGCCTGACACACTGGGGTTTCACTCCTGCAGGTTCGAGGTGGGGACAGGCTGGTAGGGCTGGGGCCAAGTCAGTGGGCATCCTCCCTCTTCTTAGCTTTGGCACGACTTCTTCAGTCCTTCTTCTTCTTTTCTTCTTAGTCGATTCTTGTCTGAGAAGGCAAGGTTCAGGGGTGCCCCTAAATATTAAATTTAGGGGCGTTACAGGTAAGTAAAAGGTTGGGACCAGTGGGTCCCTTCCTTGGGGTGGGTACACCCCCTATTATGCCACCCTCCAGTAGGAGGGGGGCATATGCCTCACTCTGGTTGGCTGGGTCCCCCCATCTGCAAGATGGTGGGGACTGAGAGTTGTGCTTCACCTCGCCTCCCCCACCTGAGGGGTGGGGTTGGCAAATGTGGGCACACCTCCCTTCCTCACTTGGTTTTCCCGCCGATTCTCCCGTCCAAAGTGGGGGTCAGAACCAGTGGGGACCAGTTTCTGGAAGCAGCAAAAGGCCTGGGGAAGCTCACAAAGGCGGCAAGTCTTTGAAGCTCCCACTTCGTGGACCCTGCCCATCCTGGGGGAGGAGGCTTGGCACCTCGTCCCAGGATGTGCATTGTTTCAGACCCCTGAGAGCAGCAGGCTCTCGACCCAGGGGTCCAGAAACATGTCTGGTTGTGGCAGCTGGTGAGCAGCCACTCAGCCTGGACACTAGTGTTAGGTCGTTTTTCAGGGGGCATCTCTAAGATGCCCTCTGTGTGCATTTTTCATTAAATCCCACACTGGCATCAGTGTGGGTTTAATGTGCCGAGAAGTTTGATACCAACTTCCCAGTTTTCAGTAAAGCCATTATGGTACTGTGGAGTTCATAATGACAAACTCCCAGCACCATATACTCTTAATGGCATTACTGCACTTACAATGTCTAAGAATTGGCTTAGACACTGTAGGGGTACAGGGCTCATGCACCTGTACCCTCACCACTGGTATAGTGCACCCAGCTAGAGGGGTGGCTGACCTATGCCAGGGCAGTGGGTTGTAGGCATGGCACACAGGGATGTGTCACTGCTAATGTCGTAGTATGCACACCTAGTTCACCTTCATTTCTTGACAATGCTCAAGGCTTGAAATTATCGCGTGCAACCCCGGAGCGTGCTCCGCAAATGCGTGCTGTAAATAATGTACACAGGGATGTGTGCCATGTCGACTCTTCACTTTGTTCTGCACCAAAACCCGCAGCCTGCAAAGGCAGTGTGTGTGTGTGTAAAGGTACATGGCCTCTAAGGGTGGCACAATAAGTGCTGCAGCCCTTGGAGGCCTTCCCTGGCCACAGTGCCCTTGGTACCAGTGGTACCATTTACAAGGGGCTGATCAGTGGCCAGAGAGTGCCAATTGGGTTTTGTTTTCAATGCAGTTTAGGGAAAGAACATAGGCCCTGGGTACCTGTTTGGCAGGACCCCAGGGCACACTCAGTCAAAGTACATCAGCAGTTTTGCAAAAAGTGGGGCAACCATGCAAAAAGAGGGCACTTTCTTACACCTTCTCCAACCCCATTTATTTTGTAATAAGGTGAAGCTAAGTCACTGAATACCACCATCTCCTGAAGTTTCAGTGCAAAAAATGGACAAAGGCTCCCTCTTTCCTGTCCCAGCTTTGGAGGTTTGTGCAGGTGCATTATAGGTGACATAAATAACCATTTAAAAATGGAGTCAAGGTGGCTCAAGTATCCTCTATAAAAGCAGCCCTTTTCCTTGTTTCCTATTATCACAGAGGATCAAATCTATCCCTACGCTCACACATCAAATCCTCTCACATCCCACTGGGTATTTGTGATTCAGAGGTAGTTATCAAAAGAGTTACCTCCTTGCCCTTGTCTCCCAGACCCTTCAGGGCCTCAGGGCTGCTGTGTGTGCTCTGACTAGCACAGCCCACTGCATCCTCGGTCTTACTCTGTTCAGCGGCCTACCCAATGCTTCTCATTCGATTGGCCTAGTCACTTTTGGATTTGTGTTAACATTTAAAAACAAAAATCTATTACAGGTGACTAGTTTGAATCCCTCTGTTATTCCCTCACCGCCCCTCTTGTTGTCAACCATTCTATATGCAGTCCCCAATGTCAAAGGTTTGTAAAAAATCCAGGGGGACAACTCCTATGTCTGAATGTTCCTGATAGGAGCCACCTAGCCTCGAAAGGAGCTATTCAACCAGAGCTGAGGGACTAAAATTCAAAATAACACAATGCCCCATACATGTTTTATTGGCCTTACCAATCGATGGCAAACTATGGGTCATAATTGTATTGTTGGTCAGGCAATTCGGCAAACCCACCTTATTTTTTTTATTTTTTTTAGAGTTTTATATAGCACGAACCCGACCCAAAGATATCAGGTATCAGAGCGCTTTACATGACACCAGTTTTGTTACAGATGGACACATTCATTTTTGGTAGGCACCTGGAGATTAAGTGATTTGCCCAAAATCACAGGATGTTGAGCGTCCCTGCCGAGACTAGAAGCTGGTACCCCCAATGACGTGCTTCATTAGGTTTCGCCTGCACAGCCCCTGCTCTATGCTCGTGAAATCTATTGTTTTTAATATAAGTTTTAAAAGGGGCTTACATCTTGCCCCCCTCGTTTTCCTAGCTTTTCATTGGTTCCTGTGCTTGCCACTTATTTTTCCTCCATTTCTATTGGCTGTAGCATATTTTCCCGAATTTACTAATGCTAGTTCCTTGTCTGCTTCTCTTATCAGTTGTCCATAGCTGAAATACTATTAACATACGCTTTGGTGGAACAATTTTTAAATAAAGTTTTGCCTCTTTCTGCTTTTTCGTCTTGCAGCAGATTATATAGCACAATTTATCACCCGGAGAGATTAAGTAATTTGCCCAGAATCAAAGGATGTTGCGCCACCGAGCCTCGAACCGGGATCCCCAGCTCTCGAATCAGCAGCTCTGGCCACTGTGCCACATCCTCTCCACTCCCTTGATTCTTGGCAGGGAGCTTTTTCCTTTGTCACTTCGTCCTGGATGATGATTGATAAAAACAGCTTATTATTCATCACATTGGTGAAACCGATGCGCTACCAATGCTTGCTTTTTAGTTGTAACCAATTTTCTTTTCACATTTGCTGGAGCAAAGGAACATGAATTAGGACTATGACATAAGTTATTACTCGCAGGGGCAAGTCCTGTCTCACCAGGTCATCACACTTTTTTGTTTTGTTGCAGTTTTATAAAGCGCGAACTCGACCCGAAGGTATCAGAGCGCTTTACATGAGCACCAGTTGCATTACAGATGGACACATTCATTTTATTTCTAGCCACGGGGAGATTAAGTGACTTGCCCAGAATCACACGACGTTTGAGCCTCCTGCCAGACTCGAACCTGCGTCAAAGTCGGCCGTTCTGGCCGTTAAACCACATCCTATCCCACACTTAGGGTTATAGGTGCCCGTATCATTTTTTGGACCCCTATTTTGTCATAGGGCTGTCTTGGTCCAATCTCCCAGTTATCAGTGCTAGAAGTAGGCAATATAGCCAAGGGCACCTTAGGTCTATGCTCACTTCCATATTATTTCTCTTATTGCTCTGGTCGAATATCAAACCTGGAGATGCAACTACAGACAGCGCTATGATGTTATTTATATTTGCCTACCTATCCGTTGGATATCAAATGCTCGATTGAATTTAGTCTTTTGCTGATCTGTTCAATAAAATCTGCTATACCTTTGCTGTAAGGCAAGTCATAGTTCAAGTTCATAAGTTCAAGTCAATATTAGTCTACAGGTAGGTACAGTCCCGGGCACACGTAACGAGGATATAATATCAGGAGAAATGTCTCATACTGCAGAAATGTAGAGGGTCTACACCAGAATGATAATCATAGGTGTTTAATATAGTAACAGAGCATAAGCAACCAGCCAAAACAAAAGCAACCAGCCGACACGTGTTTCGTCACAAAGGGTAGTAACCCGTGACTCTTCAGGTAAACAAGGACTCCTAAATGGAGGATAGGTCACCCAGGGTTAAAAGGAGGACCTCTGGTACACAAAAGGTAAAACAAAACCGCATAGTGAACGAAATGGTGATCACGAGCAAGCTCCATTGTGAGCTGGACGAGTGCGACTGAAAGACATGCAGAGAAAGCGAAAGAACGATAAAGACACAGCCTAGTAGGTGGCTCTGAAGGGAATAGAGGCTGCCCTAAGTGTGTGCTACTAGTAGGTAAAAGAAAAAAGGGGGGGAAAAGAGGGTAGAGACAAATACCTGAAAGGCGGTGCCAACAAGGTGGATTCTATGGAGAGGAAAAGGAAAACGGTAAGCGAAAGGGGTGAGCTGGAAAAGGAAAAAAATACGTACAGGGAAACTAAAGTGAAACCTTACCAAGTGACCGTTCAAGAGTCCAAAACGGCAGGGAAGAGCAGTGCGAACCACGGTAGGTGGACTACTGCCAAATGTAAGGAAAGGAAGACGGATATCGCCGGGCGGCGGATAAGCCGATGAGGACTATTGACCTGAGAGAAAACGGAAAATGGGAATGAAGTGAAGTGCCAAGTATGGGAAGGAAAGGGGGGAAGGGGAAAGACGAAAACACTAGAGTATCGAGGGGAAGAAGGCTTACCTTCAGAAAAGTCGTTGCAGTCTGTGGCGACGAAATTAACCAAGTGCTAAGTAGCACAAGGGGGAATATAGAATTAGGCGTGCCAGGTCAGTAGTCCAGGACGACAACGGCGGATGCGCCGGAGTACAGGAAACTAGATAGTGAAAGAGGGGGAGAAAAGGTGTAAGCAGATACACCAGGGATGGTGAGCAAGCAAAGGTTGGCTCGTGTGGAGGGGACTGAGTCGCTTACCTGGGAGAAGTGTTATTCAGGAAGGAAAATGGTTCCGGAAGATGGCCGGAAGAGGAGGGGCGGAGGCGGGGTTATATAGGCAAGGTGGAGAAAGACTAGACCGCAGAAGGACAAAAACAGAGGTGGGCTACACAGGACGCCATGTATAGAGTGTGCAGGTGTAGGAATTGGTGCTGTAAGAGGGATGTACGCCCCAAGTTGAAAGCAGAAAAAAAGGAAAAAAGAAAATAACATAGACTGAAATAAAGAAAGAAAAAGGGAACAAACGTACATAAAATATAGACAAACCGATCGATGGAGGATGTTGAAAGGAGAGATGAAGGAGAAAATAGATGCAACATCTGAGAAAAAGTAGTGTTACTCCTGTGATATGGAGTGCATGTCAGATGCTCAAAACAGAGATGCTAAGACCTTTTCTGTTTTTTTCCCTCCAGGTCTTCAGTCGCACTCGTCCAGCTCACAATGGAGCTTGCTCGTGATCACCATTTCGTTCACTATGCGGTTTTGTTTTACCTTTTGTGTACCAGAGGTCCTCCTTTTAACCCTGGGTGACCTATCCTCCATTTAGGAGTCCTTGTTTATCTGCCTGAGTACCTTTCACCAACACTGATTTTGCGTTTACAGCCGCTTTTAGAACCTGTTCGTTGCCATGACTGGGCGCCCTCCATTGCATGTATTTCCAACACGTTCCGCTTAGTCCGTGATTGTTATCTTTACAGGCTGCCTTTTCAATTTTATCACAATGGCTTGTGTCGCTTCTCATTTACCATGTTCTGATTATTTCGCCTCTTGGTCTGCAATTCCATTTATTTTTCTTCCTCTACACATTCACAGCTCGACCTATTGATCTTGGTGCAAAGATCTTTCATTGTCATTTTGTGTGTAAGTTATGTAACCAGGTTTCCACTTGTATTTATGATTTTTAATTTCGGCCTATACATCGTTTGTTTGCTTTCTTGTCAGTTTATTTTATGTTTTGTATCTTCCCCAGCCCTGAAGAGTCACGGGTTACTACCCTTTGTGACGAAACACGTGTCGGCTGGTTGCTTTTGTTTTGGCTGGTTGCTTATGCTCTGTTACTATATTAAACACCTATGATTATCATTCTGGTGTAGACCCTCTACATTTCTGCAGTATGAGACATTTCTCCTGATATTATATCCTCGTTACGTGTGCCCGGGACTGTACCTACTTCATTTGTGTGGATTTCTATCCATACCATCACGGGGGTTTTAGGGCATATCCCCTGACCTGGTTTGCACCGTTCACACTCCTAGTATAACATAAACCCAGCGCGAATTAGCTTGAGCGCCATTATTCCTGTCAATACTAAAAACCCCACACTGATACTTAGTCTACAGGTAATCCAACTCCTGTTTTGTTATAAGCTCTTGGCAGTCCCCTTTCTGTGTAGTAATTAGCAGAGATTTACCGTGATTTCTTGGCTCCTGTGTTGGAATCCTGCTCCTTTTTTTCTCATCAGGTGGGGCATAAGTCCCGGAAGACGGCGAGGATTCAGTGTTTTATAGGCTTGACTCCAATATACAAGGATTTTCCTTAATACACATTTTCCGGTCTGAGACTCACCTCCCTTTTTAGGTCTTGCCTACGCAGCGCGCATGCGCTGCATAGGAAAAAGACCTATAGAAATCGCTTCGGCTTTTCACCCAAAAACGTGCACGCATTGCATTGCTTTCAATGGCAATGCGTGCACGTTGGCTATTCCCTTGCGGGAGCGAGCTTTGGCAACATATGTTTGCTCGCTCCCGCAAGGGAATCGCTGTGTGTTCTCTCGCACTCCCCCACCCCTCCCACTTGTTAGCCCAGTACTGCCGCACTCCCCCCACCCCCTACTTGCGCGAGGCGCGCGCGCTTGTATTATTTGAAGATACTCTGTAATATTGTAGTGTGCTTTGCATGTAAGTGTTTCTTATGCATTAGACGTGCACACTCTACTTTCCAATGAATATATGAGCGAGAAATGCACAGCCCGCCCACTGTCTCCCCTCCTTGGAAGCAAACGCGTGCCGCTTGTTTTTTTGCAGATTTATATAGCGCGAATTCGACCCGAAGGTAGTGGAGCGCTTTAGGTGAGCACTGGTTACATTACACAAGGACACATTCATTTTTGGTAGGCACGGGGGAGATGAAGTGATTGGCCCAGCCCACGCCGAGACTCGAACCTGCTTCTCCAGTTCAAAAGCCGGCAGTTCTGGCCGTTAGTTTGTTGGCCTGTTTATGGAGACCCCTGGCACAGGGCATTCAGCAGCGGCGGTTTACGAATATGTGCAGACAACACTCGGAAGCCCCTACAGTTGGAGACGGGTCTGAAGACTCAAGACTTTGGCTTTTGGAAAATGCCCACGAGTAACCAGCTCTGAGCGATGGCCTGTTTCACCGCACTGTCCGAACCCGGGCCAGACCATGGCTCTGTGCTCCTTCTGTGCACGAGAACGGGTTTCCCCCAAATCTTCGTCGCCTTACTAGCCTTCATCGGCATTGGACAAATGCATGGCATTTGTGTGTGCTCTTTTATGGAGTGAGTGACGGCCATAAATGCCAGGGTTAACAACACAACAAAGAAACTGTCTGAAAGAGGAACTTGTACCAGTGCGCGAGAGACAGAGAAACAGAGCTTGTTGGGCAGAGCAGGGCAAAGCAAACCACCTGCCCCCTGGCAGCAGAAGAACTTCTCATGGACACTTTGATGCAAACCCGAGGCAGGATGTGTCAGATTGAAAGAACCCATCAGAGTGCACTCTGAGACAGGGCGAAATACATAACCAACTAGGAGATCAGAAGCGGCCCTTACTGTGCCAGCCTTCCGCCCCATACCGTAGTGGGTCAGACCAGGAACCCATCAGGGGTGAAGTGTACCAATATCAGGACTCCCCTTGGACCTGCCACCCCGTACCCATCTCAAGTCCGTCCGTTGTTTTATAATCTGATTGTGCATTACTTAGAAAAAGCTCTGTATAGATTCAATAAATACATGTTTTGCTCATGTGCGGTGCTCGGATGGTTTCTAAACTCTACTCTCCGCTTCCTAAAAGAGCCCGTATTCCCCAAGCAGAAACGCACAATTTTAGAGTACAAACCTCCCACATCACCTTTAGAGGTCTACGTTGCACTTTCGCTCTTTTCAAACCATGTTAAGAGTAACAGGAATTGTAGCTTTTCAGCTCCGTCTCTTGTTACAGAGTTTGTGCAAACAAAGGCTTGGCTTCTGCTAGTCCAGTCCAAAAATACAAATATTCTGGTCCTTACACATCTGTCTGGCCAGCAGAAAGTCTTGCGCCACAGTGGAGTAGCCACGGACTCCTGCAGTCCCTGCCTCGGACCAGCCTGGCGTGTTTCCAGACCAACAGGAGATCTGCAGACCGGGGATTTGAACTGTTGCCACTGGAGTACGCTGCCTTGGATTATTATCATGAGGTCCCATGCACGGCACCAGTTCCGGGACACCCTGCACACCAGTGCCTGGGAACTTCTTTTTTCATTAAAACACCCTAATAACTGTTACATTTGAATAAAGGGTTAATTTTATTTTTTAATATGTCCCCCTTCCCATTTTTTAGCCTTCTAGGTGAGACTTGAATCTGCTCTACTGTGTAGGAATCTCATGTCATCTCGGAATATGGCCTGCTCACCTGGTTGTCCTGGTGGTTCGCTCTGCTTTCTCCATCCACTTATTACAGGCTTCGCTCTGCCATCTCCTGCCTGCTTAAAACGATACACAAGGAATTCCGACAGCTGCAAAAGCTTCAGCTGCAAATGTTTACAAATCTGTCGTTTTCTGGCATAATGCTCTAGGGGACAGGGTTGTCAATGTTGGTTCAGTGTAAAAAATAGGAAGTCAAATCCTGCCAATTATTCTGAAAATGAATGCCCATTTAGTTACCCTTTGTCACGGTGGCAGATTAAACTAGATGCCGAGGAGTGACACAATTCGGCCGGGGCAGCCAAAGAAAAAGTGGTCCGCATTCGCAGATCTCAACCTTTTGCAATATACTGCTTGGTTAGGATAATGGAGCTAAATAATGGCAAACATATGCGGTGATAAAAGTATTTTAAAGCTTATAGGTCCAGTGCATCAGTGCAACACCACCTCAGCAAATATTCAGCACTACCTCAGTATCAGCGCAGCGCCACTTCAGCACCACTCAGCACCACTTCTGCATCACTCAGCAGCACCACTGCAGCACAACCTAAGCATCACTCGGCAGCACCTAAGCACCACCAAAACACCTCAGCACAGCACCACCTCAGCATCACTCAGCCCGAGCGCAGCACCACCTCAGCACCAGCGCTGCAAGATCTGAGCACCAGCACAGCACCCTCTTTGCATCAGCTCTGCACCAGTGCAGCACTACCCCACTACCAGCCATGTTTATGTTCCCCCCCATAACAAAGAAAACCTTTAACAAAGAAGCATTAGAATAGTCAGGAAGAATTTGCTAGCATTGCAAGGAGAAACCAGCATTGGCATAGCCAATAGGTCTCGCCTTTGGGACCTTATAAGTGTTTAGCCATGCAACGGTTGATGTTGTTGCAGCAAGGATATTGTGCTGCATAACTAAATACTTATAAGCTCCCAAAAGCGAGACCTATTGGCTATGCCAATGCTTTTTTTTGTTAGGCACGGGGAGATTAAGTGATTTGCCCAGAATCACAGGATGTTGAGCGTCGTTGCCGAGACTCGAACCCGGTTCCCCAGCTTCGAGGTCGACCGCCCTAGCCGTAAGGCTACATCCTCTCACTGGATAATGCAGCGCTTAATTTGAGCAGGTGGTTACCGGTGCTCAGCACCGGCACTTAATTGCCAACACCGGCACTTATGACAGTCAGCCATATGGCGGCGCTGTTTGTCTACTTTAGAATGAACAACAACAGTTGTTTATTGATTCAATATAAATTAAAAATGACTAATACCTGCCGCCAAAGCCATTCTCGCATCTTTTTTTTTTATTGATTATTTTTTTATATAGCGCAAACTCGATACTAAGGTATTGGAGCACTTTACATAAGCACCGGTTACATTTGGGGGCCTGAAATAGTCAGAACTGCCACACTTGTAGTAGTGCAATGGTTAGTAGTTATGATGATACTGTAATTGGCAGCTCTGACAACGTCAAAGGGTGGTGGAAGTGGAAGTGGCCTCCTGACGAAGGCCCTGGCAGTTATAATTTTACATATATAGCACTGGTACCTGCACTCTCCTGCACATACCTGTTGGGTACTCCTGGTGAAATACTGGGAAGTAAACCAGTTTTAAAACATCTGGGATTTAGAAAACGAAAAGGATGTGTGGTGTCCTAGTTCGCCCAGGCCCCAGAGACCTCACTTTCAACTGTCAGCGGCGAACAGCTGAACATATCCTGAAATGTCCTTGATGCCAGGGATTTTTCTCTCTACGCGTTCGGGCTATAGAGGATTTTTCCTACATGCGTTGGCTGCGCGAGGCAGAAAAACATCTTCTGATTTATGGCAGAAGTCCTGCTTTCGCTAAACCCTAAATGACCCCCTATATATGAGCGGAACTGGTACCTCATTTGGCACTGCGATATCGACCTCAGGTTAGAACATTGCCATCCAATGCCAGCCAGGATTTACTGGCTTACACAATGTTGCAGTATTCGTTTGAGTGAAACCTCTTAATTTGAAGCCTGCAGGCTCTTCGTGGACGACAAGACTGACTGCTCAGTGAGTTAAGTGTTCTCCCTGTTATCTGCAAAAAAATGACTTCCGAATATCAGCACAGCCAAGTCAGACTTCCATCCTTCCTTTGTGATTAAACTGAAAGTCGGAATTGTGTAATATTAACACGTCACTTAGAGCGCTTAGAAAGGGAAGAAGTCCCGGAGGAAGCTCTGCATGAAAAAAACAAGTCTTCATTATCATTAGAATCTTCCGATGTTCCGAGCATGTTAGTAAATTAACAACTTAAGCCATAAATTGCGATATGCAACATAAACTGTGATGCGGGAGGGGCAGCTGGATGAACGAAAGCTAGATTACAAGTAGCTGGTGTGGTTTAAGCACATTGAACCTGCAGCACAACCCTGGCTCCAAAATTAAGTGCAGCGGATATCATTTTGCAAGTTTGTGAGGGTGAGACAGGCAGGGGGGCGACAGCAGACGAATGTCAACAAGCGCGCGCGCCCACGCTAATTGGAAACAGATGGCCCCTGCGTGCCGATGCTTGCTCCCGCAAGGTGAATGCCAGCACAAGCACAAGTGTTTCAAAAGTGCAGACCGATTCCAAAAGGTCATCTCCTAGGGCAGCGCTTGCGCGCTGCGCTAGGCTCGAGCTAAAAAACGAGAAGGCATTTTTTATGATAATTTTATTTTTAATAGGGTCATTTAGTTGTACATAATATCTTTTTGGTTATATATAAGGTAACAAAAATGCTTAGAACACCTTTTTATTAGAACATTTCAACATGCTGCACAGCAGCCATGCTGCTCTGCAACATAGCTTAAAGACATTGGCAAAGCCAATAACTCTGGCTAAACACTTATAAGGTCCCAAAGGCGAGACCTATTGGCTATGCCAATGCTTGTTCTCTCTTAGAGGGTCTCACTCTATATCGTGTGACTCACATGCAGATTTCTGGGCAGCCTTAAGTATCTCTTCCACCTCTGTAAATTGTCTATTAATAGTCCAATTCCAGCTTCAGGGGGAGTGTTTGGGGTGTTAAACCCCCCTAATAAATGTATTTTTTGATGAATAGTTGGGCACAGGTGCTTTCATTCAGATATAGTGAGGTGGCTGTCGGATTTCACCTTGGAGTTTTGCAAGCACACACTGACAAAAACACACACACACTCTTTCTCATTTAATTTGAAAGCCCTAAAAATGTTGATTATTTTACACAAAATATTGCTTTTCTCTCCCTTAGTACTCCTACTAATCCGCATTCTTCTCTCTTTCCACAGCCTCTTGAGCCCCTCTCATGCGCCCTGCTTGTCATATAATGTATTTTAACATTATATGCCAGCATGATTGTCGGGAAATCTGAAGCTCGCACCCCCGCAATGTTACTGATCAAGCTACGCCCCTGCCCATAATTTTAAAAAATGGAGACAACCAAAAGAAAAATCTGACTATTTACCTGCTGGATGACAAAGCTTAGTGAGGTGAGCCAGCCCAGCCTCTTCCAGGATCTGCAGGCATGGAAGGGCCTGCCCTTAGCCTGAGCTTTGCGGTGTTCGTCCCGCTTGTGTCCGGTGCAGCGGGACTCGCAGGAGCGATATACAGTGCTATTTGGTCCTGGGTCTGCCTCCCTCCTCCTATCGGAGGCAGACATGCAGCAAAGGATCCTGGGACGTCGAGTCCCCAACAGAGGCAGCCTCTTCTACCTTATCACATCTGTAACACCTGGCCTCACACAGTTCATTAAACTCTTGCTTAACTATAGTTAGGTTGACCACCACACTCCAGGTCAATATAGACACTGCTCCCAGTTCTGGACATTTGTGGTAAAGCCTAATGCATCCTGTGTGTTGAAGTCGGTTTTGCTTCCACTGAACTAGTTAGATTTACACAGCTGCAACCAACAATTTGTAGGTGAAAAGTTCAAGAGTAGACACAGTGTCTACAAACACCTGGAGAGAGGCCGTCACTCTAACTACAATGCAACTTCCTGTGTCTTAAAGAGATTCCGGCCACTCCTAGCCTGAACCATCCTCCATTGCACATACTGTTCATTATATTTACCTCTCTCCCCTATACCTCTAAGCCTACTGATCGGATGTCTTATGCAGGCTAAATGTACATTTGACTTTGGATAAGATAAAATGTGACCAAATTTGTATTGGTTGGCTAAAAGAAGCCCATTTCTCATTTGGGCATGGAAGCAGCTCCTTTGGGGCCTGGAACAGACCACCCTTTTGCTCAGATGGTTGGATGGGGCCAATGAATCAGTCTTTTAACAGCTGCCCCTTTCAACTTTTCACAGTGCTCAATGTGGATCTTGTAGCTCTAACCCTGTTGGAGTTATCTGAAGGATGTAACACTGTTCATCAGGACAACCCTGTAATGATTCTACAAGGCCGTGACAGCAAACACAAATCTCAAATAAATTTCAGACTTCCTTTTACCCATCAGAGTAGCTCCTTTCAGGGTATTATTCAGTCGACACAGAGCAGCAGAAATGGTACAGTAACACCTTTTGATATCTTATGCCAAATTTAAGCAGATAATTTGCAAGGTGATCTTTGTTCTTCTAGGCTCACTTCCCACCAAAGCTCCTTGTCTCACTCAGGTCAAGCTGGTGAGGAGTCTGGGAGTGATCCTTAGTTCTGAGGTCTCCCTCCTGCCTCAGATGAACATCCTCTCTGAAGGAGCTTTTTCCCACCCACGGTTCAAATTACTTCTCTGTCCTCCTCTTCCCGAGTTCAATTAAGTTTAGCCAGTTATGAGTGTTCTTTACCAGAGTTGTTTAACTGTCTTTCAAAATCTGAACTTAGAAAGGCATAAGGTCTGCAACATGTTGACGCTAGAATACTCACAAACACACGTCTCTGGGAGCACAGACTAACCAACACTGGCTTCAAATCTAGAGATGAGTGAATTAAAACTCTGGTTCACACATATTTTTTTGTCAAAAATCTTTTTATTGAACAAGCATATCAAATCAGGCGACATTACATGGTATATAAGATACATTCCTCACAATCTCATTACAGTCTAGTGCGAGAACAGTTTCTACATTTGTGAGTGCTCTCATCCCTATGCGACTGACATATGTACGCCTTCCATAGTAATTTGCGTCTAAAGAACTAATAAGCCCGCCCCAACAAACCCCACCCCCACCCCTAGAACAACTATGGTGGTGTCTGCTGAATAATCGTACTGCTCTATCAGGATATTGCAGGTCGTTATGGATCTCTGCTGATGTCCGGGGCCCAATCTCTGGTATTGGTCCCCCACGGTCAGTGTGCCAATCGTGGCTATGCAATGATTTATCTTAGAACTGGAATAAGTGTAAGGCCCTGAAAGATGGTGGGCACACCGCCGAAGGCAGACCTTGTGTTAAGTACGCGACCAGTGGTCCCCATTTGTATTCAAAATTTTTGTAATCGTCTCTAAAGATTTCTGCTAGTCTTTCCATGGAGAGGATCCTCCAGAGGCGGGAGTGCCATTGAGACAGGGCGGGAGCCTGTTTTCTTTTCCATGCGGCTGCTATCGCCGTTTTGGCAGCCCCAATGCATGCCCACATAATTGCCTTATCTGCTTTCGTTTGGTGTTCCAGATCTGGATCTCTAATGCCCAAGAGGACTTCTTCTATGGATGTCGGGATTGGGTACCCCAGCATGTCTTTAATATGTGCCAAAATATCCTCCCAGAATGTTTTTATTGTGGGGTAGTCCCACCAGATGTGGCGAAACTCCCCCAGGAGTCCACAGCCCCGCCAACAGAGGTTGGAGGAGTCCAGAAAAATCTTTTTGAGTTTAGTTGGATACATGTACCAATTAAAGAGTGTTTTATAGTGTGCTTCTCTAAGGTCTAGGGAGTGATTACTCTTAGCGATGTCTGACCATAGGTGTTCCCACTCTTTGCCAGAGATGTCTCTCCCAACCACCTGCTCCCAAAAACCCATATAGCGTGCTCTTGGTGAGTGTAATGTTTTGTTTTTTTTTTAAATCTTTTTATTAAGAAAAACAAATCAAATAATATCACACACATCAACACAAATACAAAAAAGCAGTCATAAAAATATACAATAAGGATGAAATGTGGCCAACAAAGAATCATAAACAGTACAAAAGGGGCACGTTTTACGAGAGCTTAAATCCGGGTTTCCCCGTTAGGACTGCGGTCCAGGAGCACAAGATTACAGTGATTCATTGTCAACAGCGAACGGAGAGGTATCCCCAAAGGGGGTGCACAACCAACCTCTACTTTTATTCCATGGGGCCCAAATTTTTGTCCATTTACCCGGGCAACCTCTGCTTTCATACACCGCTCTCTCAGCCTGCATGCACCAATCCATATCAGACTCCCAATCCGAGCATTTCAATTCAGCTCCACCCTTCCACGTTCTGGCGATGTTACGTTTAGCCACCATGCACCCCAGGGAGACCCACAGTCGCTCGGGCCTAGTCAGATCAGTAGCCTCCCAAATATTCAAGAGATAGAATCTCGGAGTAGCTTCAATATCCTTACAGCAAACCTGGGATAAAACGGAGATAATCTCCCCCCAGTACCTCTGAAGAGTGGGGCACTCCCACCATTGATGCAGATAAGTACCTACCTGGCCACAGCCACGCGGACACATTGGAGAGTTCAGAAGACCCATTTTAACCAAGACAGAGCTCGTATAATAGGCCCTATGCAATAATTTAAGTAGAATTAATTTGAACTGGGACCGAATCGCAACCTCAGGAGGCGAGGCGAGGGCCTCCCTCCAGTCCTCATCGTCAATTTCACCCACATCTGCACACCATTTTGCACGGACTTTGTCAAGAAGGTCAGGTGAGTTATTGAGGATTTTATGGTAGGTTAGAGAGATGGCCTTGTCCGGAAGGTAGTCATCCAAGAGCCTGTCCTCCAAAGGGGAGGACACCGGCAATTCGTCCCCCCTGGAAAGCGCTTTAGACAGAGCACTTTGCACCTGAAGATAACGGAAAGCTTCGTTCTCATGCAAGTGAAATTTCTGTTCCAGGTCACCAAAAGGCACTATTCCACCTCCTACCCATAGATCGCCCACCTTTGACAATCCAATCAAGTCCCACTTATCAAACCCGGGCTGACGCCAAAGCAGACTCAAGCGACAGGAATCAAACAATGGTGTCGCTTGTGTAAGTCTTCCCCTCCAGCCGAGGGCCGAATTAGCCGCGTGCCAGATGGAGACAGTCGTCGAGGTCGGAGTGAATTTGGGTTCTAGTTTTGACCCTCCATACAGTGCCCTCAAGTAAGTGCCCGGCAGCATATTGTGCCTGTCCATCCTATATGCAGGGTCGGTAATGTGTCGATGCATCCAATGATTGAGAACAATGAGTTGTGAAGCCCAATAATAAGACCTGATGGCCGGCAGCGCAATTCCGCCATCATACCAGCTCTTGGTTAGCTTGGCAAATGCGATTCGGGGTGGTCCGTCGCTCCACAACAGGCTACGCACCTCAGACTCGATGGAGGTAAAATACTGAGGAAAGACAAGATGTGGTGCGTTCTGTAGTGCATACAGGAAGCGGGGGAGCGCCATCATCTTATAGAGGGCTGCCCTCCCCAAGAGTGTAAGAGTAAGGGTCTTCCAATGTTGGACGTCAGCTTTAAGACACAGAAGGGGGGGCAGCAAATTGTGTTGATAGAAAATCGCCGTATCTGTCGTAATATATATACCCAGGTATTGAAAGCCCTCAGTTACAATTATGGGCCCACAACCCGATGGAAGCGGGGTGGGAGCCCACTGAGGATATATATCAGGGACTTATCCCAGTTAATGGTATAGCCGGAATATTTTTGAAAAAGGGTAAATATATGGAGTACCCTATTAATCGAAAATCTGGGCCTGGCCAAGTATAACAAAATATCATCCGCGTAGAGGGACACTTTGTCCATCCACTCCGGTGACCAATTAAGTCCCCGAATCATGGGATCGCCCCTGAGCTATAAAGCGAGAGGTTCGAGCGCAAGGGCAAATAACAAGGGAGATAATGGGCACCCTTGTCTCGTACCTCGCCCCAACTCAAAGACTGCCGACCTACTCCCATTCACCGCAATTCTCGCCAGAGGCTTAGAATATTGGAGACGCACCCAAGACAGAAACCGACCACCAAAACCGTACCTCTCCAAAGCAGCAAAGAGGAAGGGCCATTCGATCATATCAAACGCCATTTTGGCATCCAAGGACATAATAACAGAGTCCTCCTGTATGGTGGTAGCTCGCCCCAACACCCCAAACAAGCGGCGCAAATTAAGTGCCGTATTTTTGGTTGGCATAAAGCCATTTTGATCCGGGTGGATCAATTTATGAAGAAGGGGAGAGATGCGAAGAGCCAGGATCTTAGCCAAAATTTTTACCTCGGGGTCAAGAAGGGAAATGGGTCGATATGAAGAGCATCGATCAGGTGGCTTTCCATGTTTATGGATAACAACTATATTAGCCAGCCGCTGCGTAGCCGGGAGAACACCCTCTCACACTCGCATTGTACATACGCAGTAAATAAGGGGCAATGTGTGAAGTCACAGCTTTATATAGTTCAATCGGGAGCCCACTGGGGCCCATGGCCTTACCGGACTGTAGGGAGGAAATGGCCATAGAGATTTCCTCAACCGTTAGTGCCCCATATAGATCCGCGATCTCCTCGGAGTCCAGGCGCGGCAGCGGCAGTGTAGCAAGCAACTCAGCAGCCTCCTCCTGAGTGGAGGTAGAAACCAGGGAATATATCTGGCTAAAATGAGCGGCAAAGGCGCCTGCAATACCAATTCTGTCGTGATGTCGAACGGCACAATCATCTACAATTTCCGCTACCCATCTATTAGCTAGGTCCCTCCTGTCGAGCCAGGCCAACAACCTGCTAACTTTATCGCCAATGTCATAGATCCTGTGTTGAGAGGCCCTATAATAAGTCTTAGCCGCTTCGTTCGCTATATCCCTGTATTTTTGCTTAATAGCCAACTTATGCGAGATCTCTGACGACGTCTCTGAAACTAGGACGCGTTCAAGGGTCATAATCTCATCTTCAATGGTCTCAAGTTGGCGACCCTTTTCTTTCTTGTGCCCCACTACAGCCGCCACCCCACACCCACGGACCACGGTTTTAAAGGCTTCCCATAATATCACATCAGACTGAACCGAGCCGTCATTCTCTGTGAAGTATTGTTTGGTAACCTCAGTCAGCCTGGTACGAATTTCTGGAATTTTAAGATACCAAGGACTAAGGACCATGGCTCGATGACTGGCGGGGGGTGTGCCGCCATAATTAGCGACAATTGACGAGTGATCAAAGATACCCCTAGGCAGGAAGGACAATTTATCAAACATGGTGAGCTGAGCAGCCTTACAGAAAAAATAATCAATACGGGACAGGCTACCATGCACACCATTGATAACGCTGATTCTTATCTTATCACCTCTAAGAATCATCAGATCGCCAGGATCTTTTTACCTGCTGAATAGTGTGAAGGGAAGAAAATCCTTTTAGGTTATGCAACAACTTAGAATCCAGTTTACCTTAAAAGACCACTGACTCCGAATTCAATTTTGTGGGTTTATTACAGCCAAGAACAACTGCACATGCAAGCACCTCAACACGAGGTTAAAGAAATAGATGGGCACTAATACAAACATCATCCTACGCAGGAGTCTCATCCGACTCAGAATAAGAAGAATCGTTAGCTCCAGAAGTATTAAACAAACAATAACTGCTCCAATCTCTAGGTTATTCTTCATTTACCTAAATAAGCATAAAACCATTAGCTGTCCCTACTCTATCACTAAGGTGACATAACTACTTAACGAATTTCCCAGGCAAGAGTAAAAGAAAAGGTGTCAGCTGTGAAGACTTCCTAAGAAGTGCACTCACTTAGCATTTCGAGCTCGTTCTAAGATACTCCTTCCTAAAGATCTCTCTCTCTCTCTCTCTGCCCTTCTCTCTGGTCTCCTCTACCTCGTCTCTCTCCTCCTCCCTCGGGGCACTGTCCCTAATACAAAATCCAACTACAATTGAACACGCCCTTGTCACGCCTCTTCGGCCAGGTCTTCCTTCTCGTACTTTTCCATCGAAACTCTTACTTCATCCAGGACGGTTGCGATGACCTTGAGTCCCAGGCACCTTCTCCGCTGAAAGTATCATCCCTTCATTCCAGTATACTCCCATCTCAATGCCTCCCACCACCCTAACTCCTGAAACAAAGAGCCAGTCTTTCGCTAACGAGGCATGTGTCCTTGCACCTGCAACAGAAGATACATTTCAGCAGACTTTCCCTCTGTACGAATCTACCAACTGTGCCCAGAGAGCCTTTCCAAGAGAACACCTTCTCTGCCTACCAAATAAGCTAACATAAAAATGAACAGGCCTTTCCTTGGCGTATATGCAGTCAGGCCTTTACACAATTTAAACACACAATTCTTAATTACTTCTTTAAGCATAGACTCGTACATTTCATATGCAAACATGAACTACACATGCAATTTAATATCATACACGTTAACTATTGCATCTCAACTACACATAAACTAAATCATCTATGCATCATTTTAAACACATTTCAATACTGCACTACATTTGCATAATTCTAATAACACAACTACTCTCTTATTTTCTCTAATAATGTGGTTTAAGACTACATTTTACTGGCTATTCATTAGTACATAACTGGATATATGCGGGTGCAGACTAACGGTGATTATGATGCACCCCTACAAATTTTACGAGAGCATGGCGCTCTATCAGTTCCCCCCTTTGATGACTCCTGTCATCACATCTTTTCAACTCCCTTGGAGAAAGAACCGACCTAAACAGAACTTGTTGCCATTCTCCCCTGTTGGAATCTCTCCAAACTCTTAATATTTTGATAGTGACTGTCCTGCAGTCTAGCCATTCTCGTCTCATTTTCTCTCAAAGTCCTCTCAGCTCTGCCTGCTCGATACCACTTGTATGCTCTGATCAGACCCCACAGACAAACCACACAAACCACCACAATAATGAGAGGTCTCAGAACATGGCCAAGGAATCCCTTTCCCAAATTCGCAAACCAGCTTCCCACTTGACCAAATCCTTTGCCAACTTTCTCCCAAACCCCCTCTTCAGTCAGATCCGCTATTTTCGTATGGATCGTAGTGATGTTACTTATATATTTCTCCAGATCCTTGCTGTGGTCTGGTATATAAGTGCAGCACTCTTGAACCTTCAACATTTTACAGACTCCGCCCTCTTTTGCCAATAAGACATCCAAAGCAAGACGATTCTGTAAAACCATTGTCCTTATCGACAACATCTCTCCATCCACAAGTATCAACGACTTTGCTGTATTCATTGATAATTCATCAACCACAGTCGCCAATCTCCGGATCTTCACGTCATTCAAGATCACTCCCAAACTTGGTATCATTGCTCCAAAGATATCTCGTACTACAGCTCCTGCACTCGTACTTCTCCTCACTCTTGAATGCTTTCCACCTTCCAAAAGCTCCAAAACCTCTGCATGGTAGATCTTTGGAAATATTATTCCCAAATAACATGTACCATACCAGTTCGCTGGCAACCTCACATAAGCATTCCTTCCACACACAAAATACACCGTAGGTATCACTTGTACAGGACCTTGCAGAAAATTCTTTGCTGAATCCTCCATAGTGAAAACATGATCACACTCGCTCTGTCCCACAGAGACCTTATCATAATAGGTCTGCACACGTCTCACACACAACTTTCGCCTTTGGCCCAAATCCTATGCTATAGGACCATAACTTCCTTTTGTTCGGTGCAATCTCTCCTCGTCTGTCCAATCTACAGGACTATCTCCAGTGTGACGTGTTTTTGTTAACATTCTATATCTATCTTCTACCTGATCTACAAACTTCTTCTCTACTTCTGTTAATGCACATGTTAAATTGTGTCTATGGGCATAAGCTATATCTAAAGTCGAAGTCGGTATGAAGTACTTTCCAAGTCTATCTTCCACCTTGTAATAATCATACTTGTTCAAATGTTTATGGGCAGGAACCTCTGAAAGCACAGCGTCATAGTTGGAAAAGAAGTACTCATAGTGACCTCTCCCATAAAACACACTCAGTAACAAACTACACGAAATTCCACAAGTCAGTGGAAGATGGTGATATCTAATACCCTCATCCACTGAAGCTGGCAACTGCATACACACATAACAATCTTTCGCATCCATCGCATCTACATACTCATATAGCAGCTTGGCATACGCGTTAAGCTTAAAATCACTTCTAGACAAATCTACATGCAATCTACGGCTCTCTTCTATTAGCAAAGCTCTGTCAGCTCCAATGTTTCCCTCCTTTTTGCTAGGGGTTGTGGGTATAGGAGTCCCTGGCACCCCCTCCATTGCTAGCTCGTGTGGAACAGCATATGAAACTACAACTACTATAATTATAGAAACTATCACACCCCCTATAAATGTGCCTACAATCAATTTGGATCTACGATGTGGATCTCCAGCCTCCATGATCTCGAAAGTTCTCAAAGTTCTTGGGTTCAGCAATGAACACTCAAAAGTCTCTGTCTTCTCCGCACGTGACTTGCTTAACCATTTCGAGCAACACTCCGAAACCTCTGGAAATCCCCTTTTCAACTACAGTTTTCTTATTTACATAGTCCAGAAAAAGACTTCCCTAAGCTCTCGTTCCTCTTCGGCGGAAAGTCCCTAAGTTTATTCTTCTTCCACTCGGACCTAGGTTATCTTCTTCTTTAGGCTTTTATTTACAACAGTTTATACTCAATCCACAATAAGATCAGCTGCAAGCGCTTCTAGAACATGATACAAAAGTTCAAGGCGAAGAATTATCATTTCATGTGAAGGTGGCTCAAATCCAAATGACGGAAATTCGAGTCGATGCAGAACCAGTTCTCGGAGTTTACTCAGAAGCGGGGGATTCGGAACCGTGAGGGTCAGCATTCCTTCGACTTCGAGCCATGGCACTAACAGCACCACCTTCAACACCACGTTCGGGCTCTTGCTGACCACCTGCACGGACCTCAGCCTCCCTGAACTCACTACCCCCGGCATCAGTCACTGCGTAAGTCCACTCTGGGATAGCGTATCTCTGGCAAGGTACTCTGTTCTTTTCGACCTCCTCCGACCCTCTTGAGTCTGCTCTCCGTCACTTGCTTCTGATTCAGACGTTTCGGACACTGGAGCAAGATCTCTTTCGGGTGCCAACCTCAGGTTCAGTCGCCTCTGTCTCTCAGGCCAAGCCTCCTCAGTTCTGGTCATTCTTCCGCTTTCCCCCTCTATACCCTGTGCACCACTTCCTTCTTCGGCTGAATTTGACTCTACTCCACCCTCTGCAACACCTCCGTCATCCGAGCCAGAGTCGAGGTTCTGGTTGTCGGAACCTTCTTCAGCTTGCTCTGGTGCACAACCAGCTGCATCAGCGGCCCTCACAGCTTGACTTGTCCTCTCATGTGGCCCTGCCACATCAGCTGGATTTTCATTCACGAGAGGAGCTGTTTCTTCCGAGGGTGCTGAAACTCTGCGGGTATGGGAAGCATGCACCCAGTTCGGCAATCCTCCACACTTCACTGCTGTGTTCGTTACCAGTATTACCTGGTACGGGCCTCGCGACCGAACGTCCAGACAGCTCTTCCTCACGTGCTTTCGGACAAGCACCCAGTCGCCTGGACACAGGTCGTGGCACAGATCACTAGAGGCCGGAACAGCTGCAGCTTGCACCTGCTGGGACACAGAATGGACCACATCAGATAGTCCTTTACAGTAAGCGAGAATCAAGTCATCAGTGATGTTTTTCAAAGCTGTAGCTGGTACTGCTGGCAACCGCATTGCCCTCCCCATCAAGATCTCATGGGGGGACAACCCAGTTCTCCTGTCGGGGACACTGCGAATACTCATAAGTACAAGCGGCAGGGCGTCAGGCCACTTCAGAGACGTTGACTAACACATTTTTGCCATTCTTGCCTTCAAGGTTCCATAAACCTGTTCCACTATCCCAGAAGAAACTGGTCAATAACTGCAATGTAATCTTTGATCAACATTCAATGCCGCACAAAGCAGCTTCATGATTTCACTGTGGAAGTGTGTTCCTCTATCCGATTCCAAAGAGGTCGGAAAACCAAACCTCGGGATGAGTTCCCTCAACAATAACTTAGCCACTGTGAGGGTGTCACACCTGCGTGTTGGGTAAGCCTCCACCCACCGTGAGAATACACACACCACCACCAAAATGTACCTCAACCCATTGCACTTGGGCATTTCTACAAAATCTAGCTGCATCCTATTGAAGGGTCCTCCTGACCTTCCAATGTGACTCAATGTGACCACAGTCTTCTTTCCAGCATTCATCTGTTGACACATAACACACCTCTGACAAACTGCTTCAGCAATCACACAAAATCGTGGGTTATACCACGTCTGTCTAAACACACGCATCATTGCATCTCTACCAAGATGTATCGGTCCATGTATTAGTCTCGCCATTGGGCTCAGCAGATTCTCTTGCAATACCGCTCTCCCATCACTGGAAACCCAAACATCCACATCCCTTCTTTCACATCCTGCTCTGACCCATCCACTCCGTTCTTGGTCTGAGACTTCATCCTGCAGGCGCTTGAGTTCCTCCCAAGTGTCTGCCATGGCCAACATCATGTTGAGCTCGGTTCTTTCTTGGCTCTCTCCTGTGTAACCCTCTGTAAATATGCATCCTTGTTCTGCACAGAAGCGGGCAACTTCGTCCGCGTAATTATTTCCCAAAGACACAAAATCATCCCCCTTTCCATGCGCAGTGCACTTGACAACTGCGATTTCCTTCGGACATTGCAATGCATCTAGCAGTTGTCTTACATGTTCTCCATTCCTAATGGGTGAGCCAGATGACGTCAAGAATCCCCTCTGTGACCATAACTGTCCGAAGTCATGAACCACACCGAACCCATACTGGCTGTCCGTGTAGATCGTGATTCGAATTTGATCAGCGGACAAACAGGCATGAGTCAAGGCAATGATCTCAGCTACCTGCGCGGAGTGTACTCCTTCTAGGCAAGCAGCCTCAACCACTCCTGAAATGGTACATACAGCAAACGCTGCTCTTAGTTGGCCAACACTGTCTCTTAGGCATGAACCATCGACAAAGAAAATTTCATCTGGGTCAGTCAGTGGTTCATCGACAATGTCAGGTCTCGGTTTGGTGCACAGTTCAGTCACATCAAGACAATCATGGTCCGCACAATCTTCATCATCTGTATTCGGTATGGGCATTAATGTCGCAGGGTTTAAGACGGAGCACCTTTTCAGAGTCACATTCTCTGCGGCAAGTATGACTTGCTCATACCTCGTTAACCTGTTATTCGTTAGGTGCTGAGTCTTAGTTCTGGTCATTAACAATTCAACAGAGTGTGGCACATAAACTGTCAAAGGATGACCCATTACAATGCTTTCACATCTTTCAATGCTGACACCTGTTGCAGCAACGGATCTTAGACATCCGGGCAACGCAGAAGCTACTGGATCTAGAGTAGCTGAAAAATAGGCAACTGGTCTACGGACACCTCCATGATTCTGAGCTAAGACTGCTAATGCACAACCCTCTCTCTCGCAACAGAACAGTGAGAAAGCCTTGTTGTAATCGGGCATTCCCAAAGCTGGTGCACTGCACAAATCTTCTCTCAGTCTTAGGAATGACACCAAGCACTCCTCGTCCCATGGTACCGGATCACTCACATCTTTGTGCGTGAGCCTCTGTAAAGGCTTTGCTCTCAAGGAAAAATTGGGAATCCACTGACAACAATAGCCGACCATTCCCAAAAACATCCTGACTTCCCCCCGAGTGGTGGGCACTGCCATGTCCATTATTGCCTCAATTCGATCTGGTGACATCTTCCTCTTGCCTTTTTCTAATCTGTGACCCAAGTACTGTACTTCGTTCAGACAGTACTGCAATTTGTTCGGGGACACCTTGTGTCCATTCTCTGTCAAATGGTTCAGTAGGGCTATCGTGTCTATCCTGCAAGCATCTTCTGTCTCTGATGCCACAAGTAGGTCATCTATGTACTGCACAAGAACTGAGTTCTGTGGCAATACAAGACTCTCAAGATTCTTCTTCAAGATCTGATTAAAGATCGATGGACTCTCTGTATACCCTTGAGGGATACGACACCACGTTAACACACGATTTTCCAGCCGGAAAGCAAAAGGAAATTGGCTTTCCTCGTGGAGCGGTATTGAGAAGAATGCTTGAGACAAATCAATGACAGTAAACCACTCGGCTTCGCATGGGATCTGAAACAGTATCACTGATAGATTCGGTACCACTGGACAACAGGGGACAACTATTGTGTTGACCTTTCGCAGATCTTGCACGATCCTGAACTTCCCGCTCGGTTTCTGTAGTCCCATGATGGGTGAATTACATGGACTACCTCTTATCTCCTTCAGAATGCCCTGCTTGATCATAGACTCGATTACAGGCCTAATCCCTGCAATCGTCTCAGGCGACAAATTGTACTGGGGCGTCCTAGGGAATTCAGCATTCTGCTTCACCTGGATCTGTACAGGTTCAACCCCCTTGATCAGTCCGATCTCTTCTCCCGTGAAATCCCACACCTCTTGTGACACAGAATCTCTCAAGTCTAGTGGAAGTTCCTCCACTGTCACCACTGGATACATTTCTATACACAAGTGCTGATTAGCAACCTTGAAGGTGGCATCGTGATCCTTCGTCTGAACCTCCACTCCCCTAGGTGTGCAATAGATAGTGCAGTTCAATTTACACAATAGATCTCTTCCTAACAGACAAACTGGACTCGTATCGCACACCACAAACTGGTGTCGAGCTCGGAAAGAGCCTATCCTCACTGGAATTGGTTCGGTCAATGGGCTAGTTATCCTCTTGTTCGCCACTCCAATAACTTGGATCGATTGTCCCGAGAGGGGTAGGTTGGGGACCACTGCTGATCTTACAGTGGACCGGGTAGCATCAGTGTCAACCCAAAGAGTGGTAGGATGACCATCAATGTCTGCCTCCACAAAAGGTCCTCTCTGGTCTACCTCCAAGACTGCTCCAAGTGTGCAATCTTCCTCCCCCCTCAGGCACCGTCAGGCTAACGGGTCTGGACTGTACTCATCATACCCTTCGAAAAGGGGCATCTGCTGGTAGGTCCGCATTCCTTGCGAAATTCTCGGTGGCTGAGGGACCTGCACCTGTGGGTTATACGTCCCCCCTTCCGTCGATCTGGGCCTTATCACAGTATTGACTACCTCCGGCACGGGTGCCTGAACCACTTCTACCTCCTGCTGCACCTGATTGGCTGGGTTCAAGGGACACTCGCGCTTCCAATGTCCAATCTGATGACAAAGATGACACGCAGTGGTCTTCTTCAATGTCGCTACATCCATCCCCGTCTTGGGATCTATAGGTTTCCCTTTTCCCTGACCTTGCCCATTTCGGTTCCCTTGGTAGTTTCCCTGTCTTCTGCCCAACGTCCCTCCATTAGGCTGGACCTGAGCTGTTTGCATCTGAACAAGCATCAGTTTGTCCTTTAGCTTCCAGTGCTTCGAGTCTACTTCGTCACTACAGTACCTCGCATACCGCAAGATTTCATCTACCGGCTTGTTCTGCCAGCAGATCAAATGGTGCTGTATCATGAGGCTAACCTCTGGTCTCAATCCTAAGACAAACTTTGAGACAAACTGTCCCATGTCCTTGGGGTCTAAGGCATCTAGTCCACTATACTGTTTAAAAGCTTGCAAGAGTCTTTCATAATACTCATGCACTGTCTCCTTCGGTTCCTGCACAGTTCGATCTATCTTAACCCAATCGATGTCTTGAGGCGAGATCTTCAACTTCAACCATGTAATCACTTGCTCAAATTTTTTCATAACAATAGGTGATGGACCCTTTGAAACAGCATCCCTTTCAGGTTCGAAGGTCGGCCGCTCAACTGCAATTTTACAAGCTGTCCACAAATCTCCTGGTACCACTATATCAAACAAGGTGTTCAAATCAATCCACAATACCTTCGAAATTTTAACAAAACGCTCGACCTGTTTGTACCACTCTACGGGTTTTTCCCTCAGCCGAGGAAAATCATTTGTAAACGCAGCCAAGTCACCTCTACTCCATGGCCCATGCACGTACCCTCCATTCTGTACTTCCCGTAAAGGATAGTTCCCTAC
The DNA here is from genome assembly GCA_963921515.1 of Calotriton arnoldi. Classification (NCBI taxonomy): domain Eukaryota; kingdom Metazoa; phylum Chordata; class Amphibia; order Caudata; family Salamandridae; genus Calotriton; species Calotriton arnoldi. Next base: position 313,356 of record CAWUFW010013606.1, read on the forward strand.
GCCCGTCATCCCTCCTCCCGGAGGCGGCATTTCTCCTACAATCTTTTTGGCAATCTTCTTCTTTGACCACCTTTCCTCCCATTTATTCAACATTATCCATATACGCATCCCTACAATCAGGTCTTTAGTATGCGTCCTTAATCCTGTGACCCTTTTCTCCTCCAGTTCTTGATCACTATATTGCAACCTATGTGATCCTTGCAACGATTTTGTTTTATTCAGATCCACCTCATATTTCTTGGCCAATTCTGTCAATTTCTCATGTGCGGCCCTTGCTTTACGAGTCACATCCTTTGCTACAAAAAGCAGCTTGTCTGGCTCATAGATCTCTACTCTCTCCACAGGCAGGTTCCCACTAATCATTTCATCTACCTCTGCCTTTAGTCTCACTACATCCAGCAACTTTGCCTTCACGGCACTCCTCCACATTTCTCGACGAGCCGCGCCATTCCGCTCGTCATAATCACTTCTTTGTTCTCGTGGCTTGCTCTCTTCCATCGTATTCCTGGAACCTGGTCTGCTTCCTAAGTTGTCTCGTTCCATATCTCCTGGCATTCTATCGCTCTGATTCCTTACAGGTGGTGCCCACATTCTCAAAGCTGACTTGGACTCGACCAAAGACCCTGGTCTCACCGGTCTCTCATCCACCTGTCCACTAGAGGAGTCTGCGGTGGCTGGCAGTGGCGTGCTCGCTTCTATGGGCTTCGGAGAACGGACCAATTGTACCTCTACGCCATTCCCTCCAACGCTGATCCCCTCTCTCCCTGTCGTCTGCATTAGACTTCCTTCACTTACTCGATCTGGGTCATACACCGATACTATAGGACCAATGGTAACAGGTACCGTCAGGGAGTCCGGCAACTGCATATTCCCCATGGGAGACTGGGTTCCTACTCCCTCCGTTCCTGTGGAGATTTTTCCCACTACTCTCATGTCTGTCTGATTGTGTGACTCGTCCATCCCTCCTGCCACAATCGAATTTCCTTCGCTATATTCTGGATTTAATGGAGGTGGTCTCTCTGACAGCAGCCTGTCTAACAAGCTGTCATCCGTATCACTGTCATCTTCCTCTGCACTTTTTCCCTGCGTGCCTCCCGTTTTCTCTATCAACGGATATAATCTATCCCCCTCAATTGTTTCCACTCTCCACCTTTTCTCCAGTGCATCCCATCTCGCATCTTGAAATGCCATGATCGACTTCTTCACCCTTTCCTGGCTTTTGTCTCTCTTCCTGTCGTACGCTGCTCTAATCCATGCATGTAGCGCCTCAAACTGTGTAGGTCTAGGTAGTGGTCGCAAAGGAAGACATCACAGATTTCAACTGGTATAACACTTCCAACCTGAAAGTACCATAGCGTGGGAAAGTCAATTCTTCTTCTCCTTCTGTCATTTTATGCCAATTCTCAAGCCAAATTATAATATGTAATCCTACATTCTTAGCCATGTAATGTGCTGGCGTATCCTCGGGAGGGGCTTCCTCTCCTCCCCGAGTAACCACATGTCTATCACCTCTACAGAGTTCTCGTAAAACTTTAAAACATTTCATGATGAAGCAGATTTCCGTTCGCACACAAAGTTTTGTTTTTACTTCCTGATTTCAATCCACCAATGCCAGCGCGGCTCACACCAACTGGCCTATCGCAGCGCGGCACTGTCTGACATCACTCTTCCTCCGCTCGCAGCAGTTCCCCTCCTTCTCAATTCGCCCTTTCTCGCTCACACGTGTCCCAATCACACTCCGAAGTAACTGTCTGTCCTACCGGACAATCACCTCTCTGACTGTCGGTCCACCAATGACCAAACAGCCTCTCGAAACTGTTGACCTCAATCTGGCAACTGTCTGTCCGCGAACGACCGGACAATCACCTCTGACACAATCGATAGGATCCAAACGCTCAATGTTCTGTACACAACAACCTACGACCAGCGTTGGTTATTCACACACTCATACATATGCTCCCTATCTTCAGTGGGTTAATCAACGACGTCTCATGACTCCCACAACCTCTGGTCAACAAATCTCAGCTCTGGGTGTCTTCTACACCACAATCTATTATCCCGGGATATCGAATCAAATCTCTCGGCCCCGCGCGCGCTCACGGTCCGATCCTCAATCACACAACTCTCATTCCAACTCCGCAAGACATCACACAACAATTAAACACCGCAATCTAACAAGCATCACCCTGTTCATACTCACTCTACCACGAACTGCTACTTCCGCTGCACCGTCACTCTCCGTCAGTTCTCATCGACCGCCGTCGTCCTCCTCTTACGATCCACTGGATCCCCATCTCTCGGGCTCTATGGGGCAAATAATCTCTTATCCTAATCTAGATCTCCCCTTACCATCAGAGGAAACCATCCTACTCTGCTACCAACTGATAACGCTGATTCTTATCTTATCACCTCTAAGAATCCTCAGGTCGCCAGGATCTTTTTACCTGCTGAATAGTGTGAAGGGAAGAAAATCCTTTTCGGTTATGCAACAACTTAGAATCCAGTTTACCTTAAAAGACCACTGACTCCGAATTCAATTTTGTGGGTTTATTACAGCCAAGAACAACTGCACATGCAAGCACCTCAACACGAGGTTAAAGAAATAGATGGGCACTAATACAAACATCATCCTACGCAGGAGTCTCATCCAACTCAGAATAAGAAGAATTGTTAGCTCCAGAAGTATTAAACAAACAATAACTGCTCCAATCTCTAGGTTATTCTTCATTTACCTAAATAAGGGTAAAACCATTAGCTGTCCCTACTCTATCACTAAGGTGACATACCTACTTAACGAATTTCCCAGGCAAGAGTAAAAGAAAAGGTGTCAGCTGTGAAGACTTCCTATGAAGTGCACTCACTTAGCATTTCGAGCTCGTTCTAAGATGCTCCTTCCTAAATATCTCTCTCTCTCTCTCTGCCCTTCTCTCTGGTCTCCTCTACCTCTTCTCTCTCCTCCTCCCTCGGGGCACTGTCCCTAATACAAAATCCACATACAATTGAACACGCCCTTGTCATGCCTCTTCGGCCAGGTCTTCCTTCTCGTACTTTTCCATCAAAACTCTTACTTCATCCAGGACGGCTGCGATGACCTTGAGTCCCAGGCACCTTCTCTGCTGAAAGTATCATCCCTACATTCCAGTATACTCCCATCTCAATGCATCCCACCAACCTAACTCCTGAAACAAAGAGCCAGTCTTTGGCTAACGAGGCATGTGTCCTTGCACCTGCAACAGAAGATACATTTCAGCAGACTTTCCCTCTGTACGAATCTACCAACTGTGCCCAGAGAGCCTTTCCAAGAGAACACCTTCTCTGCCTACCAAATAAGCTAACATAAGAACGAACAGGCCTTTCCTTGGCGTATATGCAGTCAGGCCTTTACACAATGTAAACACACAATTCTTAATTACTTCTTTAAGCATAGGCTCGTACATTTCATATGCAAACATAAACTACACATGCAATTTAATATCATACACGTTAACTATTGCATCTCAACTACACATAAACTAAATCATCTATGCATCATTTTAAACACATTTCAATACTGCACTACATTTGCATAATTCTAATAACACAACTACTCTCTTATTTTCTCTAATAATGCGGTTTAAGACTACATTTTACTGGCTATTCATTAGTACATAACTGGATATATGCGGGTGCAGACTAACGGTGATTATGATGCACCCCTACAAATTTTACGAGAGCATGGCACTCTATCACCATAGTGAAAGGTATATTGTTTCTCGGCAGGATTACAGACATGCCAGACGTCTATGATACCAAGAGCCCTCAGAAAATCAAATACAATCTTCCCAGATGAATCACTCAAACGAGGGGGCAGGCGGTCCAACGACCCATCCAATGCTGCGTTACAGTCACCACCCAAAAGCATATCTCCGTCAGGCAATCCCAACAGATGTGCACCCAAGTCATTCAAGGTTGTGCAGTGGAGCTTAGGAGGGATATACAAGGATGTGACATTGAGAGGCCTCCCCTCCCACGTCCCCGAGACTGAAACAAACTGGCCCTGAGGGTCACGCACAATATTCTGAATTTCAAAAGGGAGGGCACTACGCACCAGGATACCAACCCCCCTGGAACCACGCGTATAACCGGCGTGGGCAATAAGTTTGTATCCCCACCTGTTAAGCACACAGTAAGTAGGGCCTTGTATGTGAGTCTCTTGAAGAAGCACCAGGTCAGGAGACTGTCGTTTAAGGTATTGCAGCACTATACCCCTCTTGATCCGATCACCTAGACCATTAACGTTCCAGGAGAGAAGCTTAAGGCGGCCCAATGACGGACCCACTTGATCAACCGCACTCATACTGTAAGATGGGATAGGGCCCCCGGACCCTCATAGGCCAGAGGGATGTAATAAACCGCTCGGAAAGTCCCCACAGCGGAAACTTCAGCAGGGCTGATAAACAGTTAGGTACAAAAGAAACATAAGCTCTTACAATGTCTGACTGTATTGTCAGAGAGATGCCCACACAATTTAGTCTGTGAAAATCGACCACTTGAAAAGGACTGCCAAAAAGAAACAAAAAACACAAATAAAAACACACCAACAATACCCCAAGAACTACTAATCACTACCCCCCTCCCTGCCTCCCTGCAACGTGGACTTAAAACTGCTCATCACCCAAAATTGCAGAGTGCCTGTATACCCAAAAACAGATAGACTATATATAGGGGAACGCTACTCAGCCGAAACATCCCAAGAACTTAGACCATGAATTACCAGTTCCCCCCTTCATGACCCACCGACCAGCCCAATATTAAACATCATAAAGAGCTTCACACAATAATTGCCTAACGCATACCAGACTGTCCCACCCCCCATGCAACTCCACCAGCCATCGCAAGGTGTGAAAAAATGTGTCCCAAAAACAAAACAGAACGGCTATTCCATAACTAGACTCTTAGAAACACTTAAATCTGTCCCCAGCCCATACCAGACCAGAGCCGATCAAAAATCCTCCTGTGACTCATCCCAGCCACGTCGCCCAGTTCTGCAACCACCGAGGCACTGTGGCTTCCGAAGCAATCTTACACGTCCTACTCTTCCTCCGTTCGAGGTTCACCAGATGGGGAAGAGCGTTTCTGCGCTTCCGCCGAACGCCACCTTTCCAGCCAGTCCCAGGTATCTTCAAGAGTTTGAAAGAACCATGTTTTTCAGTCGGCTTGCACCCGGAGTTTGGCAGGGAATAGCATAGCATATTTCAAGTTGTGACTTTGGAGTGCACGCTTTACCTCCAAAAAGGACCTGCGTTGCAGTTGCACTTTGTAAGTGAAGTCCGGGAAAAAGGCGATGGTAGAATTTTCGAACTTCAGCGGTGGAGCATCCCTCGCCGTCTGCAAGATCGCATCCCTGTCACGGAAATTGAAGATTCGAGCAAGGATAGGGCAAGGCATAGCTCCCGGCTTCGGGGGACCCCCAGGGACCCTGTGGGCGCGTTCCACCAAAATGAATCGCGAGAGGGAACGAGGCTGCAAGTGTTTCTGAATGAGGTCTTCTACAAACAGATCCGCCGCTTGTCTCTCCGCCCTTTCCGGCACCCCCAAAATTCGCACATTGTTCCTGCGCGCTCGTCCTTCGTAATCCTCAAGCTTAGTCGCTAGATCCAAAGTCTGCGTTTGCAGGCGCTGGACCGCAGTTTCCAACGCTTTATTAGATTGTTGGAGGGTGGATATGGAGTCTTCATTTGTCCTAACCCTGTCCCCCATATTTCTCAAATCAGCGCGGATCAGAGTTATCTCATTGGTCACAGTGTCAATTTTCGCCTCCAGCGCCGTGCGAACACCTTGAATAGCCGCCATTACATCAACCAGGGTCAGGGCCTCATCTTCTGAGTGGTGCTTTGAATCAGGCGATCCTTTATGCCCCTCCACCCCTTCTGACCTGGTGTGAGCATATTTAGCCAGTCTTGCCACAGGAAGCTTCTTAAGTCCCCTGGCAGTGGCCATCTCAGTGGTGTATTATTGCACAGTGAATCAAGCACGGGGGGCACAGCCGGGGGAAGGGGCCAGCGGACAAACGAAACGATGAGCTCTCCAGACTGCCCGAGTCCAAACTTTCCACTACTCCGTAGTGGTAATCCAGGGAGCCCGGGCCAGCATTCTACTCGATACGGCCACAGTCATCAGGCATGAGGAGAGCCTGCATGGAGCCGTACCTGGAGAGGGGGAGGGGGCGGGGGAATCCCCAGTCCTACAATGAGCCCCAACGAGAATCCCAACTTGTGCTGCACCTTCGTTCTGGAGTCACCACAAATGGTCCCCCGCAGGCTTCTATCCCGCCGGCACCGCACTCCACCGGGACCCAGCCAGCCCAGTACGCTGAGCACGGGAGTGGAGCAGCAAAATGGCGGACGTGCCAGACGCTACTCCCAGCTCCTTGGTTACTGTCACAAGGGTGCCGCTGGGGGAGGCGGGAATCCAAACCGGGCCCCCAACACTCACCCCCACACGGGTCCATGCCACAAAAAGGCCAGCATCCAAGGGGGGCCTCCCATACCGGGAGCCCTCGCGGTCAACCGTCACAAGCTCCGACGGCCGGAGGCTCCCGTCGGCAAACCAGCAGGGCACCAGTCATCAAGGCGGGGCCAGGGGGGTCACAGCAGCACCGCGGCGGCCGAGGCAGATGAAAGGACACCGGCACTGCCGCAGAAATCCCCCGCCGTCTCACCCCGCAGCCCGCCGCGGGGAGCCGTGCGACGTCACGGCCGAAGCTCCGTCTCCGCAGCGGCACAAAGTGTCGGGATCGATATCTCCAGATCCCGGCCGCCGATTCAGTTCCGGCAAGCGGCGGGTGAAGCAGCTCGTCGAGGGGAGCACTCTCACAGGGCTAGGTCAAGCAAACGGATAATTTAGACGGATAAGGGGGAATCAGGCTACGGCGACGGCCGGAGCTTTACACAGACACGGCCATCTTGGGTGCTGGCAAGCCACGCCCCGGTGAGTGTAATGTTGAGAGAAGAAGACTGAATATGAAAGAGATCACACCCTTCATCGAGCCTACTTTCCGAACAAAGTTCTCAATCAGCGTGCAATCCCTTGTAGCTGCCTCCCTGATCTGTGGATGTGTTACCCAGTGTTTAAGCTGGAGGTAGTGAAAATGCTCGCTAGGAGGTACCTGGAAATCCCTTTGGCAGCTTTCGAAGGTGAGGATGTCACTGATTATGAAACAGATCTGAGATCATTAGGCACCCTCCCTCCCTCCATTTGTCGAATGGCCCCTCTTGTAGCACTGGGGGAAACTCTGGGTTAAAATGGATTGGAGTGTAAGGTGAAGGGAAAGTTGTCCACCCCCCACCGCTCGTGACCTCATCCCAAACCTTGAGTGTTGTACGTGTTGGGGTGCTAATTTAAGCATTGGCAGGCCTATCTTTCTTGCGTTTCCACATGACATCCCAGATCGTCCTTCCCACTATCGCCCTTTCCATGTGGAGCCAGTGTTTGTCGGACTCCCTCAGGGACCACTCCGCTACGATCCTCAATTGGGCCGCTTTATAATACAGACTGAAATCCGGGAGTGCTACCCCCCTTCCCTCTCCGTGCGACGTAACGTATGGAAGGGGAGACGCGCTCTACCATTTTGCCACACATATTTAGTGATAATGGAACGCAACTTAGGTAGCCAATCCCGTTCCAGGTCAATTGAAAGCACCTGGAACAAGTATAATAGCTTAGGCAACATTGTCATCTTTACAGCATTTATTCGCCCGAGCCAAGATATATAGAGGGGTCTCCATCTTTTGAGTTCCTACTGTAGTTGGGACATTAATGGGGGGAAATTGGCCCTGAAGAGATCCTCCACCCTCGATGTAAGCTGAATTCCCAGATATTGAAGAGAGCGCTTGGCCCACTGGAAAGGGGTTTGCCCCTGGAGAGAGTGAACTTCTCTGTCTGGGATTGTGAGGTTCAAAATGGAAGATTTGGACAGGTTGACTTTGAAGCCGGAGACACCCTCGAACCTGCGTAATTCTATCTGTAGCGCTTGTAATGAGGGGCCAGGGTCAGAGAGGGTCATCAGCACATCATCTGCAAATAGTGACAGTTTGTGTTCTTCTCCGCCGAAGCCTATCCCCTTGATCCCTGGAGTTGCCCTTATCCGAGCAGGTAGCGGTTCGATGCTTAAAGCAAAAAGCAAGGGCGAGAGTGGACACCCCTGGCGAGTTCCTCTGTCCAGGGGGAACGGAAGCGACTTTGACCCGTTGACCTGCACACTCGAGAGAGGGTGTGCGTAGTTAGCCTTAATCATTCCAATAAAACCCTTCCCAAAGCCAAAGCGTTCTAGGGTATTGAAGAGGAACGACCAATCCACCCTGTCAAAGGCCTTTTCGTCATCCAGGCCCACGAGGACCGCTGGTATTTTAAATGTTGTTGCTTTCTCTATCAGGTGAATTGTCCTACGGATATTGTCGTGGGTCTGCCTCCCCTTTATGAAGCCCGATTGATCAGGATGGATTAGCGCTGGCATCAAGTCCTCTAACCTGGCTGCCAATGTGGCCGAAAACAATTTTGCATCTAAATTTAGCAATGCGATTGGCCTCTAGGAGAAGCAATTTTGGGGGTCTTTCCCTGTCTTAGGGATTACTGTGATCACTGCTTGACTGGTAGGTCGCTCCCCCACCACACAGCTCCGTCTGTGTGCCCTGCTGCTGCCCCTGATTGTGCTCGTTTTTCCTTTCTGTGCCCCCTTGCTGCCCCTGATTGTGCTCTGCTTTTTCCTTTCTGTGCCCCCTTGCTGCCCCTGATTGTGCTCTGTTTTTTCCTTTCTGTGCCCCCCTTGCTGCCCCTGATTGTGCTCGTTTTTCCTTTCTGTGCCCCTTGCTGCCCCTGATTGTGCTCGTTTTTCCTTTCTGTGCCCCCTTGCTGCCCCTGATTGTGCTAGTTTTTTCCTTTCTGTGCCCCCTTGCTGCCCCTCATTGTGCTCGTTTTTTTCCCTTTCTGTGCCCCCTTGCTGCCCCTGATTGTGCTCGTTTTTTCCTTTCTGTGCCCCCTTGCTGCCCCTCATTGTGCTAGTTTTTTCCTTTCTGTGCCCCCTTGCTGCCCCTCATTGTGCTCTGTTTTTTTCCTTTCTGTGCCCCCTTGATGCCCTGATTGTGCTCGTTTTCCCTTCTGTGCCTGTTTCCGCCGCTGCGCCTGCGGCCCCGCCCCTCACTGCCCATTCGCTGCCCCATTCCCTGCTCCTCCCTCCCACCTCCCCATTTATGGCGGCCGCTGCGTGGTGAAGAGAGCGAGCCCTGACCTTGACTGGTAGGTCGCTCCCCCACCACACAGCTCCGTCTGTGTGCCCTGCTGCTGCCCCTGATTGTGCTCGTTTTTCCTTTCTGTGCCCCCTTGCTGCCCCTGATTGTGCTCTGTTTTTTCCTTTCTGTGCCCCCCTTGCTGCCCCTGATTGTGCTCTGTTTTTTCCTTTCTGTGCCCCCTTGCTGCCCCTGATTGTGCTCGTTTTTTCCTTTCTGTGCCCCCCTTGCTGCCCCTGATTGTGCTCGTTTTTCCTTTCTGTGCCCCCTTGCTGCCCCTGATTGTGCTCTGCTTTTTCCTTTCTGTGCCCCCTTGCTGCCCCTGATTGTGCTCTGTTTTTCCTTTCTGTGCCCCTTGCTGCCCCTCATTGTGCTAGTTTTTCCTTTCTGTGCCCCCTTGCTGCCCCTCATTGTGCTCGTTTTTTTCCCTTTCTGTGCCCCCTTGCTGCCCCTGATTGTGCTCTGTTTTTCCCTTTCTGTGCCCCCTTGCTGCCCCCTGATTGTGCTCTGTTTTTTTTTTTTCCTTTCTGTGCCCCCTTGATGCCCTGATTGTGCTCGTTTTTCCTTTCTGTGCCCCCTTGCTGCCCCTGATTGTGCTCGTTTTTTCCTTTCTGTGCCCCCCTTGCTGCCCCTGATTGTGCTCGTTTTTTTCCTTTCTGTGCCCCCTTGCTGCCCCTGATTGTGCTCGTTTTTTCCTTTCTGTGCCCCCTTGCTGCCCCTGATTGTGCTCGTTTTTCCTTTCTGTGCCCCCTTGCTGCCCCTCATTGTGCTAGTTTTTTCCTTTCTGTGCCCCCTTGCTGCCCCTGATTGTGCTCGTTTTTTTTCCTTTCTGTGCCCCTTGCTGCCCCTGATTGTGCTCGTTTTTTCCTTTCTGTGCCCCCTTGCTGCCCCTGATTGTGCCTGTTTTTTCCTTTCTGTGCCCCCCTTGCTGCCCCTGATTGTGCTCTGTTTTTTCCTTTCTGTGCCCCCTTGCTGCCCCTGATTGTGCTCGTTTTTCCTTTCTGTGCCCCCTTGCTGCCCCTGATTGTGCTCGTTTTTCCTTTCTGTGCCCCCCTTGCTGCCCCTGATTGTGCTCGTTTTTCCTTTCTGTGCCCCCTTGCTGCCCCTCATTGTGCTAGTTTTTCCTTTCTGTGCCCCCTTGCTGCCCCTCATTGTGCTCGTTTTTTTCCCTTTCTGTGCCCCCTTGCTGCCCCTGATTGTGCTCGTTTTTCCCTTTCTGTGCCCCCTTGCTGCCCCCGATTGTGCTCGGTTTTTTTTTTTTTCCTTTCTGTGCCCCCTTGATGCCCTGATTGTGCTCTGTTTTTCCTTTCTGTGCCCCCTTGCTGCCTCTGATTGTGCCTCGTTTTTTCCTTTCTGTGCCCCCTTGCTGCCCCTGATTGTGCTCGTTTTTTTCCTTTCTGTGCCCCCTTGCTGCCCCTGATTGTGCTCGTTTTTTCCTTTCTGTGCCCCCCTTGCTGCCCCTGATTGTGCTCGTTTTTCCTTTCTGTGCCCCCTTGCTGCCCCTCATTGTGCTAGTTTTTTCCTTTCTGTGCCCCCTTGCTGCCCCTGATTGTGCTCGTTTTTTTTTCCTTTCTGTGCCCCCTTGATGCCCTGATTGTGCTCGTTTTCCCTTCTGCGCCTGTTTCCCGCCGCTGCGCCCTGCGGCCCCCGCCCTCACTGCCCATTCGCTGCCCCATTCCCTGCTCCTCCCTCCCACCTCCCCATTTATGGCGGCCGCTGCATGGTGAAGAGAGCGACCCCTGACCTTGACTGGTAGGTCGCTCCCCACCACACAGCTCCGTCTGTGTGCCCTGCTGCTGCCCCTGTTTGTGCTCGTTTTTCCTTTCTGTGCCCCCTTGCTGCCCCTGATTGTGCTCGCTTTTTCCTTTCTGTGCCCCCCTTGCTGCCCCTGATTGTGCTCTGTTTTTTTCCTTTCTGTGCCCCCTTGATGCCCTGATTGTGCTCGTTTTTTTCCTTTCTGTGCCCCCTTGATGCCCTGATTGTGCTCGTTTTTCCTTTCTGTGCCCCCTTGCTGCCCCTGATTGTGCTCGCTTTTTCCTTTCTGTGCCCCCTTGCTGTCCCTGATTGTGCTCGTTTTTTTCCTTTCTGTGCCCCCCTTGCTGCCCCTGATTGTGCTTGTTTTTTCCTTTCTGTGCCCCCCTTGCTGCCCCTGATTGTGCTCTGTTTTTCCTTTCTGTGCCCCCTGCTGCCCCTCATTGTGCTAGTTTTTTCCTTTCTGTGCCCCCTTGCTGCCCCTGATTGTGCTCTGTTTTTTTTCCTTTCTGTGCCCCCTTGATGCCCTGATTGTGCTAGTTTTCCCTTCTGTGCCTGTTTCCCGCCGCTGCGCCCTGCGGCCCCGCCCCCTCACTGCCCATTCGCTGCCCCATTCCTTGCTCCTCCCTCCCACCTCCCCATTTATGGCGGCCGCTGCGTGGTGAAGAGAGCGACCCTGACCTTGACTGGTAGGTCGCTCCCCCACCACACAGCTCCGTCTGTGTGCCCTGCTGCTGCCCCTGATTGTGCTCGTTTTTCCTTTCTGTGCCCCCTTGCTGCCCCTGATTGTGCTCGTTTTTCCTTTCTGTGCCCCCTTGCTGCCCCTCATTGTGCTAGTTTTTTCCTTTCTGTGCCCCCTTGCTGCCCCTGATTGTGCTCGTTTTTTTTCCTTTCTGTGCCCCTTGATGCCCTGATTGTGCTCGTTTTTCCTTTCTGTGCCCCCTTGCTGCCCCTGATTGTGCTCGCTTTTTCCTTTCTGTGCCCCCTTGCTGCCCCTGATTGTGCTCGTTTTTTTCCTTTCTGTGCCCCCTTGCTGCCCCTGATTGTGCTCGTTTTTCCTTTCTGTGCCCCCTTGCTGCCCCTGATTGTGCTCGTTTTTCCTTTCTGTGCCCCCTTGCTGCCCCTCATTGTGCTAGTTTTTCCTTTCTGTGCCCCCTTGCTGCTCCTGATTGTGCTCGTTTTTTTTTCCTTTCTGTGCCCCCTTGATGCCCTGATTGTGCTTGTTTTCCCTTCTGTGCCTGTTTCCCGCCGCTGCGCCCCTGCGGTCCCGCCCCCTCACTGCCCATTCGCTGCCCCATTCCCTGCTCCTCCCTCCCACCTCCCCATTTATGGCGGCCGCTGCGCGGCCGCGCCGATGGCGCGCCAAAGGCGCGCCTAAGGCAAGCCCGTCGGCGCCCGTCCGCGCCGTGACCGCGCCCAGCGCCAGACCCCCTGGTCCGGGCATCCCCCGCGCCCGCCACATCAACAGACGCCGATACGACGCCAGCACCCTCCACGCACTCAACCCCGGAAAAGATCACGCCTGCTACCAGGCCACCCCGAAGCGCACCCAAGGGCTCCTTCACCTGCCGGAACTGCAGCTTCACCAGCACCCGCCCCGCCAAACCACCGCCCAGGAAAGAACCCAACTACCTCAGATGCATCCTCCTCAACACCCGCTCCGCCCGCAAACACGCCATCGAACTCTGGGACCTTCTCGACTCAACCTCCCCAGACGTCGCATTCCTGACGGAGACCTGGCTGAATCCCGCTTCAGCCCCCGACATCGCCATTGCCATCCCGGACGGATACAAGATCACCCGCAGGGACCGCACCAACGGAGTCGGAGGAGGCATCGCCATCGTCCACAGGAACACCCTCAGAGTCTCAACCAACACCGACGACACCCTCAGCACCGCCGAACACATGCACTTCCAGATCCACACCGATCCCAACACCACCCTCAGAGGAACCCTCATCTACAGACCCTCCGGACCCCGACCACAGTTCAGCGATTCCATCGCTGACTTCGTCAGCACACACGCCATCGCCTCCACGGACTACATCCTCCTCGGGGACCTGAACTTCCACCTCGAGAACAACAAGGACACCAACTCCACCACCCTGATCGACAACCTCGCCACCCTCGGACTCAGACAGCTCGTGACTACACCCACCCACGCCGCCGGCCACACGCTCGACTCCATCTTTTCCGCAAGCCCACACGTCTCCTTCAACCACACCTCCGAACCCCACTGGACTGACCACCACTGCATCCACTTCACCTACAGGAAGCCCACCACGCACCACCGCACCGAACAAATGCCTCGCCGCTGCTGGAGCAGAGTCACGGAAGACCAGCTAACCACAACCCTCGCCCTGAGCCCACCCGCCGAACCCTCCGACCCCGACACCGCCGCCCGCAACCTCAGACAGTGGATCGACGACTGCGCCAACACCTCGCCCCGCTCAAGAATCCGCCCAACAGCCACACCAGCAAGAAAGCCACCTGGTTCACCAAAGACCTCCAGGCCTCCAAACGAACATGCCGAAAACTGGAGAAGATCTGGCTCCACGAACGGACAGCGGACAGCTACGCCGCCCACAAGAGCGCCACCCGCAGTCACCATCACCTCATCAGATCCGCCAAAAGGGCCTCACTCAAAGACCGCCTAGACAACAACGCACACAACAGCAAAGAGCTCTTCAACATCGTGAAGGAACTCTCCAACCCCAGCTCCAACACCAACGACATTCAGCCGCCGCGAGACCTGTGCGACTCACTGGCCACCTTCTTCCACCGCAAAATCGCCGACATCCACGACAGCTTCAACACCACGACCGCCCCGGCAACCACCGAGACCACTGCCCCCACAACCACCAACCGCCTGCTCTCCTGGACCAACATCAACGACGAGGACACCAGCGAGATCATGAACACCATCCACTCCGGTTCACCGCTAGACCCGTGCCCTCACCACATCTTCAACAAAGCCAGTACAGCCATCGCGCCCCATCTCCGGAAAATAATCAACATCTCCTTCGAGACAGCAACCTTCCCGGAAAGCTGGTCGCACGCCGAGATCACCGCCTTACTCAAGAAACCCAAGGCAGACCCCAAGGACCTCAAGAACTTCCGACCCATCTCTCTGCTCCCGTTCCCCACGAAGGTCACCGAGAAAATCGTCAACAAACAACTGACCCGCTACCTCGAGGAGAACAACATCCTGGACCCTTCCCAGTCTGGCTTCCGCAGCAACCACAGCACCGAAACCGCCCTCATCGCCATCACCGATGACATCAGGACCCTGCTAGACAACGGAGAAACAGCATCCCTCATCCTCCTGGACCTATCAGCCGCCTTCGACACGGTCTGCCACCACACACTATGAACACGCCTTCACGACGCCGGGATCCAAGAGAAGGCCCTGGACTGGACCACATCCTTCCTTTCCGGCAGAACACAAAGCGTCCGCCTCGCCCCTTCCGATCCAAGGCCACCAAGATCATCTGCGGCGTACCCCAAGGCTCCTCCCTCAGCCCAACGCTGTTCAACATCTACATGGTACCCTCGCCCACGTCGCCCGACAGCACAACCTCAACATCATCTCCTACGCCGACGACACCCAGCTGATCCTCTCCCTCACCAAAGACCCTCACACCGCCAAAGCCCACCTCCACGAAGGAATGAAGGCCGCCGCCGAATGGATGAGGACCAGCCGCCTGAAGCTGAACTCGGACAAGACGGAGGTCCTCATCCTTGGTTCCAACCCTTCAGCCTGGGACGACTCCTGGTGGCCAACATCACTGGGAACAGCCCCGCCACCCACCGACCACGTACGCAACCTAGGGGTCATCCTCGACTCCACCCTCTCCATGACTAAGCAGGTCAACGCCGTTTCCTCATCCTGCTTCAACATCCTCCGAATGCTCCGCAGGATCTTCAAGTGGATCCCCACCGAAACAAGAAAACAGTCACCCAGGCCCTCGTCACCAGCAGGCTGGACTACGGAAACGCCCTCTACGCAGGAACGACGGCTAAACTCCTGAGACAGCTGCAACGCATCCAGAACGCCTCTGCACGTCTTATCTCGACATCCCCCGACGCAGCCACATCACACCCCACCTGAGAGACCTGCACTGGCTCCCTGTCAACAAGAGGATAACCTTCAAGCTCCTCACCCACGCACAAAGCACTCCACAACTCCGGACCAGCCTACCTCAACAGACGACTCAGCTTCTACACCCCCACCCGCCAGCTCCGCTCGACCAGCCTCGCCCTCGCTACAGTCCCCCGCATCCGGAAAACGACCGCCGGCGGCAGATCCTTCTCCCACCTCGCCGCCAAGACCTGGAACACCCTCCCCACCAACCTCCGACAGACCCAAGACCTACTGGCCTTCAGAAGACTCCTCAAGACCTGGCTCTTCGATCAGTAGCAGCACCACCCCCCCTCTTCCCCCAGCGCCTTGAGACCCTCGCGGGTATGTAGTGCGCTTTATAAGTGACATGATTGATTGATTGATTGATTGATTGATTGACTGCTTCAGCCATAGAGTTTGTCACCGTGTGCCCCTCTGCTATAGCGTTGAATAGAATTGTGAGGTGTGGGGTTATCTCCACCGCATATGTTTTATAAAAATGGGCCGTTAGGCCATCCGGTCCTGGAGCCTTGTGCTGCTTAAGTCTCGCGATCGCCTTCCCTACCTCCTCTGCTGTAATAGGGGCGTTTAGTTGGTCGTTCCATGTTACCGGAACTTGGGGCAGTTTAAGGGAATGTAAGTATTGAAGTTGTGCCTGCGGGTCTGTAGGGGATCCTGTGTAAAGCTCTCTATAAAACCTTCCGAATATTTTTGCCTTTGCCTCATCTGCCAGTGTTATGTTGCCCTCAGCATCACAGATAGCCCCTATGTATTCCCTCTCCCTTTTTTCCCGAAGCTGTCTAGCTAGGTGTGCTCCCACCTTATTCCCCTGGGTGTAGGAAATCTGACGGAGCCGCAGCAGGGTGAGATCTGCTCTGTTAGTGTAAATCGCCATGATTTTCCCTTTCAGGTCACTTAATTGACGTTGCAGGGCCCGTGTAGGGTCTTTTTGTACTCTCGCTCAACTCCTCTAGCTCGGCCTCTAAAGCCTCCCGCTCCCTGGTTCTCTGTTTATTCAAGGTAGAGTTTATTTCAATGCATTTGCCCCTTAGGACTGCTTTGAAAGCGTCCCAATTGTTCAGGGGGGAAGTAGCCTGCGGCTGATTCAATTGGAAAAATTCAGTGATTGCCGTCATCTTGGGAGACCCTGTCTCTAGTGATTGACGCTGGGAAGTACCATCTTGGAGGACCTGGATTAGTGCACCCCCAGGAAAGGCAGATCGAGACAAGGCTGTGATCTGAGATAGTGATCGGGAGAATTTTTGCCGCCTGAAGGGACCACAGTAGAGATTGGCTTATAAATATATAATCCAGCCTCGAGTAAGATTGATGAACGTGGGAGCGGAAAGTGTAGTCTTTGGTGGTCGGATATAATGTTCGCCATGCATATTTTAAGCCTAACGCCAGTATCGTCTGTTTAACCCCTTTGGGAAAGCTACCTGTGGCCGATCTATGGGGGTGGGTTCTATCTAGTTCTGCGTGCCATGTTAGGTGGAAGTCCCCCATTAGAATCATCGGGCCTTCTGCAAATCCGCCCACCAAATCCAAAAAGGAGGTCAAGTAGGCTGGTTGACCTGTGTTAGGAGCGTAAGCCAAAATAAATGTGCATTGTCTACCCCTTAGCTTCCCCTTCACCATGATGACCTTCCCCTCTCTCCGCCAATATTGTAACAAACGGGGGTGCGCAGCTCAAGAAGTCCAATAAGCCAAAGTAGTTAGAAAAATAACTTCTTTATTCCAAAAATTCTTTTAAAATTCGAGTATAGACAATCCAGCCAACGCGTTTTATTCCCATATAGGGAACTTCCTCGGGGCTGTAAAGGTATAACACAAACACATATATATTACATATAAATCATGAGACACAGGACTAAAAAGAACCAAACAGACATAATTCAAAAAAAGCAAAGCTAAATCATGCTGATAGAGACAAAAAAAGGAAAACACAAAAATCAAACAATATCAACTACACGATATAAACAAACATGACTCAATATATCAAAACAAAACACATAATTTAAAACATTAATATAAAAGTGGAGTCACCACTTGCTCGAACATACTAACAGTGTTATATCCAAGATAGTGTTAACCCGATAATTTGTGAAGAAATTTCATTGAAATGTGAAATAGCATAAAACACTATAGTTTAAGTACACAGTCAAAGTCCTTCGAGCGATATAAATCTATAGTGTGTAATAGATCGAAAAAGACAGAGTAAAAATAGAAAAGAAAAAGGCAGAGTAAAAATGCTATTGGACGGGAACAATCCAAAGAAATGAAAAGTAAAAAGTATGTGTGTAAGATGTAGAAAAGGTGATAGCAAGAAGGAGGAAAAGAGGGGGGGATCCTATATATAATCTTCAGTAAAAGAAACACCAAATCTGATTAATAGACAACTAGAATGAGAGAAATGGTATCAGGAACACATATAAAGCTTCTTACCAAACAATGTATCACTCGAAAAGTACACTTCGAAACAGATGCCAGCAAAAATTGTTATTCATAACGGTTGTGATGCAGCAGTTGACTTCTCACATAAAACAATATACTCCAATGTAGTCCTACAAGAAAATGTGAATGCAATTGTTGGTAATGAAAAAGCACCAGACCAAGTCAAAGAAATGAAAAAACTGTAATAGGGGGATGAGGTATTGGCCATAGCCAAATACAAATATATTAACCACTAGGTCAGGGACCCGGTGGGCAAAGAAAGGGTCAGATTGAAAAAAGTGACCTGTATTGATAACAATTTTAACAATTCATGCAACCCTCAATCCCATGAACAAATGAAAAGGGAAGAAGATTTTTAGAATTTCTTATATAACAAATAACATTAAGAAAAAAGGGGCCCACTCAATCGCCATTAGTTGCGCGATCCAAAGTAATGGATCGGTATAGACGCACCTGTATTAGCCGCCCAAGATACTCCTAGGAATTAAAGTGAATGAATCCGTTTGAGAGAAATCATACACCCTCACAGGAGGAGATCAATTGTAAAGATAATTTGGAGCGCCTAGCAAGAAAGAAAAAATACATAAACATATATTCTCGGCACCCATCAGAAACATAAAAGTGCCCCCCAATCCACCGCAACTACAATTCGGAACACATTTTAGTGTGAGGAAGACCAGAACACAAGGTTGTAGAGACCATTCATAGACATAGATAAGTACCCTCAAAAATAGCGACCATTATATTAGCGTGTATGAAGTACCACAGTCAATCAGTTTTACACAAAAACAAAGATTGTATGATGTCATACCTCTATATTTACTTCGCATCACCAACAATATATTCCCAATGTTTGTATGGTACAGTGTATTGCACCGTCGCCCATATATATTACAAGTAGTAATGGGGATTCCTGTCAAATCAAGAGAATAAACAATTAAAATCCAGCCACACAAACAGATGGCGACAATTCAATTGACCTATCTGCACTATTTGACTATGTTTTTCAAAATCTTGTATGATACGCTTCTCAAAAATCGGATTGATTCTAGACTACAAATCCCAGCAACCACCAAAGCACAGAAACACACAAGTGAGGACATCGCTTAAAATCGCTTAGGGCCCATATCCTTCGATATATTAACCGCTAGACTCCTTCATGCAATGTAAACCGATAACAGTACAATTTATTGTCATCGGTAACATGGCATTGAAACCGACCACATTTTAGTCCACTCCGTTACACATGCAACCCCGAACACATTAAAAAGCTCCGTGATTTCTGACACTTAGTACACACACCCAACGCTTGATTTGACAGGAATCCCCATTACTACTTGTAATATATATGGGCGACGGTGCAATACACTGTACCATACAAACATTGGGAATATATTGTTGGTGATGCGAAGTAAATATAGAGGTATGACATCGTACAATCTTTGTTTTTGTGTGAAACTGATTGACTGTGGTACTTCATACACGCTAATATAATGGTCGCTATTTTTGAGGGTACTTATCTATGTCTGTGAATGGTCTCTACAACCTTGTGTTCTGGTCTTCCTCACACTAATATGTGTTGCGTATTGTAGTTGCCGTGGATTGGGGGGCACTTTTATGTTTCTGATGGGTGCAGAGAATATATGTTTATGTATTTTTTCTTTCTTGCTAAGCGCTCCAAATTATCTTTACAATTGATCTCCTCCTGTGAGGATGTATGATTTCTCTCAAACGGATTCATTCACTTTAATTCCTAGGAGTATCTTGGGTGGCTAATACAGGTGCGTCTATACCGATCCATTACTTCGGATCGCGCAACTAATGGCGATTGAGTGGGCCCCTTTTTTCTTAATGTTATTTGTTATATAAGAAATTCTAAAAATCTTCTTCCCTTTTCATTTGTTCATGGGATTGAGGGTTGCATGAATTGTTAAAATTGTTATCAATACAGGTCACTTTTTTCAATCTGACCCTTTCTTTGCCCTCCGGGTCCCTGACCTAGTGGTTAATATAATTGTATTTGGCTATGGCCAATACCTCATCCCCCTATTACTGTTTTTTCATTTCTTTGACTTGGTCTAGTGCTTTTTCATTACCAACAATTGCATACACATTTTCTTGTAGGACTACATTGGAGTATATTGTTTTATGTGAGAAGTCAACTGCTGCATCACAACCGTTATGAATAACAATTTTTACTGGCATCTGTTTCAAGTTTACTTTTCGAGTGATACATTGTTTAGTAAGAAGCTTTATATGTATTCCTGATACCATTTCTCTCATTCTAGTTGTCTATTAATCAGATTTGGTGTTTTTTTACTGAAGATTATATATAGGATCCCCCCTCTTTCTCCTCCTTCTTGCTATCACCTTTTCTACATCTTACACACATACTTTTTACTTTTCATTTCTTTGGATTGTTCCCGGTCCAATAGCATTTTTACTCTGCCTTTTTCTTTTCTATTTTTACTCTGTCTTTTCGTCTATTACACACTATAGATTTATATCGCTCGAAGGACTTTGACTGTGTACTTAAACTATAGTGTTTTATGCTATTTCACATTTCAATTAAATTTCTTCACAAATTATCGGGTTAACACTATCTTGGATATAACACTGTTAGTATGTTCGAACAAGTGGTGACTCCACTTTTATATTATTGTTTTAAATTATGTGTTTTGTTTTGATATATTGTGTCATGTTTGTTTATATCGTGTAGTTAATATTGTTTGATTTTTGTGTTTTCCTTTTTTTGTCTCTATCAGCATGATTTAGCTTTGCGTTTTTTTGAATTATGTATGTTTGGTTCTTTTTAGTCCTGTGTCTCATGATTTATATGTAATATATATGTGTTTGTGTTATACCTTTACAGCCCTGAGGAAGATCCCCATATGTGAATAAAACGCGTTGGCTGGATTGTCTATACTTGATGAATTTTTAAAGAATTTTTGGAATAAAGAAGTTATTTTTCTAACTACCATGGCTTATTGGACTTCTTGAGCTGCGCACCCCCGTTTGTTACAATATTCGTGGATCTGGAGCACAGTGACGTCACTCAACGGCTGACGTAGGGGTAGTCTGCACAGCGAATTTACATATAGGAACTGGCACGAGGTGCGGCATAGAAGGTCCGCCGTTGTTGCTTTGGGAAAATTGACCTTCCCCTCTCTGTCTGCTTTTATGGCTTCTGGCTGAAATTTTGTCGAGGAGTGAAACAATAGAGCAACTCCTTTTTGCTTGGTCGTCACCGACGATCTATATATTAGGGAGTACCTTTTATGTCGGAGCCGTAACTCCTCTGATTTCTTTAAATGTGTTTCCTGAAGTGCTACTATGTCAAAATGGTGGTCTAACAGGCAGTACTTAATTTGTAAAATATTAAGTGCCAGGGCTATGACCAGGAGGCCACTGCAGCTTGCACCACCTATCGCCCTTGTCATCGCTGCCAAAACAACTACTAACCATCTCTCTCTCGCATGTAAATGCGACAGTTCAGATTATTCCAGGTCCCCAAAGCTAAAGGAATGGCTGGGGAGGCAGGTATTAGCAATTTAAATGTATATTGTATTCCTAAACAACCGTTGTTCTGCTCATCTCTAAATTGGATGAGCAGCGCCACCATGTGGTGGACTGTTCTAAGTATGCTGTTGACAATTAGGTGCCGGTGCCGAGCACCGGAAACCAATTAAGTGCCGGTGCTTAGCACCGGAAAGCCCCGGCTCAAATTAAGCACTGCTAACAGGTAATTCCAAGCCTTTTGTCGTTTGAGGGGTGAGTTCAAATCCCTCACATTCCAAGAGGCTATTGTGATCATCCCGTTATTGGCCCCCTCCTCTCCTCCCCGATGTGAGAAGTTGGCCTGGTATATGCTGTCCACTAATTATAGTGGGCACCTTGCACCAGTCCAAACAACCCCTTATTGGAGATAGGTTAAAGACAACCTTATTGAAAGCTATCCTAGTGGTAGCTATGGAGAGCAGCCTTCAGGCTAAGTCTTGAAGGAATGTAAAGCAGCTTGTTTTACCAGTCTATAATCTCTTGAGTGACCAAATGAAAGAGCACCACACCAGGTATATATTCAAAATATATGTATTTATTGCTAAACACACCCCTCTAGTCTCTTTATGAGGCTAGAGTTCAAGTACATAAGTTATAAGTTATTAAATCACAGTAATAGCACAAATACACGTTTGGGCCCTAGGGGCGTACCAAACCATATACCAATAAAGTGGTATGCGAACCACGACTGAACTAGACACTAGGCCTAGAGCCTCTAGAAGTGCTTGGACCACAAGGAACCACCCAAGGTAGTGACACAGGGGACCCACGGGAGACGCGTGCAGTGTAAATACACAACCGCGATACGCCGTTAACTTCTATGGAGAAAGTCGGGATCGGGAAAATAGAGAAAAGGGACACTTAAAAGAGGACTAGGACAAAACCCTTTGAGATCTAGGACTTTGAAGAGTCTCTACCCACGGGAGCACCGGAGTACTCGTGTTACCTCACCCAGGGAAGCCGGGTGCATAGGTGCCTTTCGGGTCGGGTTTCGTCGTCGATTCGAATGGCGATCTGCTGCAAAGTGCTGCTGGCGGCCAAGAGAAAAGTGTCCGGGTGGATCCAAGAGTGGATCGGAGTTCTGAAGAACCTGAAAGCAGAGGGGACAGAGTCTGGGTCACTAGCCAGTGACCAGGAAGGCGATGGACAGATGCCCACCGATGTCGAGTGCTTCAGGTGCGTTGACGGTCGTCTTGACTCTTCAGCCACGAGGTCCAGGAGGCGTTGTCGGCGACCAGGAGCAGGATTCGGGCTGGTACACGATGTCTGTCGAGTGCTGAGGTGTCGGCGACCGGATTGGACCCAACAAGCCTTGGCAACGGCAAGTCTCGGTGAAGATGTAGATCGTCGATGGTGCAGACCAGCAAGGTCTGTGGAACTCACCCAGCGAGGGTAAGTGAGGGCAGGCCTGGAGCAACCAGGATGCCAAGTAAGAAAAGGATTGGCCTTCGTTAAGGGCTACTAGCCAACGGGCTAGCGACCGCAAAGGAGCCTCGTGACGCCGCACGTGGATCTGGCTTACAGGACACTCGTGGAGTGGGGGCCAGTGATCTTCGGTGCAGGTGGTGCTGGAGGCTAGGGCTACTCGGAGCCCAAAGCACGACTTCTTGGGAGACCCAGAAGATGATGCACTTGCAAATGTGCTCGGTGTCCAGGGGTCACGGTCTCAAGTCACCCACGATAGCCACGGGCCTCAGCTTTGCTGGGGACTCAGGGTAGCCTCGGGAAGTCTGAGAATCCACCTCTGGTGATGCGATGACTTCGGCGTCCGACGGGAGCTTCAGAAATGCGAACCGGACAGATGCTTCTTTGGTGCCTGCCAAGCAGGGGAGTCACTCCTTGACCCCAAGGGAGATTCTTCAGTCCTCTAATCTTGTAGTAGAGCGTCGAAGGTCCAGGATTCAGTTTCAGAGTTTCGTCCAGGTATAATCTAAAGTCCTAAGGACTGGGTTCCTACCTTTATTCTAAAGATAGGGGTTGGACTACTCTGTGGCCCCACCTATGGGTGGGTCAGGGCAGAGGGGTGGCTACACCCCTTTCCCTTTGTCCAGTTCGCGCCAAAGCAGGGGCTGCAAGCCCCTGATCCGGTTTGAACTGGGGTATGCACAGGGACACCAAATGTGCCCCCAGTGCAGGACTTCAAAGCACCCGAAAGTGCTCCCGCCCAGCCCCAATACACATTATCCTGTCTGGGGAGGTGGTCACACCTCCCTGGGACAGGAAACCTATTGTCCAGGCCTCCCCTGCCGGAGTTTCGTCCAGCAGCAGGAGGCCAGACTCGTGTCTGTGGCAGCAGCATCCATTTTGTGATGCCAGGGCTCTGGAAAGAAGTTACCGGACTAGTCAGAGTTAACATGTCTTTCCCTCTAGAAGGGTGGAATGCTACCCCCGCCGCCAGGATTGGCGGGGGGTAGTATTCCAAGATGTTTGACACCAAACACGACATGTTTAGGTGCAGCCATTCCAAAGTTAGCATTTTACCGCGAGGATATAATGCGCTTAAGAGTATATGGTCAGGCTGCACTACAAACAGCATCAGAGATGGTCTCCGAACGCTGCAGAGGGGCCCTGCTCATGCAGGGGCACCCTCTCACATAGGAACCACGCACTCTGCCTTTAGGATTGATAAGGCCTGCCTTAGGAGTGACTTATAGGTTTATATGTGTGTATGTATTTCGTGATATAGGTAACCTATATCACAGTAAGGGGTGCATGCACCACCTTACCCAGGCTGCAGTAGCAGACCTGTGGTGTCAGTTTGGATGGCCTTCCAGGGGTGGCATAATACATGCTGCAGCCCCTGGCAGGCCTCTGAGGTACCTATGCCCTTGGTACATAGTATACCATATACTAGGGACTTATAAGGGCACTCCAGATCCCAATCAGTGATGTGCCTAAGGCACATGGAAACCATTTTAGAGAGGAAGCAGCTAGGCTGGGGTTCTGATTAGCAGGGCCCCAGCCAGACTAATGTCGAAAAACAGTGAAGCATCAGCAAAAAGTGGGGGTACCCATGTGAAGCAGATCCTACTCTCCTACACAACCCCCCCAAACGTAGGGACATTAAACTAACCTTGCCCAGTTAAGTCTTCATGTTCTAAGTGGAAATACCTAGAGAGTCCATCTGCATTCGCATGGTTACTCCCAGGCCTATGTTCCACTGTAAAGTCCATCCCCTGTAGGGAAATGGACCACCTAAGCAGTTTGGGGTTTTCACCCTTCATTTGTTTTAGCCATAAGAGGGGCTTATGGTCTGTCTGAACCAGGAAGTGTGTACCAAACAAGTATGGCCTCAACTTCTTCAGAGCCCAGACCACAGCAAAGGCCTCCCTCTCTATGGCTGACCAACGTTTCTCTCTAGGGGTCAGCCTTCTGCTAATGAAAGCTACTGGCTGATCCTGACCTTCTTCATTCAATTGTGACAGTACAGCCCCTACCCCCAATTCAGATGCATCAGTTTGAACAATGAACTTCTTGGAGTAATCAGGACTCTGCAGAATTGGAGCAGTGCACATGGCCTGCTTGAGGTCATCAAATGCCTTTTGACAGCTAACTGTCCACTGAACCTTTTGGGCATTTTCTTAGAAGTTAAGTCATTCAGGGGTGTCACTATTGATCCATACCCCTTGACAAATCTCCTATAGTACCCAGTCAGGCCTAAGAAGGCTCTCACCTGAGTCTGGGTAGTGGGAGCAGTCCAGTCCATGATGGTCTGGATCTTGCTCTGCAAAGGTTGAACCTGGCCTCCACCCACAAGGTGGCCCAGGTACACAACCTGACTCTGCCCTATCTGGCACTTAGTGGCCTTGATAGTCAGGCCTGCCTTTGCAGGGCCTGTAAAACATTCCTGAGGTGGACCAGGTGATCCTCCCAGGTGGAGCTAAAGACAGCAATATCATCTAGATAAGCTGCACTATAGGCTTCCAGTCCTGTGAGAACTGTATTCACCAACCTCTGGAAAGTGGCAGGTGCATTCTTCAGACCAAAGGGCATTACCACAAATTGATAATGCCCACTAGGGGTTGAGAATGCTGTTTTGGGCTTTGCAGTATCAGCTAGTCTGATCTGCCAGTAGCCAGCTGTTAGGTCAAATGTGCTGAGATATTTGGCAGAGGCCAAAGTATCTATGAGCTCATCTGCCCTGGGTATTGGATGGGCATCAGTCCTAGTGACTGCATTGAGACCCCTGTAGTCCACACAAAACCTCATCTCTCTTTTTCCACCACTGGTGTGAGGTTTCGGTACAAGGACTACTGGACTAGCCCAAGGGCTATCTGAGGGTTCAATAACTCCCAATTCCAACATTTTCTGGACTTCAGTCCTGATACAGTCCCTGACATGGTCAGGTTGCCTATAAATCTTGTTTTTAATAGGCAGACTGTCCCCAGTGTCCACTTCATGAGTGCACCAGGTGGTCTGACTGGGTGTCAGTGAAAACATATGTCTAAACTGATTGAGGACTTGCCTGCAATCAGTTTGTTGCTGGGTAGTGAGGCTGCCTGCCAAGGCTACACCATCAACTGACCCATCGTCAGGGTTCTGTGAGAGCAGGTCAGGGAGTGGGTCACTCTCTTCCTCCTGCCCTTCATCAGTAGCCATGAGCAAGCCCATGTCTGCCCTGTCCACATATGGTTTTAACCTGTTGACATGGAGAACCCTGTGGGGACTCCTGGGTGTTCCTAGGTCTACTAAATAAGTGACCTCACCCTTCTGCTCAACAATAGTGTGGGGTCCACTCCATTTATCTTGGAGAGCTGCTGGGGCCACTGGCTCCAACACCCACACCTTCTGTCCTGGCTGGTAAACAGTCAGAACAGCTCTTTGGTCATGCCAGGCCTTTTGAAGTTCCTGGCTAGCCTCAAGGTTTTTGGTTGCCTTTTTCATGTACTCAGCCATCCTGGAGCGGAGACCAAGTACATAGTCCACTATATCTTGCTTTGGGGGCTTGAGAGGTAACTCCCATCCTTCCTTCACCAAGCACAGTGGACCCCTCACAGGGTGGCCAAACAGAAGTTCAAAAGGGCTGTAACCAACCCCCTTCTGAGGCACCTCCCTATATGCGAATAAAAGGCAGGGCAAGAGTATGTCCCATCTACGCCTAAGCTTTTCTGGGAGCCCTTTAATCATGCCCTTCAAGGTTTTGTTGAATCTCTCAACTAAACCATTGCATTGTGGGTGATAGGGTGTGGTGAACTTATAAGTCACTCCACACTCCTTCCACATTGCTTTTAAGTACCCAGACATGAAGTTAGCACCCCTGTCTGATACTACCTCCTTAGGAAAGCCCACTCTTGAGAAGATTCCCAGGAGGGCCCTTGCCACCACAGGTGCTGTAGTGGTCCTGAGGGGAATAGCTTCTGGGTACCTGGTGGCATGATCCACTACCACCAGGATAAACCTGTGCCCAGAGGCTGTTTGGGGATCCATGGGACCAACAATGTCAATCCCTACCCTTTCAAAGGGCACCCCCACCACAGGTAGTGGTATCAGGGGGCCTTTGTAGTGCCACCTGCTTTGCCACTGGCTTGGCAGGTTACACAGGAGCGACAAAACTCCTTACTGTCTTCAGACATGTGGGGCCAGTGAAAGTGAGGGACAATTCTGTCCCAAGTCTTGTTCTGGCCCAGGTGACCTGCTAAGGGAATATCATGGGCTAGGGTCAATAGGAAGCCCCTGAACTTCAAAGGTATTACCAACCTCCTGGTAGCACCAGGCTTGGGGTCTCTACTCTCTGAGTACAGGAGTCCATCATCCCAATACACTGTATGGGGACCACTAGCTTTCCCAGCAGCCTCAGCAGCAGCTTGCTGTCTGAGGGGTTCAAGGGAGGGGCAGCTCTGCTGCTCCTGGCTCAGATCTGCCCTAGAAGGTCCCCCTGTCCCCAAGAACTCAACCTGGTCAGGTTCAAGTTCCTCTGGGACAGTTCCTTCTTCAGGGCTGAGATCATCCCCCTCAAGGGACTGATCTTCCTCCTGAGCCAAGGGGGAAGGCACTGCCTTAACCCTACTACTCCTCCTCTTGGAAGGCACTTGGTCCATTCTTCCAGAATCCAAGGCCTGTTCAGTGCTAGACATTTTGGCTTGTGACCTGGTCACAGCAAACACATCTGCAGGGATCCCCAGCATTTCTGCATGGGTCCTGAGCTCCACTTCTGCCCAAGCAGAAGTCTCTAAGTCATTGCCAAGCAAGCATTCGACTGGTAGGTTTGCACTTACCACAACCTTCTTAAGGCCAGTTACCCCTCCCCAGGAGAAGTTAACAACTGCCAGAGTATGGTCTGTTCTGACATTGCTAGCATTGGTCACTTGGTACATCTCACCAAGCATAACTTGCCCAGGAAGCACAAGGTCTTGTGTCACCATTGTGACACTTGCCCCTGTGTCCCTAAATGCCAAAGCCTCACGTCCATTGATTAAAGGCTGTTGTCTGTACTTGCCCAGATTACTGGGACTCACAGTGGAGGTCACATCCATGCCTCCATCACAGACTAACACAGCCTGAGTCAGTTCTCTGACTAGGTCAGAGCCCAACTCAGTTCCCAGGGTGAACCCTACTAAACCCTTTGCTGGAGCACTTCCACCAACTGTACTAGGGGGAACAGGTGCCTTAGGGGCATTGGTGGGTGCTGGACTGGAGTCTTTGGACTTGGTGCAATCACTGGTCCAGTGGGTCTTTTGCTTACAGACCTTGCACCATGGTTTTCTTTGGCCTTTCCCTTTGGTAGACTGTGAATCCCCACCAGAAGAAGATTTTTGGGGGCCTGATGAAGACTTTTGATCTTTACCCTTCTCCCCACCCTTGTCAGAGTTCTTAGCATCTTGCTTCTTGGTTTCCCCACCTTGGTTCTGTACCTTCTGCTTCACCCTGGTTCTGACCCATTTGTCTGCCTTCTTTCCCAATTCTTGGGGAGAGGTCAGATCAGAGTCTACCAGGTATTGATGCAACAGCTGATTTTGACAGTTATTAAGAATCTGCTCCCTCATTATCAGATTGTACAATCCTGAGAAGTCACACACCTTACTGCCCATCAACCAGCCTTCCAGAGCCTTGGCAGAACAATCCACATAGTCTACCCAGTCTTGAGTCTGTGCTTTTTGGGTGTCTCTGAACTTCAACCTGTACTGTTCAGTGGTTAGGCCAAACCCATCAATAAGAGCACTCTTCAAGACCTTGTAATTATCAGCATCCTCCTCTCTAACAGTGAGGAGCTTATCTCTACCTTTGTCAGCAAAGGAGAGCCACAAGATTGCTGCCCACTGCTCCTGAGGGACCTTCTGTACCTTACAGGCCCTCTCTAATGCAGTTATCCATTTGTGGATATCATCCCCACTCTGGTAGGGAGGGACAATCTTGCTCAGGTTCCTATGGTCATAGGACCTTTCCCTGTCTCTAGGGACATGGCTGCCACCATGGGACTCTAGTCCCAACTTTCTTCTCTCTCTAAGGAGATCTAGGGATTCCCTATCTAAAGCCAATTGCTTTTTTCTGATTTCCAGCTGAGTTTCCTCATACTGGACCAGTCTGGTTCTCCTCTCATGAGAGGATTCCCTCCTGTGAGAGGAGACAGAGCTCCCTATAGAGGTGCCAGAGTGGTTAGACTCCTGAGAAGGAGATCTAGACTTCCTGGGCACACTCTTAATCCTTCCTGGGGGGACAAAGAGGGCATCATCCTGATCATCCTCATCATCATCCACAGGAGGGATTGGGTTATCCAGGTCTGGGTCATTGTCACCCTCCTGGCCAGTTTCTGTGGGGGGGCTGGGGGTATTGGTACCCCTGGCCTCGTCCTCTTCTTCTGCCCCACCCTCAGCTCCTACCCCTTCAGTCCCTACAGGCTTACTAAGGTCATAAGCCACCAACAACTCCTTGAGGTGTTGGGTGGTGGGGCTTTGGCCTGTCCTTATTTTTCTCAAGTTACATAAAGCTCTCAATTCCAAGAATGGGAGTGTATCATACTTGGAGGGTGGAAGCTCAATGGCTTCCTGCAAGGATTCTTTGGATCCTGCCCTTAAAGACATTACTAGTGTGGTGTGGTGTATGCACTACCTACTCTAGTGTGGCCTACTAAACTCTCTTGAGTTGTAGAAAGGGTTGTGCTATCCCTTAACACACAACTCTAAGTTCAGTAGAACTTACTGTATTCTAAGCTTAAATTATATGTACCTTAGGTACCTTTAGTGGTTTTCAGTTGATCAATTCAATTGAGATTATCTGGTAAAACAATAGCAAGCTGGAATCCCACACGCTGCACACCAATGTGAGAAGTTGGCCTGGTATATGCTGTCCACTAATTATAGTGGGCACCTTGCACCAGTCCAAACAACCCCTTATTGGAGATAGGTTAAAGACAACCTTATTGAAAGCTATCCTAGTGGTAGCTATGGAGAGCAGCCTTCAGGCTAAGTCTTGAAGGAATGTAAAGCAGCTTGTTTTACCAGTCTATAATCTCTTGAGTGACCAAATGAAAGAGCACCACACCAGGTATATATTCAAAATATATGTATTTATTGCTAAACACACCCCTCTAGTCTCTTTATGAGGCTAGAGTTCGAAGTACATAAGTTATAAGTTATTAAATCACAGTAATAGCACAAATACACGTTTGGGCCCTAGGGGCGTACCAAACCATATACCAATAAAGTGGTATGCGAACCACGACTGAACTAGACACTAGGCCTAGAGCCTCTAGAAGTGCTTGGACCACAAGGAACCACCCAAGGTAGTGACACAGGGGACCCACGGGAGACGCGTGCAGTGTAAATACACAACCGCGATACGCCGTTAACTTCTATGGAGAAAGTCGGGATCGGGAAAATAGAGAAAAGGGACACTTAAAAGAGGACTAGGACAAAACCCTTTGAGATCTAGGACTTTGAAGAGTCTCTACCCACGGGAGCACCGGAGTACTCGTGTTACCTCACCCAGGGAAGCCGGGTGCATAGGTGCCTTTCGGGGTCGGGTTTCGTCGTCGATTCGAATGGCGATCTGCTGCAAAGTGCTGCTGGCGGCCAAGAGAAAAGTGTCCGGGTGGATCCAAGAGTGGATCGGAGTTCTGAAGAACCTGAAAGCAGAGGGGACAGAGTCTGGGTCACTAGCCAGTGACCAGGAAGGCGATGGACAGATGCCCACCGATGTCGAGTGCTTCAGGTGCGTTGACGGTCGTCTTGACTCTTCAGCCACGAGGTCCAGGAGGCGTTGTCGGCGACCAGGAGCAGGATTCGGGCTGGTACACGATGTCTGTCGAGTGCTGAGGTGTCGGCGACCGGATTGGACCCAACAAGCCTTGGCAACGGCAAGTCTCGGTGAAGATGTAGATCGTCGATGGTGCAGACCAGCAAGGTCTGTGGAACTCACCCAGCGAGGGTAAGTGAGGGCAGGCCTGGAGCAACCAGGATGCCAAGTAAGAAAAGGATTGGCCTTCGTTAAGGGCTACTAGCCAACGGGCTAGCGACCGCGAAGGAGCCTCGTGACGCCGCACGTGGATCTGGCTTACAGGACACTCGTGGAGTGGGGGCCAGTGATCTTCGGTGCAGGTGGTGCTGGAGGCTAGGGCTACTCGGAGCCCAAAGCACGACTTCTTGGGAGACCCAGAAGATGATGCACTTGCAAATGTGCTCGGTGTC
Organism: Calotriton arnoldi; assembly: GCA_963921515.1. Taxonomy (NCBI): domain Eukaryota; kingdom Metazoa; phylum Chordata; class Amphibia; order Caudata; family Salamandridae; genus Calotriton; species Calotriton arnoldi. The sequence continues at coordinate 344,127 of CAWUFW010013606.1, forward strand.
CAGGGGTCACGGTCTCAAGTCACCCACGATAGCCACGGGCCTCAGCTTTGCTGGGGACTCAGGGTAGCCTCGGGGAAGTCTGAGAATCCACCTCTGGTGATGCGATGACTTCGGCGTCCGACGGGAGCTTCAGAAATGCGAACCGGACAGATGCTTCTTTGGTGCCTGCCAAGCAGGGGAGTCACTCCTTGACCCCAAGGGAGATTCTTCAGTCCTCTAATCTTGTCGTAGAGCGTCGAAGGTCCAGGATTCAGTTTCAGAGTTTCGTCCAGGTATAATCTAAAGTCCTAAGGACTGGGTTCCTACCTTTATTCTAAAAATAGGGGTTGGACTACTCTGTGGCCCCACCTATGGGTGGGTCAGGGCAGAGGGGTGGCTACACCCCTTTCCCTTTGTCCAGTTCGCGCCAAAGCAGGGGCTGCAAGCCCCTGATCCGGTTTGAACTGGGGTATGCACAGGGACACCAAATGTGCCCCCAGTGCAGGACTTCAAAGCACCCGAAAGTGCTCCCGCCCAGCCCCAATACACATTATCCTGTCTGGGGAGGTGGTCACACCTCCCTGGGACAGGAAACCTATTGTCCAGGCCTCCCCTGCCGGAGTTTCGTCCAGCAGCAGGAGGCCAGACTCGTGTCTGTGGCAGCAGCATCCATTTTGTGATGCCAGGGCTCTGGAAAGAAGTTACCGGACTAGTCAGAGTTAACATGTCTTTCCCTCTAGAAGGGTGGAATGCTACCCCCGCCGCCAGGATTGGCGGGGGGTAGTATTCCAAGATGTTTGACACCAAACACGACATGTTTAGGTGCAGCCATTCCAAAGTTAGCATTTTACCGCGAGGATATAATGCGCTTAAGAGTATATGGTCAGGCTGCACTACAAACAGCATCAGAGATGGTCTCCGAACGCTGCAGAGGGGCCCTGCTCATGCAGGGGCACCCTCTCACATAGGAACCACGCACTCTGCCTTTAGGATTGATAAGGCCTGCCTTAGGAGTGACTTATAGGTTTATATGTGTGTATGTATTTCGTGATATAGGTAACCTATATCACAGTAAGGGGTGCATGCACCACCTTACCCAGGCTGCAGTAGCAGACCTGTGGTGTCAGTTTGGATGGCCTTCCAGGGGTGGCATAATACATGCTGCAGCCCCTGGCAGGCCTCTGAGGTACCTATGCCCTTGGTACATAGTATACCATATACTAGGGACTTATAAGGGCACTCCAGATCCCAATCAGTGATGTGCCTAAGGCACATGGAAACCATTTTAGAGAGGAAGCAGCTAGGCTGGGGTTCTGATTAGCAGGGCCCCAGCCAGACTAATGTCGAAAAACAGTGAAGCATCAGCAAAAAGTGGGGGTACCCATGTGAAGCAGATCCTACTCTCCTACACAACCCCCCCCAAACGTAGGGACATTAAACTAACCTTGCCCAGTTAAGTCTTCATGTTCTAAGTGGAAATACCTAGAGAGTCCATCTGCATTCGCATGGTTACTCCCAGGCCTATGTTCCACTGTAAAGTCCATCCCCTGTAGGGAAATGGACCACCTAAGCAGTTTGGGGTTTTCACCCTTCATTTGTTTTAGCCATAAGAGGGGCTTATGGTCTGTCTGAACCAGGAAGTGTGTACCAAACAAGTATGGCCTCAACTTCTTCAGAGCCCAGACCACAGCAAAGGCCTCCCTCTCTATGGCTGACCAACGTTTCTCTCTAGGGGTCAGCCTTCTGCTAATGAAAGCTACTGGCTGATCCTGACCTTCTTCATTCAATTGTGACAGTACAGCCCCTACCCCCAATTCAGATGCATCAGTTTGAACAATGAACTTCTTGGAGTAATCAGGACTCTGCAGAATTGGAGCAGTGCACATGGCCTGCTTGAGGTCATCAAATGCCTTTTGACAGCTAACTGTCCACTGAACCTTTTTGGGCATTTTCTTAGAAGTTAAGTCATTCAGGGGTGTCACTATTGATCCATACCCCTTGACAAATCTCCTATAGTACCCAGTCAGGCCTAAGAAGGCTCTCACCTGAGTCTGGGTAGTGGGAGCAGTCCAGTCCATGATGGTCTGGATCTTGCTCTGCAAAGGTTGAACCTGGCCTCCACCCACAAGGTGGCCCAGGTACACAACCTGACTCTGCCCTATCTGGCACTTAGTGGCCTTGATAGTCAGGCCTGCCTTTGCAGGGCCTGTAAAACATTCCTGAGGTGGACCAGGTGATCCTCCCAGGTGGAGCTAAAGACAGCAATATCATCTAGATAAGCTGCACTATAGGCTTCCAGTCCTGTGAGAACTGTATTCACCAACCTCTGGAAAGTGGCAGGTGCATTCTTCAGACCAAAGGGCATTACCACAAATTGATAATGCCCACTAGGGGTTGAGAATGCTGTTTTGGGCTTTGCAGTATCAGCTAGTCTGATCTGCCAGTAGCCAGCTGTTAGGTCAAATGTGCTGAGATATTTGGCAGAGGCCAAAGTATCTATGAGCTCATCTGCCCTGGGTATTGGATGGGCATCAGTCCTAGTGACTGCATTGAGACCCCTGTAGTCCACACAGAACCTCATCTCTCTTTTTCCACCACTGGTGTGAGGTTTCGGTACAAGGACTACTGGACTAGCCCAAGGGCTATCTGAGGGTTCAATAACTCCCAATTCCAACATTTTCTGGACTTCAGTCCTGATACAGTCCCTGACATGGTCAGGTTGCCTATAAATCTTGTTTTTAATAGGCAGACTGTCCCCAGTGTCCACTTCATGAGTGCACCAGGTGGTCTGACTGGGTGTCAGTGAAAACATATGTCTAAACTGATTGAGGACTTGCCTGCAATCAGTTTGTTGCTGGGTAGTGAGGCTGCCTGCCAAGGCTACACCATCAACTGACCCATCGTCAGGGTTCTGTGAGAGCAGGTCAGGGAGTGGGTCACTCTCTTCCTCCTGCCCTTCATCAGTAGCCATGAGCAAGCCCATGTCTGCCCTGTCCACATATGGTTTTAACCTGTTGACATGGAGAACCCTGTGGGGACTCCTGGGTGTTCCTAGGTCTACTAAATAAGTGACCTCACCCTTCTGCTCAACAATAGTGTGGGGTCCACTCCATTTATCTTGGAGAGCTGCTGGGGCCACTGGCTCCAACACCCACACCTTCTGTCCTGGCTGGTAAACAGTCAGAACAGCCTTTGGTCATGCCAGGCCTTTTGAAGTTCCTGGCTAGCCTCAAGGTTTTTGGTTGCCTTTTTCATGTACTCAGCCATCCTGGAGCGGAGACCAAGTACATAGTCCACTATATCTTGCTTTGGGGGCTTGAGAGGTAACTCCCATCCTTCCTTCACCAAGCACAGTGGACCCCTCACAGGGTGGCCAAACAGAAGTTCAAAAGGGCTGTAACCAACCCCTTCTGAGGCACCTCCCTATATGCGAATAAAAGGCAGGGCAAGAGTATGTCCCATCTACGCCTAAGCTTTTCTGGGAGCCCTTTAATCATGCCCTTCAAGGTTTTGTTGAATCTCTCAACTAAACCATTGCATTGTGGGTGATAGGGTGTGGTGAACTTATAAGTCACTCCACACTCCTTCCACATTGCTTTTAAGTACCCAGACATGAAGTTAGCACCCCTGTCTGATACTACCTCCTTAGGAAAGCCCACTCTTGAGAAGATTCCCAGGAGGGCCCTTGCCACCACAGGTGCTGTAGTGGTCCTGAGGGGAATAGCTTCTGGGTACCTGGTGGCATGATCCACTACCACCAGGATAAACCTGTGCCCAGAGGCTGTTTGGGGATCCATGGGACCAACAATGTCAATCCCTACCCTTTCAAAGGGCACCCCCACCACAGGTAGTGGTATCAGGGGGGCCTTTGTAGTGCCACCTGCTTTGCCACTGGCTTGGCAGGTTACACAGGAGCGACAAAACTCCTTACTGTCTTCAGACATGTGGGGCCAGTGAAAGTGAGGGACAATTCTGTCCCAAGTCTTGTTCTGGCCCAGGTGACCTGCTAAGGGAATATCATGGGCTAGGGTCAATAGGAAGCCCCTGAACTTCAAAGGTATTACCAACCTCCTGGTAGCACCAGGCTTGGGGTCTCTACTCTCTGAGTACAGGAGTCCATCATCCCAATACACTGTATGGGGACCACTAGCTTTCCCAGCAGCCTCAGCAGCAGCTTGCTGTCTGAGGGGTTCAAGGGAGGGGCAGCTCTGCTGCTCCTGGCTCAGATCTGCCCTAGAAGGTCCCCCTGTCCCCAAGAACTCAACCTGGTCAGGTTCAAGTTCCTCTGGGACAGTTCCTTCTTCAGGGCTGAGATCATCCCCTCAAGGGACTGATCTTCCTCCTGAGCCAAGGGGGAAGGCACTGCCTTAACCCTACTACTCCTCCTCTTGGAAGGCACTTGGTCCATTCTTCCAGAATCCAAGGCCTGTTCAGTGCTAGACATTTTGGCTTGTGACCTGGTCACAGCAAACACATCTGCAGGGATCCCCAGCATTTCTGCATGGGTCCTGAGCTCCACTTCTGCCCAAGCAGAAGTCTCTAAGTCATTGCCAAGCAAGCATTCGACTGGTAGGTTTGCACTTACCACAACCTTCTTAAGGCCAGTTACCCCTCCCCAGGAGAAGTTAACAACTGCCAGAGTATGGTCTGTTCTGACATTGCTAGCATTGGTCACTTGGTACATCTCACCAAGCATAACTTGCCCAGGAAGCACAAGGTCTTGTGTCACCATTGTGACACTTGCCCCTGTGTCCCTAAATGCCAAAGCCTCACGTCCATTGATTAAAGGCTGTTGTCTGTACTTGCCCAGATTACTGGGACTCACAGTGGAGGTCACATCCATGCCTCCATCACAGACTAACACAGCCTGAGTCAGTTCTCTGACTAGGTCAGAGCCCAACTCAGTTCCCAGGGTGAACCCTACTAAACCCTTTGCTGGAGCACTTCCACCAACTGTACTAGGGGGAACAGGTGCCTTAGGGGCATTGGTGGGTGCTGGACTGGAGTCTTTGGACTTGGTGCAATCACTGGTCCAGTGGGTCTTTTGCTTACAGACCTTGCACCATGGTTTTCTTTGGCCTTTCCCTTTGGTAGACTGTGAATCCCCACCAGAAGAAGATTTTTGGGGGCCTGATGAAGACTTTTGATCTTTACCCTTCTCCCCACCCTTGTCAGAGTTCTTAGCATCTTGCTTCTTGGTTTCCCCACCTTGGTTCTGTACCTTCTGCTTCACCCTGGTTCTGACCCATTTGTCTGCCTTCTTTCCCAATTCTTGGGGAGAGGTCAGATCAGAGTCTACCAGGTATTGATGCAACAGCTGATTTTGACAGTTATTAAGAATCTGCTCCCTCATTATCAGATTGTACAATCCTGAGAAGTCACACACCTTACTGCCCATCAACCAGCCTTCCAGAGCCTTGGCAGAACAATCCACATAGTCTACCCAGTCTTGAGTCTGTGCTTTTTGGGTGTCTCTGAACTTCAACCTGTACTGTTCAGTGGTTAGGCCAAACCCATCAATAAGAGCACTCTTCAAGACCTTGTAATTATCAGCATCCTCCTCTCTAACAGTGAGGAGCTTATCTCTACCTTTGTCAGCAAAGGAGAGCCACAAGATTGCTGCCCACTGCTCCTGAGGGACCTTCTGTACCTTACAGGCCCTCTCCAATGCAGTTATCCATTTGTGGATATCATCCCCACTCTGGTAGGGAGGGACAATCTTGCTCAGGTTCCTATGGTCATAGGACCTTTCCCTGTCTCTAGGGACATGGCTGCCACCATGGGACTCTAGTCCCAACTTTCTTCTCTCTCTAAGGAGATCTAGGGATTCCCTATCTAAAGCCAATTGCTTTTTTCTGATTTCCAGCTGAGTTTCCTCATACTGGACCAGCCTCTTTCTTCTCTCATGAGAGGATTCCCTCCTATGAGATGAGACAGAGCTCCCTATGGAGGTGCCAGAGTGGTTAGACTCCTGAGAAGGAGACCTAGACCTTCTGGGCACACTCTTAATCCTTCCTGGGGGGACAAAGAGGGCATCATCCTGATCATCCTCATCATCATCCACAGGAGGGATTGGGTTTTCCAGGTCAGGGTCATTGTCACCCTCCTGGCCAGTTTCAGAGGGGGGGCTGGGGGTATTGGTACCCCTGGCCTCGTCCTCTTCTTCTGCCCCACCCTCAGCTCCTACCCCTTCAGTCCCTACAGGCTTACTAAGGTCATAAGCCACCAACAACTCCTTGAGGTGTTGGGTGGTGGGGCTTTGGCCTGTCCTTATTTTTCTCAAGTTACATAAAGCTCTCAATTCCAAGAATGGGAGTGTATCATACTTGGAGGGTGGAAGCTCAATGGCTTCCTGCAAGGATTCTTTGGATCCTGCCCTTAAAGACATTACTAGTGTGGTGTGGTGTATGCACTACCTACTCTAGTGTGGCCTACTAAACTCTCTTGAGTTGTAGAAAGGGTTGTGCTATCCCTTAACACACAACTCTAAGTTCAGTAGAACTTACTGTATTCTAAGCTTAAATTATATGTACCTTAGGTACCTTTAGTGGTTTTCAGTTGATCAATTCAATTGAGATTATCTGGTAAAACAATAGCAAGCTGGAATCCCACACGCTGCACACCAATGTGAGAAGTTGGCCTGGTATATGCTGTCCACTAATTATAGTGGGCACCTTGCACCAGTCCAAACAACCCCTTATTGGAGATAGGTTAAAGACAACCTTATTGAAAGCTATCCTAGTGGTAGCTATGGAGAGCAGCCTTCAGGCTAAGTCTTGAAGGAATGTAAAGCAGCTTGTTTTACCAGTCTATAATCTCTTGAGTGACCAAATGAAAGAGCACCACACCAGGTATATATTCAAAATATATGTATTTATTGCTAAACACACCCCTCTAGTCTCTTTATGAGGCTAGAGTTCGAAGTACATAAGTTATAAGTTATTAAGTCACAGTAATAGCACAAATACACGTTTGGGCCCTAGGGGCGTACCAAACCATATACCAATAAAGTGGTATGCGAACCACGACTGAACTAGACACTAGGCCTAGAGCCTCTAGAAGTGCTTGGACCACAAGGAACCACCCAAGGTAGTGACACAGGGGACCCACGGGAGACGCGTGCAGTGTAAATACACAACCGCGATACGCCGTTAACTTCTATGGAGAAAGTCGGGATCGGGAAAATAGAGGAAAGGGACACTTAAAAGAGGACTAGGACAAAACCCTTTGAGATCTAGGACTTTGAAGAGTCTCTACCCACGGGAGCACCGGAGTACTCGTGTTACCTCACCCAGGGAAGCCGGGTGCATAGGTGCCTTCGGGGTCGGGTTTCGTCGTCGATTCGAATGGCGATCTGCTGCAAAGTGCTGCTGGCGGCCAAGAGAAAAGTGTCCGGGTGGATCCAAGAGTGGATCGGAGTTCTGAAGAACCTGAAAGCAGAGGGGACAGAGTCTGGGTCACTAGCCAGTGACCAGGAAGGCGATGGACAGATGCCCACCGATGTCGAGTGCTTCAGGTGCGTTGACGGTCGTCTTGACTCTTCAGCCACGAGGTCCAGGAGGCGTTGTCGGTGACCAGGAGCAGGATTCGGGCTGGCACACGATGTCTGTCGAGTGCTGAGGTGTCGGCGACCGGATTGGACCCAACAAGCCTTGGCAACGGCAAGTCTCGGTGAAGATGTAGATCGTCGATGGTGCAGACCAGCAAGGTCTGTGGAACTCACCCAGCGAGGGTAAGTGAGGGCAGGCCTGGAGCAACCAGGATGCCAAGTAAGAAAAGGATTGGCCTTTGTTAAGGGCTACTAGCCCACGGGCTAGCGACCACAAAGGAGCCTCGTGACGCCGCACGTGGATCTGGCTTACAGGACACTCGTGGAGTGGGGGCCAGTGATCTTCGGTGCAGGTGGTGCTGGAGGCTAGGGCTACTCGGAGCCCAAAGCACGACTTCTTGGGAGACCCAGAAGATGATGCACTTGCAAATGTGCTCGGTGTCCAGGGGTCACGGTCTCAAGTCACCCACGATAGCCACGGGCCTCAGCTTTGCTGGGGACTCAGGGTAGCCTCGGGGAAGTCTGAGAATCCACCTCTGGTGATGCGATGACTTCGGCGTCCGACGGGAGCTTCAGAAATGCGAACCGGACAGATGCTTCTTTGGTGCCTGCCAAGCAGGGGAGTCACTCCTTGACCCCAAGGGAGATTCTTCAGTCCTCTAATCTTGTCGTAGAGCGTCGAAGGTCCAGGATTCAGTTTCAGAGTTTCGTCCAGGTATAATCTAAAGTCCTAAGGACTGGGTTCCTACCTTTATTCTAAAGATAGGGGTTGGACTACTCTGTGGCCCCACCTATGGGTGGGTCAGGGCAGAGGGGTGGCTACACCCCTTTCCCTTTGTCCAGTTCGCGCCAAAGCAGGGGCTGCAAGCCCCTGATCCGGTTTGAACTGGGGTATGCACAGGGACACCAAATGTGCCCCCAGTGCAGGACTTCAAAGCACCCGAAAGTGCTCCCGCCCAGCCCCAATACACATTATCCTGTCTGGGGAGGTGGTCACACCTCCCTGGGACAGGAAACCTATTGTCCAGGCCTCCCCTGCCGGAGTTTCGTCCAGCAGCAGGAGGCCAGACTCGTGTCTGTGGCAGCAGCATCCATTTTGTGATGCCAGGGCTCTGGAAAGAAGTTACCGGACTAGTCAGAGTTAACATGTCTTTCCCTCTAGAAGGGTGGAATGCTACCCCCGCCGCCAGGATTGGCGGGGGGGTAGTATTCCAAGATGTTTGACACCAAACACGACATGTTTAGGTGCAGCCATTCCAAAGTTAGCATTTTACCGCGAGGATATAATGCGCTTAAGAGTATATGGTCAGGCTGCACTACAAACAGCATCAGAGATGGTCTCCGAACGCTGCAGAGGGGCCCTGCTCATGCAGGGGCACCCTCTCACATAGGAACCATGCACTCTGCCTTTAGGATTGATAAGGCCTGCCTTAGGAGTGACTTATAGGTTTATATGTGTGTATGTATTTCGTGATATAGGTAACCTATATCACAGTAAGGGGTGCATGCACCACCTTACCCAGGCTGCAGTAGCAGACCTGTGGTGTCAGTTTGGATGGCCTTCCAGGGGTGGCATAATACATGCTGCAGCCCCTGGCAGGCCTCTGAGGTACCTATGCCCTTGGTACATAGTATACCATATACTAGGGACTTATAAGGGCACTCCGTATCCCAATCAGTGATGTGCCTAAGGCACATGGAAACCATTTTAGAGAGGAAGCAGCTAGGCTGGGGTTCTGATTAGCAGGGCCCCAGCCAGACTAATGTCGAAAAACAGTGAAGCATCAGCAAAAAGTGGGGGTACCCATGTGAAGCAGATCCTACTCTCCTACACCCGACAGATTTGTAACTGATCGTGCCCTCCCTTCTCCCCCTCTCCCCCCCCTCCAGGAGCTCTCTGGATCCAATAGACCCAGCCCCCATCCCAGCAGAGACCCGCATCTTGACGGATAGTCGACATTGTCCACCACCAACCTCTAACCATCCCCCCCTAAACATGAAAAACAAATAACTAAGAAAAACCTGAGCTGGGCAGCCCAAAATCCCCCAGATCCCACATTGCGTGAGGAAAAGGTCATGTTGACGGGCGTCCTGGACAGGGCCCGAGACCTCGGCTGTCGATTTCAAAGTTCAAAGGTAGCCTTGCAAAGACCCAATATGTCTCCTGGGCCAGGTGTACCCACAGATTATAGCAAAGATAGTCCTGACACCGCCGGTCCTCCACCTCTGAAGAAGCAGTTCCTTGTGTCATCTTCTCCCCATATGACCTCCACAGTCGTTTTATTCTGAGCGTCTGAGACCCATTACTTTGGAGAAGGCCAGCCCCTAGTGCTCTTGAGCCACTGAGATACCCTGCCTCCTGTTGGTTCTTTCTCTTTCGCAGTTCCTTGGCCACGCATCTCTTCGGGGAGTGGAAGACCCAGGATTCCCAGGCCCTCCTCCAGTTCTGTGATGTGCCGCGTTTTGTTCTTAAATTCAAAGACCAGGCCGAAAGGGAATGTCCATCTATATTTAATATTGTCCTCCCGTAGTTTAGTTGTTATAGGTCTCAGATGTTGTCTCCGCACAAGTGTGGAAGGGGCCAGGTCTTGGTAGAGCATGCAAGTGAACCCTTGGAAGGAGATTCAGTCTTTTTTCCTTGCTGCTTGCAGGATCGCCTCTTTCACCTTGAAAGAATGCAGCTTGACTAGAACATCCCGGGTGCGGCGACGTTCTCCACTTTGTTGGTTCCCCATACGGTGTGCTCTTTCTATTTTAATTTTCATCTGGCGCGGGTTGAGAATCTCTGCAAAGAGCCCCTCGATAAACACTTCTATATCTGATCCTTCCGCTCCTTCCTCTAGGTCTCTTATTCGTATGTTCTCTCTCCGTGACCTGTTTTCTAAATCCTCTGTCTTCAGGAGAGTCATCTGGAGTTGCGATCAGAGCTCCTTCACCAATTCATGTGATGCCGAGGTGCATTTGTCTAACTCTTGCGTTTGGCCCTCAATCTCCATGACTCTAGTGCCTATGAAATCCACATCTTGCTGGAGGGCGGTCATCCGTTCGGAAAGATCAGCTTTAAGTTGGTCCATGGAGGTCTTAATATCCTGCTTGATTTCTGAGCGAAGCTCTGTTTTATACTCCCTGAGAGAGGCCATAAAATCATCTTTAGTTAGAGACATATTGGCAGCCTCTCCCCTTTGGTCCTGGGCTTGTTTCTTCTCTGTGGGGGTAAAGTAGGTGAAGACTTTGCCTGTCGCCTTTTTTGGTGGCATATGTGCACAGTGGCTGTCTTTCGTCTTCGAGGGAGTGGGGCCCCCTATGAATTCTCCCTCCCTGATGCACCCCAAAGCTCCTGGGCCCACCGTTAGAGTGCTGTATCTCTCGGAAGCTTGCCCTCTGATCAAAGTTCGTCGGCCATTTTAGGGTCAGGCATGGAACCGGAGATTCCAAGTATTGTGCTTATTTTTTCATCTTGTGGCCAGTGCTTTCATTGTTGTGCCTAATATTGTCCTGTCTCCAAACTGGTTCTTCCAAGGGGGGACCCCCCAGGATGTTCTGTTAGGCCCCATGGCGCCGCGTAGCTGCGGGCGCCATTTTAGGGTCAGGCGAAAATCCAAGGGCCCACCGGGAGAAACAGGAGCACAGATCGCCGGGTCCCCTCAGCCCGTATGTGACCGCGAGAGACCCAGCATCACCAGCAGCGCCCCCGCTCACCTTCCGATATCCAGCGGTGAGTGACTGCAACAACGTCCGTCTCGCGGGGTCAGCGCCGGGCCACCTCCTCCCTGCGCATGTCTCCGTCTTGTCTGCAGGCACTCCTGGGGCCCCCCTCCGTCCGCCGCAACACCCCGAGGGTGCCAGTGCTCTCACTTTGAGTGCCGCTGCAGAGCTTCAGCTAATCCGTACTGCCGGGGAGGCCGCATCTGCTGGCGCCATTTTATGGGCCCGCTTCACTCCCCTTCGCCGACTGTTGCCACAAATGTCCCGGCCGTGCGAGCCCGGCGGGCGCCCCTGCATGAATCCTATGTCGTCAGGTATCCTTGCTGGCCTCTTAGTTGCGATTCAGGCTACGTTTTTCTGCCTGTAGCTGATCTTTACAGCATCGAGGCTCGGGAGCCGGTGTGGATCACGGCCACCCGGCCATCTTGCCTGGCCACGCCCCCGTTCACACATATTTGTCTAGTATCAGAACACACATTGTGAAAGACAAGCTGCTTCCACACCATGCTGCAAGCCAAATGCACTGAGATGAGGCAAGTGGAGGTCATCAGGTAGTGGCCCAGTCTGCTTTAGTATAAAACAGCACTTTGGCCCATCTCCAGTGATATCAAAACATCTAGAAATCTGTAAGGAATTAAAAACTATCTGTTCACTGCCTAGATTTGCCCAAGCACGTTTGCTAAATGCCCCAGAACAAATATACAACTCAATATGATGTTCAGGCATTCAAAAATGATTTATTTTGGAAGTAGTATTCCTAAAAACGTATAGCTAAAAACATTTTCTCCAAGCAAAACAATATAATAATAGTCATACTAAGAAGGATAAAAATGGCAGTCACATAGGTGTCCTTTTGCATTACGAGGAACATTATTTCATATTATTACCTTGTGTTCGAAGAGAACAAGGCCATAACAACTTTACAATAGATGATGTGCAGAATAAAGTGCAAGTGATTATTCAAAACCATTAAAATATACTATATACAATTGCATGGATCATTTAGCGTTGCAGGCAACTAAACGAACAAGAGGTAGTACAAATGACATACTCATCTACCATTTGACATTAGCACTTCTTTGTTCATTTTACCAAATGTCTATTACACTTGTGAGGGCCTACAGCTTACATTTATGAACACTTTCTATCCTCATGTGCAACATAAAGACAACTTAAAAAGTTCAGTTATACATTAAAATGTTAAACCCTTTTGCTTCCCCAGAAACCCTACAGCGAATAGACATAGTAAACACAATATAATATAATTGCCTTTCAATACTCTTAATGCTTCAAGGTGTCACTTGAAGCCTAGGAGACAGCATAATGGATGTATCTTTTTGCTTTTTGGCCTTGCATAGGCTGGTCAGAAAAACAGAATATGTGAAACATTTTCTTTGGTATTCATCTGGCACATGGGGCAGATGCCAACGTTGGCAACAGCTCTCCCATTTTCCATTGTGACATAAAAGACCCAATTTCGTGCGTGTCATAATGGACATTTATGTAGAAAGTCCTGGCCAGTTGAGGTTGGGGAGTGTCCAAGAACTACTCCAAATAGGGTCTGACCTCGTAGTCCAAAAATTGAGCTAACAGTCTTCCCAGAGTGGAGCTTTGGTGGGAGCTAGCAATAATAAAATCCCAAAAGAAGGATTTCAATTGCGTTTTGAAGTCGGGGTTAAAGAGCAAGGATAAGACCAAAAGCTCCTAAGGCCTAATTTGGAGAACCATAATTCAACATGCCTAAACTATGGGGAGGTGATATTCGAATATAGGTTGAAAAGTTCAATCACGCCCCTCCTGTATGGCATAAACTCCGTCCAAGTCCTCATCCAGTAAAGGGGAGGCCTAAATACTGCTATATGTTCTACTCTCTTAAGTGCTACATCAAAGAACATGGGAATAAGAGGGATACTTTTAGGGAGGTGTAGAAGATAACGTACAAAATTATTCTCACTCTGGGTCAGAGGTTCAGTTTTAGAAGAGCCCCAAATTTTTTGAGCTTTTAACTTACAGAGGTAGATGGCCAGGAGAACTGCTTTAGACATCATTGCCTGATGTTTTTCGGAAATTGCCATGGCTCGGTGCTGGAGCACTGCCCTTCGTTTTGGGTATGTGGAGCCTAGGATACTTTAGTATCTCACATGATACCCAAGTACTCAAATCTAGTAACACGTTCTAGTTTCTTCTGTTGCAGACATAAGCCCCTTTGAATGACTTATGGGGCCTGATTACCATGAATTTGGTCGAGTTACAAAAACTTGAGAGATACCAGCAAGAAAGTGGTTTCCACAAAAGGCATTTTGTGCTCGAACATGTGTCCTGCATGTATTTCTGCTCGCTTAAAAAGAGCCACTAATGATACAGTCATACCCCGTTTCCATCAAAAGCATAATTGTACCTATTTGCGAATTTCACAAAATTTTGTGAGAACAAGTTATGAGATTTCGCACTCCCCAACAAACGTTTTTGAAGGAAGTTTTGAATGAAGCTCTAAAAGTTAGTAATCCAGAGACTCTACTCACCAAAGTGTGTGGTGGAAGAGTTCAGGAGCTCTGGAAAGCAATCTCCAAGATCCCTGCTGCTTCTTCTAAGCTCTCTCCCACTAAGACATACTTCATTCTGATTGGTGGGTGTTGCCTTCCTAGTTTCCCTGGTCTAGGCAGTAGTGAAGAGTGGCTGTAGGCTCTTTTGCTCTCCTAAGCATTGTTTGACCTTGCTTACTGTGACCTTTCCAGTACGTTCTGAGCGACTGGACAATATTACTTAGTAATGATGCTTCCAAGGAGGTTTGAGTTTTCAAGAGAGACGTGGTAGACTGCTTCCCAGTGGCGTAGCAAGGGGGAGGTGGGGGGAGCGGTCCCTACCAGGCGGCACTAGTTTTGGGGGCGGCCCCCCGCTCTTACCTGTGGCCGTCGCAGGGGAATAGCACTCGTTACATCGCATAAAAATACCACGCATGCCTTTACAACGCTGGTATTACTACGCGGTCAATTACAACGAGTACCATTACAATGCAAAATTTTACCACGACTATACCTTTACCACGCATGCCATTTCAACGCCAAGGCATGCGTGGTAAAGGTATACTCATGGTAAACGTTTGCAAGGTAAGTGACTCCAACCTACCCTACCCTAATCCCTAATGTAGTTCCACTGCACAAGCCTCCCCCGACCCCCAGTCCTCTCCCTACAATAACACTACACTACCCTGTACAACCCCCCAACACTACACTAATTCCTAAAACACTACCCTACACTACACAAACACCGCAACACTACCCTAAACCCTAAAACTCTACCCCCTGCACGACCCTCCCCCTACCCCCAGTCCGGTCCCTACACTCTAATACTACCCTGCACGACCCCCGACACTACCCTAAACCCTAAAACACTACCCTACACTACACAAACACAACACTACCCTAAACCCTAAAATCCTACCCCCCGCATGACCCTCCCCCTACACCCAGTCCGTTCCTACACTCAAACACTACCCTGCATGACCCCCGACACTACCCTAAACCCTAAAACACTACCCTACACTACACAAACACCACAACACTGCCCTAAACCCTAAAACACTACCCCCCGCACGACCCCCAGTCCGGCCCCTACACTCTAACACTACCCTGCACGACCCCCTCGACACTACCCTAAACCCAAAAACACTTCCCTACACTACACAAACACCACAACACTACCCTAAACCCTAAAACACTACCCCCAGCACGACTCTCCCCTACACACAACCCTACACTACACAAACATTACTACACTACTTCGACACTACCCTAAACCCTTAAAAAGTAACCCCCACCCCAAGCACAAACCCCCTTACCTCTCTCTCCTCGTGGTTCCTCTCTCCTGGTTCCAGCATCGACAGAGGGGCGGTGCACGTCATTGTGAGGAAACGGAACAGCCCAGTTTTCTCACAACGATGTGGATAACCATTACATCGCATGCGTTTTAAAAGCGCATGCGATATTATGGTTTGCGTTGTAATGGTAGTCGTTGTTACATCGCATGCGTTGTTACGCATGCGATGTAACAACTTGCGTGGTAACAGCCTCGTTGTAATGGCTGTTTACCGTCGCAGGGCAGCAAACGCAGGAATCGTCAGCACCCCCCTCCCACTCTTACATGCGGCCGCCGCTGGGCGGCAAACGCAGGGACTGCCACGGGCTACTAAAGGTCTAGCTACGCCACTGGTGCTTCCCTTGGAGCAAGTGAAGGAAAAGCCTTCAGGAAACTAAAGACAGCGCTTATAGGCTGTAGCACAATTAAGCTTTCCGCACCGAGAGCTGAGTTCCCTCTTAGAACTGAGCTACTATGGGAGTTGAAGGGTTAGGGCAGAAAAGGAGTTTATCATACACTGAAGCAAGCCACGTGTTGCCTCCTGCCAACCTCATCTTGAAATACAAGTAGCCACACATGCATTCATAGGTAACACCATGTGCAATCTTAGGTGTGTCAGTAGATAATAATAAAGACCTTTTTATGAGGCAAATTGTGTCCTGAAGCTGCACCACACTTGTGCTGTTCACTGAGATATGGACCTGCTTGACTCATAGTCCCAATACCGGCAACATCCCCCCACCTTCCCATAGGCAAACGTGCATAAATAAACCACAAGACACTTTGTTTATGGGAAAAACTTGTCGCAGGTTTATTCCATACAAGAGTATGCAATAAGGTGGGTTATCTTACGGGCGATCCATGGGCAGGCAGCCGTCCAACCTATGCTGCCCCTGCCCGCCTGATGAGCCAGCACTGTGGGATGTATGCCCGATCAGCGCTACACCTTTGTTGATCCACCACTGGATCACGTGTCCCTTGTTACCATCCTACTCACGCCCCTTTCAGGGCGGAGCGTATCAGGGCAAACCCCCGGTTGGTCAGGCCCCCAACCGCCCGAAGGACTAACGGGGCGCCGTCGCGGTTCTCCAGGACCCTGCCCTGAGGATCCTGGTCTTTGGCTCTGGCACCCCTATTGTGCCGCGCAGAGGTACCCTTACTGTACCCGTTTGCCGCAGAGGTACCCTTACTGTACCAGACTGCTTCCAGATCGCCCTGTAACTCCGCCACAGCCCTGGAGGCGGCCACCGTCGCAGCCAGGGCCCCCCACCACTGCACCTCCTATTACCTGCAACCTTACTAGCAAAGTAGCCTTTAACCTTAGCCTGAATCAGCTCGTGTCTGATGAAACCCAGACCCCTCTGGTCTGCGAGCTTACGCCATGAACAGTTCCCTCTTATAGGGATGTTCAACGGCCTTGTCAGACTTAGCTTCGTGCCACCACTGCAGGGGATCATCTCCGCCCATCAGAGCTTCACATTGACCCATGTAGTTGCTGAACTCACCAAACAGCGCATTTCAACATGCGACCGCTCATTTCCAAGCCTCCTGCAAATCTAAGGGAAGAGATCACTCCCTACTGGTGATAGATGAACCCCATCTATATCACAATAGCCCTTGACATTCGCCTGGATCAGCTAGTGTCTGAAGAAACCAAAGACTATTCTGGCCTGTGAGCCTGTGCCAAGAACTATTCACCCTCCTGCGGGAAAGTTCCTCTGCCTCACATGACCTAGCCCGGTGCCAACTCTGGGCGGGACAATTTCCAACACCAAGGCTCACATTGCCCCATCTATTTGCTGATCCCACCTAGCTGCCGTCCTTCTACCACCGTGTGTGCCTGAAACCCCTGTGACCCCCATCTATGGGACAGCAGCCCCCTTGTTAGGTAACCGCTCCCACCCCCGCCTGCCTGCTTTGGCTATTCGGGCGAGGAGGATTATGCTTAACCTTTGCAGTCCCTTTGCTTTCTAAATCATGATGCACAGGAATGTTCATAACTAGCATTATGTGACAATGAGCAAGGGTGCCCACCTGCCCATGCCATGCATCCCTTATTCCTTATAGGAATTCCGCCAGCTCAGCACCCTCTGGTGAAACCCTCTGGCATACCAGCTAAGAGAATCGGTCTGATTTAATACAGTGCTCACAGAGCGATATGGTGCCTAACATTAAGGATTGACTAAGTCCTACCTAACCCCCATCCTAGAATATTCCCGGAAAGGGGGACAGGGGCGTTCACACTGCCCACCCTTGGGCAACCCCATAGGGGAAAATTACCTGCTCCGTTGAATTTTAATCATTGTTGATCACTGGACGTGCCAAATGTCCTTTTACATAGTAGCCTTTTGTGCTTGACACCTTGTTTCCCCATTTCTTGGGACGGCAGCACACTATGTTGGCTGACAGCGTCACCACCCGGCGAGGCTACCATAGCTAACTGGGCGGGCCTTTGAGCTCCACTGCAGGACATGTCACCTACCCTTGGTTCTGGGGTGCACTTACTTCCCCCATTGACCAGACGATTGCACAAACCCCTTTGATTGCTAAACCCTGGTGAACCTCTTAATGGTATCAAAGCTGGTTTGAAAGAATATGTCTTGTGCCCACTATTGGAGACACCTTACCCTTTTGTGCAATTACAACTTACGCAGCGCACCCCGCTGGCCTAACTGCCGTCGGATCACAGATGCACAGTACCTACTGTCCATCTCCGACCCTGGATGCTTTAAGCCTGCCAACGCAAACCTTAACTACCCAATTTCACCAGGGCGTACCTCTAAATGAGCCAGGCTCCACACAGCTGTAAGGCCAGAGACACACATGTATTGTGCCTACACAATTCACCCAACAGACAAGTTGGCCCTGACTACCCTGTGTTCTGGTGCCAGATTTGGAAAGAGCCTTGCCTCCACCTGCTGCCCCCTGGGAAACACCCAATGCCCGTGCTCTGGCCGCACGCGGTGATGCCCTCGTGAGCATGGAACCCCTGGTCAACTAAGAGTGTCACTCCAACTACCTAAACCTACACCTTGACCATGGGTGGAGTCTAGCTCTCCCCAAACTTCTGCTGGTGTAACCCACAGACGCCTCCTGTTCAGTTCAATTTAGTAATTCATGGCACTGGCGACCACCAGGGCCCACTACTGGGCTGTGTAAATGCGGTCCCGGGTGACCTTAAACAATCGGCTTGGTGTGGATGGGTGCTAACCTTACCTGGCCGACGTACAATCCCTTTGACAATCACTCCTGACAAGATGTGCCACTGCAGGTAAAGAGTTAAACAGCCCACCTTACTTCCTCTCCCAGTTATCAGAGTAAATTAGTGAAAGATGCACGTTTGAACTGGCCACTGATACTGTTACTTACGCCTAAAAATGCTCAACTCGGAGCAGCCCGCTAGCAATGGCTTCCATTGAAAGGCGGTGCCAACAAACCTCCAAGCACTTAAGGCGGTACCTCTGAGTAGGGCTCTAATCTAACAGATGCCCCTTGCATTGGATGACCATAGGTGGCTAGGCAGAGACTTTGGCTTATCCCAGAGGCAGTGTAATTTTAATGTGGCAACCGCACTCCCACCGTGGCACACTACAGAAGAGACTCTATACCAGTTCATTTTAATTACCCTTCGTATCGACCACCCAAGAGAGACGTGGTACCCTCTGCCCCCATTACCCTGTGCTACCAAACCTCATCATGACATCACAGGGATTACATAACTCACTAGGTCAATCGGGCCACCGTCCTACAGCTCAGTTAGCACAACCCCGTAGTTGCTCAGCTATAGGGGCTCCAGATAATCTCAGGTGTGAGAAAAGTCTTTCTAACGTAGCCAACCGACGGTTTATACGTGTAAGTGACTGGCCCCCAATATGGTATGACCAAACCAATGTTGAAGCAATAGGAGCGTGAGGCCCTAAGCAACGGGTGTCTTTGTGTACTGGAAACATTACTTAGCCACGCAAAGAACCATGGACATCCCCTAAATGTGAGTCACCAGATCGTCAAAGAAATATTGATGGATTTGAGACCAATGCGCCATCCAAACTACTGCATTAAAATTGGCGTGCATAGTTCTTTGAAAGAAAAGCATTGACTGACCCGCTCAAAGTCAACGGACATATCAAACCGCTTTGGTCTACTTTGCTGAGAAGGAAGGAGCAATGCCCATTATCGGTATTAGTGAATGAAGGCATTATTCATTCATGTACACCAAAGTGGGGGACCCTGCCCCCAAGTGGTCTTCCCACTTTGTGGCACCCTGGCAGTATAAAGTGGTTTAAGGGCCTGTCCGTGACTATTGTCTATATTGGGCCCAAGATGAACCATGAGATTATCACCGATCAAAGTCTGATGTCAATCGCAACGTCTGGCATAATTTCATAAATAGCCCTGACTGGCACTGCACTCTCTCATCCTATGCTCTGTGTGATCTTGGCCACTATAGTGTGAGCAGAGCCCCGTGATGTATACCTGGCTACATGTTCGCTAATGCACAAGTAAAATACCCCCTTTCCCATCAATTTGGGTTGCACCGTACATAATCAGGATGCAGTGGGCTAGTTACTCTCCTGGGGCCCCAATGCCACTGCACTTGCGGCACTAATGAAACGTTGTCGATTTGGCTGTCAACTTTGCTGCCTGTGCCACCCTTCAGCCCCATGGAAATTGTGCTGGGCTCTCGCTTACTACCCTGCTGAGTGAGCCCACTGTATTCACCAGATTCATTAACAATTTCCGCTTCTGACTGTACTTGGTAACACGTTCACCCCATGGTATCTTGGCGCTGCATAACATGTTTATTGTTACTCAGCTCCATGGTACTCGTTTTATCGACCTCAGAAGGATGAAATGCTTGTTGATTGCAACCTTGTTGGCCACCCAGCGAAGTATTTGCTCAATGCGCCTCTGCGCTACCGCTCATGCTTCACTAACCCTGCCGCATGTGCACCATCCCGCAAAGGAATGGCTCCTGTACTCAACTTAAAAGGCAAAGTGCACCGCACGCGCACCTACAATGTGCCTCTGCGCTACAGCTCATGCTCCACTAACCCTGCCGCATGTGCACCATCCCGCAAAAGGAATGGCTCCTGTAATCAACTTAAAAGGCAAAGTGCACCACACGGCCAAGCATGTATTAATGCTTGACCTAGTGTAACCTTCCCCTTACCGACAAATTTGAACTGCCACCGCCGCTCTGGGGAGTCTGCTACCCCCTGCTTCTGCCACCGGGGAAAACGGCGCCTGTACACCCCTGTGGGACATGAATCCCCTCCTTAAACATCCTTGCCACATATACCGGCCCAGACAGTGCCACTAAACCGCCTGAGAGGTGGATCCAGCAGTGGTGAATGATCTCACCCCCCTTTCCATTACAGTAGCTGCCCCACCCACCAGGCACTTAACTCTCTTCACTGGCGCCCACGAACCCCCTCCTGCGTCCGCTCTCCTAAATGGTGTTTCATTTTGTAAGGCGCTTATTTATGTTCCTTACAACAAACAATTAGTCATGACCAGTCTACTAGGAAGAGAGCTGCACAAGGACAACTTTGCGAGCAGCTGGTGAAGCCGCACCAGCACCGGACGCGTCTGAACACGCTGGAGCGTGGGCATCAAGCTCCAATCAGGGGAACTAGCAGCGCTACCCGCTGTGACAAGGGATCACCACCGCGCCCTGCAGAAACACTGCATCCTTAATGGAAAGTGCAGCAGGGATGCACTATTCCCTTGCAGGACACCCAGGCCTCAGGCAGCTGTCACCGCGGGCGCCCGGTGCACCCTTGGTTTGCATGGTGAGCACTCACCGCCCCCAAGACCATGAGGGCACCGCCATTTAAACCGCGTGCCCACTACGCGTCCCATGGACCGTGGGTCCCGCCCTGGGAGGACGGCCACGGCGGTGCTTCTGGCGAGAATATTGCTGCCTCCCCGCCCAAGCGTTCAGCACCACCTCTAGTCCCCTCGTGAACACCCCGAGGGAATCTTGGCCCCACCACAGCGCCACCCCATGCACCCGAATGCACCACTATCCAAATACGCACACACGCCATCTACATATGGGCTCGTCGGATTTAAAAGCCCCGCCAATGAAAACCTGATACAAACGGCGCACAGCCCTGAGAGACCAGGCGACGCAGAGAGCGCCTCTCCCCAATTGTGCAAATATTATATTGTTTCAGTTGTTAGTGCTTCAAAGCCCGCGCCTGCAGCTCCTGAGCGATTTACAAAATAAGATTTATGGGTGCACCAACCAAGTTAACTCTCAACTCATGTTGCTATTATCCGGTGCAAAGGATAATCTCACTTAACCGTTCTTTCATGCTGGAATACTGCTGTGCCTTGCATCTGTTACTGTAGACGGTAGCGGCGAAAAGCCTCAGGCATCGCCGGAATCAACCAGGTGCGCCACTCCTGGGCTGGTGGAATGCAAGCCGTGGGGGATGGTGGCACTAGCGGGCACCGCAACCTCTGGCGTCACCGCATTTCTGCTATTCATGAACAGGTGTGCAAGAAGGGTATTCACGTGACGGGGCAAGGGCTCACAGGACCTGGTGCGGTCCAGGCCCCAAAAGTCGCGCCGCGCACAGTCTGCTCCCTCCCTTCACCCCGGGGGTCCAAGACCAAGAAAGGCAAATGGGGGGGAGGGGAGCAGCAGGGAAGACCCGCCACCAACCGCAACAACTGCTATCTTGACCAAGTGTGTCACTGGAACAAAGACCCCAATAGGCCGAGGGCCCCACCACTGTGGGAACACTTTTTGGGTCATCATGCACAAATTGCCAGGCATCACATGTAATGCAGTAGTTTGAAACGCAGTCTTGAAAATTTACAAACAGGTAGATACCTATGTTGCCATCCTGCCAATACCTCATCCCTCCATAACACTTGATATTAGCAAAGGAAAAAGGCCCACCGAATTCTTTCAGTTGGGTAGGCGCACTGCGCGATCAGCGGAGGGCACGACAGCCCCAAGGGATCCCAAACCGTCCTGGGCGCCCCTCCCGCCTTGACAAATTATTTGGCTCCCTTACATGAGCGCTCGTTACCTTACACCCGGGATGACTAGGTACAGCGTCTATCCGCTAAACCTCGGAGATAGTTTTAGCTACCGTCAGTTATATTCATGATCACAATCTATAGCCGCACGTTGCGATTCTCGACTCATGCCTTGCTGCAACCAGACCAGGCCCCGTTCCAGGAGACATCACTCCCGCCACCTTTGGTCGTTTCCATAGAGCTCTGCAGACAGCACCACAAGGAAACTGCCTCTAATTAAATTACAGCCGTTTTGCAAGAAAGACATGCATTGTGCTTTCCAGGCGATATCAGTAAATACGCCTTTTAAACAATAGCAGGAGAAACCCCCACTATATCGTGCCCATCAAAACTTCGGTGAACACCGAGAACAGCGGGACAGTGCCACCCGGTGGCCTAAACTCCTCATTGTGTAACATGCTCACAATCACATTCGTGACCTCCCCGGTGTCGGCTTGATAAGTCAACGACTGTAACATCTTTCATCTCTACTCCAAGAAGAGTCGCCTGGAATGCAACCCAGTCACCAACCAACCCCGGAGTTGAGCCCCACACACCAGACCACATATTGCCTGCCGGACAGGGAAACCACAGAACACCAAGGCGATCGGATGTATTGGTGCTGCCGCCACAGACAAAGCGAACCCTGTATAGGTTCCCCACAACGACCCCAAAACTGCAGACAAACCTGGAAGCCCAGCGCTCGGGCCGCATCCAAGGGGGAGCAGGACTCGGCGCCCGTTCAAGGTGGGGGAGGGGCGGACCATCAATTCCAGCCCAAAACGAGCCCAACTTGACCCCTGGCCACAACCCGCTCTCGCTGACTCGTCCTCGGTTGCCGGCAATTGTAAATTTTAGTAGGGGACAGCTTTCCACCCGGTCAGCAGCCCCAACGCACCAGATCCGCCCAGTGCCACCGCCCAAGCATGTCGGCATCATCCCGCAGGCCAAAGAAATTGCCCCAACGGGCCCCGGACTCGCCGCCCAATACACCAGGGCTGCCTACCCCCAAGGGTGCGATACCGTACCAGAAGGACCGCGTGTCCGCAAAGCACTGCGGACAAAATATTACAATACCGCAACCCAGCGGCCGCCTAACCTATACCCCCCCTCAGGACAAGCAACCACGGCATAACACGCACCAGCTGACCCTCGGCAGGCAGCCCAGGCCGCCGACTTGTAGCTCTCTTGCCCCCTCACAAGCCGGGAAAACATGTGGCACTCCGGCGGCTGCAGCCACCCGCCCGGGCCCAACTCCAGCACACAACAAACCCGGGAACCCATGTAGCTTCAATCCCCAGGCCGCCAACAACTAGGAGGCTTGTCGGCCCAAACAAAGGCCCCTCGTGGGCCCTCCTGTCGCGCACTCACCGCCTACTTCGACGTAAAACCACAAGGGAGAGCGACTCCGTATGAACTTAAATAGAGGGAATCCGACCCCGTAGCGCAAACCCTTTAATTTCTCAATGCCGCCAACCCCATCCTGCCAATGCCTGCCCGCAAGACCAGCCTGTGACCGCATCGTCCCCAATGCCCCGACGGGGGTGCAAATCACCCTCAATACACGGCTTCCACCAGACACCACACGGGAGGCCAGAAAACTTACCCCGAGACTGCAGGAATGCAGCCCGCGAGCACAACACTCACCGCGACCGAATGGAGAAACGACCCGACGCGCCTGCCAGCATGTCCAGGACAAAGGGACAGCATGGGGATCCCGCGGCATAGAGACGGCGAGGCTGGCGGCAAAGAGGCCGCTGGGAGGGTCAGAGGGGTATACATACCCTCCCTCCCCCCCTGAGCGTACCGGAAGTGACGCCCACACCCCCTGAACAGCGAGCTCCAGGCGGAAGCCCTCTGCTGCTAGAGCGAGGGGTAGGCTTGTGCCGCAATGGCACTAAAGGGCCGCCCTTTTAGGGGGGCCCCCTTTGGGGGCGGCGGGCAGCCACATTTCTCACCCACTCATTTGAAGGCACCGAGGACGGTTTTTTCTACATGAATGCTTCCGGGTTCAACTGATGGCCTGCTATGACTCCTGCTCTTCGACCCTGTGTAGGTGAACTGTACCCCTGCTGTCTCTTTGGTGCTCAGTGCCCAGACCCCCCACCCCATGAGGGGTGGACTACATGGTGGCCATACATGCCTTCCCACTTACTGATAGGCATCTGGATTCTGCTGCACAGGGACACCAAACAAGTCCATGTTTCGCCATTCACCAGAGTGGAGCAAACATGGCGAATGATGGAACTAGTGTCCACAATGTCCTGTCATGGCCCAAGGCAACGTTGTGGCCCAAGGCAGCTCTTCCTGGGCAGCCCTCCCCCCTCAGGATGGGCTAACATCACCAGGCTCTAGAGGCTTCCTCTCTTCGAGGCACACTCATTCCAACACTTACGCACATACACTCACCAGGACATTCTCGCCCGGGCAAATTTGAGGTAGACCAATCCATGCTCCTGGGTAATCTCATTGACTTTCTATGCTCAAACGCAGCACCACCAAAACAGACCATCAAGCCACCCCTTGTTGATTGTGGGCATCTTCAATTATCACACGTCTGCTAAGCCGATTACAGGATTACTACTGAAAAGCATCAACAGGTGAAAATATCCAAAAACTGTCTCGTCTGTGGATTCTTGCCCTCAAACCATGTCTCCACTTTAAATGAATTTGTAATCTATTTTAGCAAAGTATATTGCTCAGCACCATACACTGATACCTCATTCCGAGACCTTTATAGGACTCCCACTATTCTGATGTTTTGTAAGAGCTCAATAATTCCCTTCTATATCCTATTGCACCATGAATGCATTGATATCCCAGTATGAAGACATTCACAAAGCTTTAACAATGCACATTATGCTGACCCGCAACAAACACTACTTGCATTAACCATCCACAAACAACCTCTCCTCTTACTCTTCGATTTTATGCTTGTCTTTGACCCTGTACAGCACTTTCTGTAATGCACTGATATTTCAATCCTGACACATGACATGGGTGTCACAAAATACCATAGATACGCCTCTAAATCACCCCGTAATCAATTCCACTAAATAAAAATTATTAATTTATGTTAAATAGGCAGAAAATGAACAATGAATTTACCTTGAGAAAGCCCAAGGAGGTGAGGGAAACGTTGCTTTGTGAGTGTCACACGAGCACTGGCATCTTTTAAATGCATTTTAGTAAATAAATGCATTTTCATGGCAGCCTACGTGCAGCTATTTATTATTCATTTTTCGTGAATCGGTGAGACACAAGGCAATGATTCACAACAGGGTTGGTTGCACTGGATGGCCTTTCTTTGATGTCTATGAATTTATGATCTCTCACTTACATTTGGGACTGGAAAATGAACCATTTGGCCTCAGTGTTTTCAATTTTTTTCGGAGGAGAACCTGGGGCATAACAGAGGCCCCGCAGCTCCTGCAATGCGAGGGGGCACCCATGGTTCCTTGTTTTGGAGGGGCCCGCCTCACCTCTGAAGCCATGCCATTGAATGCCTTGCAGCACGCGTGCATGGTATGGACTAGAAAACAGGTAAACGCTCAGGAAAGTCACTCTACTTTCCTGAGCAGGTTTGTCTGCAGCATAAGGGGCCCCTACCCTTCAGGTGGACCCCATTGAGCCCAAAACCAATGAATAAGTTGTGTGATCCGGGTGACGACTGTAACCCTCATTACATTATGCACTGGGTCGCATCATTTTGTGTTACGCCACTTGAGGAGAACCCCCTAAACCCTTTTAAGGAGGGTCAGGCTTCGCTCAATCACATGGACCCAAGACGAACAAAAAAAATGTAACCTGGTCCACCTCTTAAAGAGGTTGAACACTCTGGGCTGCTAATTTAATATACTGCACCCATATTTTCAGACTCCCTTCCAAAGACTCACTCCACTTTATCCAGACCTGCTGATGGAACCCACACTCACTCAGGGCTGGACTGGGTAACCAGAAGCAGCCATGGAAGAAACCCTAACTCAGCCCCCCTCCCTTCATCTCCTCGTGCAGTTTCCCCATTCAGCTTTCTCTCCTCTTCTCTCCCTCTTCTCCCTTTCTGCACTGGCGTAACAAAAGCCCCTGCAGCCCCCGCGGTGCAAGGGGGGGACCCAAGGCACCAAGGAACCCCCTCTGGCACTGGGCACAGGCAGCTGGCAGCTGGCAGCTGCCGTTCGGATTCCGAACGTTCGGATTCCTGCACCGGTCGCGGCAGGTGCAGGAAAAGCAGTGGGGCGGGGCCGGGGAGGGGCAGGGGGGGGGGTGAAGTCAACAGACGACGATGATGGAAAATAAAATGTAAAAAAAGAAAACCATTTTACGAGTGCCGAGTCGGCGATGCAGCGAGGGCAAGGTAAATGGTTTACTTTTTTTTTAAAAATTGTTTTTCCTCGTCGTCATATGTCGACTTCACGAATATGAGATGTTACAACGCGATCCAAATGATCGCGGTATGTAACATCGCAGTTTTTACAACGCAAGTCGTTACAACGACTTGCGCTGGAGGGTGCTGGACTTAGGAGTAGTAAGATTTACTATTCCAACACCAGTCTACGTACAGTAGGGAAGGTGTTGGAATAGTAAATCTTACTATTCCTTAAGTTATAGCGCCCTCCAGTGCAAGTCGATGTAACGCTTGCTTTGTAATGGCAGCGTTCTAAATGCATCGCGGTGTAATCACCGCGATGTAAAGGATGTTTCCCGACTTCACCCCCGCCGCCCCCCAGCCAGCCCCCTCCCCGCCTCACCGCCCTACCTCTCTTACCTGCACCAGCCGCGACTTGGCAGGCCCTGGACTGGGTGCTCCTGACTGGATCCCGAACGTGGGGGGCCCCCTGAAGTTTTGTTACGCCATTGCCTGTCTGACCACTTTCTCTCCACCTGTCCCCTTTCTTTCCCTCTCTTTCTCTGTCCTTCAAGCCCACCCTCCTCCCCAGACCCGCCTGCTGCAATTAACCTTGGGGAGCTGGGTAAAGTGACAGAGGCACCAGGAGGGGCTCTGGGCCTTCAAAACCGACCTGCAAGGGCCCCAGCCCACCGGGGAAATGACCGGTGGAATAAAAAGTCTGTCCAACCCTAAACTCACTCACAGGAACGAAAGGGAATGCCACCGTGGTTTTAAGTTTGTTATTCATATACTTCAAATATAGGATATTTTGTCTGAATGTTATTCGTTTGTGTTTAGCTCATCCAATTCCTATCCATTGGATTCTTAAAATGCCCCACCAAGTGTAACATATTTATTCAAACGTTCTCTCAATAACAACTTTTCCAAGGTGACAATATTCATAGAAAAGCGTTTGCAGAACGGTGATGCTAACTTGTTAAGTCGCCACACTTAAGAGAAGTAGTTTTGTTCAGAAAAACATCCCACTCGATCACTATTGGCATTCTTTAATGCTCACGCGATGACCCTACACAGCATTGTCCAGTAAAGCGCTGGTTCTTAATAATAGTTATCTTTTATGATCATGATTCAAGATTCGCCTGTTAGACGAAAATATTCGGTGTGTTTCACTCGATTAATTTTTATTATATTCTTTAATAAGAAAACAACACATACAGACTACTAACTGCACCTACAAATATAGGTGTGATGTTGAACGAATAAATACATTTGTTTTTCACAGCAACTTCCTGCTGGATTTGGACTTTTTTCTGCGAAAGATAAGCAGTGCCATCTAGTGTTAATTTTTTAAATTGCAGACATGGGGAAGGTATCGGTTATCTAATTCCAGGTTACGAACGTCTGGAAAGATTTTGAAGCTTTGTCGGATTTAGGTCCAATATTTACTTGATATGGGAATATCAAAACCAAGATAGGATGCAATATCCTATTTCATGCAGTAATTCAATTGCTAGGGCCAGCACTTTAACAGTGAGAGGTGCTTGAGGGATGGGTTTAGGACAGGTTAAGGGGATGGCCAATACATTTTGAATTTATTAGGGTTTTTGCCACCTGTGCTCGTGGAGTTGTATTTTTGCTCTTGCATGTGCAAAAGGACCGCTTGAGAATTGTCTTCTATTTTGGTCTCTTCAGGACATTCTCTGCATCCCTAATCCCGCTGCCTTCGCCCATTCTCCGCATACAGGTTCCTCAGTTGACCATTCATTCCCCCATTCCTCAGATTGTTGTCCATCTTCATTAGAAGGACCCCGAGCCATAAATGGTGCCACACCGGGCATTAGTAGCTCGTCCATACCTCTTGCAAAAAAAAGCAAAACTACATGTGCCAGAGCGCAGAGTAGCATCAGGAAGGAAGGAGATGCCTCACGGCCAGAGACCTGCTCTCTCCCTCTGCAGCTCCGCTGCTGTGTTGTGCCGCTGCCCAGTGCTGTGCCACTGCCCTGTGCAGTGCTTAGTGCAGGTAGGGGTTCAAGCATCTGTCCAAATTGTATTGTGCCCGTTTTGTTGTTCCTCTTAGTTGAGATCTGTTGCCTTACAGTGCCCTTTATTTTTTGACGGTATTGTTCCTGCCTATTGTGCATTTTCTGTTTTGCCTTATTTGTGCCATTCTCCTTGCCATATTGTGCCATTCTCTGTTTTGTTGCGCTCTCTGCCCGTTTTCCTGTTTCCCTCTCCCGCCGCTGCTGCCCCCGCGGCCCCTCCTCCTTGCAGATTCCCGCTCCCTTCTCCCAGCTCTGCCTCTCTCCCCCTTCCCTATTTAATGGCGGCCGCTGCGTGGGAGCGCGAGCGAGACCTCTGACCTCACGGCCAGAGACCTCATCTATCCCTCTGCAGCTCCGCTGCTGTGTTGTGCTGCTGCCGTGTGCTGTGCCACTGCCCTGTGAAGTGCTTAGTGCAGGTAGGGGTTCGAGCCTCTGTCCAGATTGTATTGTGCCCGTTTTGTTGTCCCTCTTAGTTGATATCTGTTGCCTTGCTGTGCCCTTTATTTTTTGACTATATTGTTGCCTGCCTATTGTGTATTTTCTGTTTTGCCTTATTTGTGCCATCTCCTTGCCTTATTGTGTCATTCTCTGTTTGTTGCGCTTTCTGCCTGTTTTCGCTCTTCCCTCTCCCACCGCTGCTGCCAGACATGCCAACCCTCCCGATTCAGGCGGGAGACTACCGATTTCAAGGCTAGTCTCCCGCCTCCCGATTCCTGCAAGCAAAAACCCGATTCCTCGGGGGTTTCAGCTGACAGGGCTTGGTATTGTGTAACGTGCTAATTCTTCCAGCAATAGTCAGAGTGGCGATGCAGGGGCTCTAGAAGGGGTGAAAAACCAAGAAAGCCTCATTAACAAGCGAATGGTCTTTTAAAGACCTGTGAAGTACTCGGGGGCGGCTGTGTGTGTGCCCGGGAAGCTGTTTCAGCCCGGGCTGCCACACGGGGGGGGGGGGTGTATGCACTGTTAGCAACCTGCCATGCTTCTGAAAAGTAAGAAAAAAACATGCATTTGCGTTTCAAATGTCCGATCCTGCAGCAGCACACTTCCAAAGCCCATACAGGACAGTAACCCGATTCAAGACCCCATTCTCCCGATTTTTTTTTTTAAATCTCCCACTTTGCTCTTCTGAAATGTTGGCATGTATGGCTGCTGCCCCCACGGCCCCTCCCTCCTGCCGATTCCCGCTCCCCCCTCCCAGCTGTGCCTCCCTCCCCCCTTCCCTATTTTGTGGCGGCCGGCCGCAGTGCGCGCGCTGCTGGCACGCCAAAGGCGCACCCATCTGCGCCCGTCCACGACCCAACCTCGACCAGTGCCAGGGACTCTGGCTCTTCAACCATCCACCGCTACGAACCAGCTGCCCTCCTCGCTCTCAACCCCGGAAGGAACAACAACTGCCAGCTGTCAACACCTCACACCACCCAAGGCCAGTTCTCATGCTGATACTGCCGGCACTCCTTCACCATCGACTGCACCCTCACGACCTCCACACCCGCGTCGAACGCCCGCCCCACCGAAGCCCTGAAGTGCATCCTCCTCAACGTGCGCTCCCTGCACAGACACGCCGTAGAGATCTGGGACCTCCTCGATACCCTCTCGCCAGACGTCGCCTTCTTCACAGAAACCTGGACTAATGCTGCCTCCGCTCCAGACATCGCCACCGCCATTCCAGACGGCTACAAGATCCAGAGGAAGGCCGCCCCCACCGCCCAGGAGGAGGACTCGCCATCGCACACAAGAGCTCCCTCCGCCTCTCCACCTCCAGCATGAGCGACTACCTCTCCAACACTGAACACCTCCACTTCCAAGTCCAGACCAGCCCCAGAATCACACTTTGCGGCACCCTCGCCTACAGACTCCCAGGGCGCCGTGCTGCTTTCGCCACCGCCATTGCTGACCTCATCGCACCCCGTGCCATCGTCTCCACGGACTACATACTCATCGGAGACCTGAACTTCCACCTCGACAGCCACAGCGACCCTGACTCCAACGCCCTCCTGGACAACCTCGCCAACCTCGGACTGAAGCAGCTCATCACCACCCCCACCCACAAGGCCGGACACACCCTTGACCCCATCTTCGCAGGAGGGACTAACACCAACTTCAGCCACACCTCACAGCCCCTCTGGACAGACCACAACTGCGTACACTTCTCCTTCAGCACCACCACCGCACACAAGCCTGCCCCATGACCGCCACGAAGAAATTGGAGCAAGGTCACAGAGGAGCACCTCAACTCCACCCTCATCCATGACCCCCCCTCCGCCATGACCGACGCCAACTCTGCAGCCACGGAACTACCCCGCTGGATCACCAGCCACGCAGACAAGCTCGCACCCCTCCGCCACCCCGACAGACAACGCTCCTGGAAGGCCGCCTGGTTCACCACCGACCTTCAAGAAGCCAAACGCTCATGCAGGCATCTCGAGAAATGATGGAGAAACAGCAAAAACACCGAAGACCAGACCACTTACAAGCACGCCATGACAGAATACCACCATCTCATAAGGACCACCAAGAGGACCTCCGTCCGGAACTAAATCCTCGCCAACGACAGCAACTCAAAGGAGCTCTTCAGTATCATCCAGCAGTTCACCAAATACCCCTGCGAAGCCACGGACATCACACCGTCCCAGGACCTCTGCAACAATCTCGGCTCCTACTTCCACCTGAAAATCAAGGCCCTTTACGACAACTTCAGTGAACATACTCCAGAAATCACCCTCTCCTCCAGCAACGACAGGCAGCCCACCATCACCACCTGGACACCGGTCACTACCGAAGTCACCACCACGACCATGAAGAGCACCCACTCTGGAGCCCCCACGGACCCCTGTCCGCCTCACATCTTCCACAGAGCCGCCGCTGCCATTGCGCTCGAGCTACGCCACACCATCAATGCCACCTTCGAATCCGGCGTCCTCCCCGACAACTGGAAGTGGGCTGAGGTCAAGCCCCTCCTCAAGAAACCCTCGGCTGACCCGACGGACCTGAAAAACTTCCCGCCCATCTCTCTCCCCTTCGCAGCCAAAGTCACAGAGAAATTCGTCAACACCCAGCTGATCACCTTCATCAGGAGAGAACGCCATCCTCAACTCCTCCCAGTCCGGATTCCACAGCAATCACAGCACCACGACCGCCCTCCTCGCCGCCACCAAAGACATCCGCATGCTACTCGACCAGGGCCACACCGCGACCCTCATCCTGCTAGACCTCTCCGCAGCCTTCGACACCGTCTCCCACAGCACTCTTGCTGCCAGACTCCACGACGTGGGCATACGGGGAACTGCACTCAACTGGATTCGCTCCTTTCTCGCCAGCAAAACCCAAAGGATAAGACTCCCACCCTTCCTCTCCGAACCCACAGACATCAACTGCAGAGTACCCCAAGGATCATCGCTCAGCCCCACGCTCTTCAACATCTACATGGCCCCCTCGCCACCATCATCAGACAGCATGGGCTCAGCATAGTATCCTACGCCGACGACACCCAGCTCATCCTCTCCCTCACGAAGAACCCCGAACACACCAGACTCAGCATCCAGGAAGGGATGAAAGACATCGCAGCCTGGATGAGCAACAGCTGCCTAAAGCTCAACTCAGAGAAAACAGAGGTCCTCGTCCTTGGACCCTCCCCCACTGCTTGGGACAACACCTGGTGGCCCTCCACCCTCGGAAACCCACCCACCCCGACGGACCATGCCCAGAACCTCAGCATCATCCAGATCAACGCCGTCACCTCGACCTGTTTCAACTCCCTCCGCATGCTCCGCTAGACCTTCAAGTGGATCCCCCCTGAAGCCAGAAAGACCGTCACCCATGCGCTCATACCTAGCAGACTGGACTACGGAAACGCCCTCTACACTGGAATCAACAAATCCCTACTACACAAACTCCAGACCATCCAGAACAACGCAGCCAGACTCGTCCTCGGCACCCCACGACATGAGCACATGACTCAACACCTGTGAGACCTCCACTGGCTCCCCGTCAAGAACAGAGTAACCTTCAAGCTACTCACCCACGCCTACAAATCCCTTCACAACATCGGACCCAAATACCTCAACGAAAGAATCTCTTTACTCGTACCCAAAAGAAACCTCCGCTCCGCCGACCTCGCCCTAGCAAAGACCCCGTGCATCCGCAGAACCAGAGCAGGCAGTAGGGCCTTCTCGTACATTGCATCCAAGGCCTGGAATGAGCTCCCAGTCAACATCAGACGCTCCCCTACCCTGCACACCTTCAGGAAAAACCTCAAGACCTGGCTTGTCGACTGACCCGGAGCTGCACCCTCCCCCTCCCCCCCCCAGCACCTTGAGACCCTCACAGGTGAGTAGCGCGCTTAAAAGCCCCTGATTGATTGATTGATTGATGTGGTCTAACGACTAGAGCTGCCAACTTTGCAACTGGCAACCCACGTTCAAGTCCTTGCATCGGTTCAACAACCTGTGATTCTGGGCAAATCACTGTGCCTAAAAAAAATCTGGCCTTGAGTACTGTAATCTGGTGCTCATGTAAAGCGCACTGATGCTTTTTTGTCAAGTTCACGCTAAATAAAACTGAAATAAAAAAATTAGGACTGGGTGTGGCATTCATGCCTAACACGAAATTGCATGTATAGTGAGAAATTCAGAGGGGATCAAACATATTAGCTGCCCGTTACAAACAGCAGGAAAGTCTCTGAGCAGTCTTACTAGACTGGAACTTATTACCTCCAGTTTAAAAGTTGATGTGTGCAGCAGGCACATTCACTGCTGAGCTGGCCTTGAGGAAGTGGAGCTTCTGAATTGCAGCTAAACTGTATCTTGCAGTAGGCACCCTCACAATGTATGTAGGCATAGTGTGAAGCAAAGATGCCAAGTGGACCTAAGCACAGTGATTTATTTTCTCCGGTGATTGCAAGTGGCCGGCACCAGCACTCATTTGCAGGGCTCTAAGTGGATGGAAAAAAATTGGGTTGTCTCTTAAGGGGTCGTGGCCGATGTAATTAAGGGCGTAGCTTAAAAACACGGTATATTGCTGCTTCTGTCATTGCATCCATATCTATATATTTTACACAAGTAACATTACACCTACAACAAGCCAGGACTATTGGCTTTGTCAATGGTTGTTAGTTGCATAAGATAAAAATGCAACAACCCTGCTTCAGTTCTGACATGATGAGACTGTGAAAGAACTATAACGAGACTCTTTGAAGTGACATCAAAGGTAGTGAAGGGTGACACTGCTACACAGTTAAGATTTATTTTTTTCACCGAGGGTGAGGGCAAAAATGGAGATCCCGATAAGTGCTTTTTAGAACTGCCAGTGCTCAGCACCGGCAGGACCTGACCCACTTGAAGCCCTGGAACTGGGACATATTTTCCTTCATCAGACTTTGGCTAAGATCAAGAGAGGG
Organism: Calotriton arnoldi; assembly: GCA_963921515.1. Lineage (NCBI taxonomy): Eukaryota > Metazoa > Chordata > Amphibia > Caudata > Salamandridae > Calotriton > Calotriton arnoldi. Next base: position 378,035 of record CAWUFW010013606.1, read on the forward strand.
GATCTCTCTCAGCAGAATGAGGCTCTCATAGGCTGACAAAGATGCCACATGTCAGAGGTGATTAGAGACTCATTCAGGGACGTGGACATTGACACCAGCAGGAACTGCAAGTCCCAGGAGGCACAGGAGCTGGGCAATGGCGGAGGAGGGGATGCACTCATCCAGCGCTGCCTATAAAGTGCATTACAGTTCCCCGCTGCGCCGGATGCGCGCAGGCCGCGCCTGGGTTAAGCCCGAGCCAAGGGCGGACCCATCTTCGGCAGGAAGAGGCAGGGCAGGGCCACCCCTCTTGGCCTTGCTTGGGAGAAGCGATTACCTCTGATAAGGTAGGGCCACTTTCACTGTTACTCTTGAAGTCCTGTGTTGGGATCTGTGGAACGCTGCCTCAGGCTCGTGAGGAGCTTGTGTCGCTGGGGGGGATTCTACTCTGGAATGTGGAGTTCTTAGGCAGGCAGTTGCTGCCGGGACCTGGAGGACGTCAGATGGATTAAACTAGACACCTACCTTATTCCCGTGTAGTGTCTTCATTTCAGTGGCGACGAGTTGGTCTGACGCCTCCGGATCCCCCACGAGGCACCCCCAGTTGTGCCACGCCGTATCCTGTGTTCTGCTGAGAGAGCTTGAATTCCCTGGCTGTCTTCCTGGCTTTCCGGTCTGCCTGTTCCTCCTGCTTCATCCTGGTGTCCTGCTTCAGTGTGCTGTTGCCGAGGGTCGCCGTGGTCTGGCAAGTTTCGTTTTGTTTCGTTTTCCTGCTGGGCACTCGCTTCCACTTTTGTGCCAGTTGGTGTGTCCCCGTGGTGCGGCGAAGGCTCGCGCACCGTCCCCTACCGTTGCCAGGAAACAGATTGTTGGCATTCTTCCTCTCTTCACCCTCTACGCCTACGACGTCGCTCTACGTCTACGACGCCTGACGTCACCACGCGTCAGCGGCCATTTTGGGATCAGGCTGTTTCGTTTTCCCTGCTCCAAGCGTTATTTCTATTTTCCTCATCTTCAACTCTCCATTGAGGACTTCTGCATTTTGACGCTGCACATCGGTGATGTGCTCACCTTTTCTTCGTTTTCTCACGCCTCCATCGTAAGTTGCAGCTCTTAATGTGCACTTCTCCTTTGCATTGCTGGCATCAGATTTGCATTGATTATGCCATATTGTGCAACCGGTGATGCGCACACCCCTTCTACTCATGTGTGATCACTTCTGTTTCTTTTACATCCATTGATGTGCATTCGGTGATGCGCACACCTGCTTGTCTTATTTGTGCACACCTCCTGTTAACTGTTTGATTATGCCTTATTTTCTGTATACTTATAGTCATCCCTGCATCTAGTTGGCATCATCAAAGTACAGTTGTATTGGCGTTGGGCAGCAACTCACCCACGTTTTGCCATGGATCGCGTTTCGGCGCCTCCACCCTTTTACAATCTGTAGGTACTCCACCTGTTCACTGGGAACAGTGGAAAGAGACTTTCGAGGCTTATTTAGAAGCCATTGATGGTGAAACCTTTACCCCTAAGAAGAAGAAAGCGCTTCTAATCTACAATCTTGGCCCTGAAGGCAGAAACATTTTGAAAACTTTACCCTTAGAGGTTGTAAGTACTCTTGTAAGTGGTGGTGACAGTGGAGATTCACTTCTCGTTGATGACTATGCTTCTGTAGTCAAGACTCTAGACAAGAGATTCAGTCCTAAAAGGAATGTAGTTCTTGAACGTCACAAGTTCTTGCAACGCGCTCAAACTCCTGGTGAGTCTATTGATGACTTTGTTGCTGCTCTTCGAATTCTAGCTGTCACCTGTAATTACAGGGAGTTTCGAGATGAAATCATCCGTGACCAATTAATTGAAAGGACATCCAACAAAAAGATCCAAGAGAAATTGTTGTCCTCTGATGATCCTGACTTAGAAACTGCACTCACTTTGGCCAGGTCTATTGAGCATTCCCAATTTTGTGTAAAAGAAATGAGTAGCACTGTTTCAACTAGTGAGGTCAAACTGTTAAATGCCAAATCTGTCCCTAAATCATCTAGGACATCCATTCCAAAGACATCCTCTCCTAGCACTTCACGTCCTACACTCTACCCGAAACCCAAATTTGAACCAAATGAAGTTGTGTGCTTTCGTTGCGGAAGCAAGTCACATCTAGGCAATGCCAAATTTTGTTTTGCTCTGAATCAAACCTGCTACAAATGTGGTAAGCAAGGCCATTATTCCAGAATGTGCAAAGCAGTCATGGTTAAGAAGAGTTCATCTCAGGTAGTGAAGGCTATTGCAGAAGACCTCACATATTCTGATGATGAGAATTATGAACTGTTGATGTTGTCTCCTTCATCGTCTCACGCTGAAGGTGTAGTTGAATTATCTTCCTTGGGGGGGTCGCACAAAAGGAAATCTCCTTCATGCAATATTAAGGTCAATGGGGTTTGTATTAGTTTCCTTGCTGATTCAGGTTCGCCTTTTACCATCATCAATGTTAAGGATTTTGACAAGGTCGTTGATGTCCATTTGGTACAATCCAACATCAAAATTTTTGCATATGGTGGTAAAAGAGTTGAAGTGTTGGGAAAGTTTTCAGCAAATCTGGCTTTCAATGATGATCAAACTACGGGAACCGTGTTTGTAGTTAAGGATGGTGCAAATTTGTTGGGATGGGACGAGCAAGGTGCTCTCAACATCATTTTGGACCCCAATCATCCTGATATGGTGGTGTCCCGCAATGCCCTCTGGCAATTCTACAGTCTCACTCCCCACGACATATCACCTGTTCACGCCGTTACTCAATCATCCAATGGCCAGTGGGCACACATCTTTCCTGAAGTATTTAGTGGGGAACTTGGGAAGCTTAGGGACTTTCAGTATCGCATTGTGCTTAAGGACAGTGCAATAGCTGTGGCTCACAAGGTTCGCAAGGTACCTTTAAGTCTACGAGATGAACTCAAGCGGGAGTTGAAGCGATTGTGTACTGCAGGGGTGATTGAACCTCTCGAAGGTTCTGAATGGTTGGCCCCCATTGTTTTAGCACGAAAATCCGACAAATCTCTCAGGATGTGTGTTGACTTGAGAGATCTCAACGCTAACATTTGGGTTGATCGTCAACCTCTACCCAACATCAATGAGATGTTGGCTACTCTGGAGGGTGCCAAAATTTTCACTTCCATCGATATTTCCTCAGCGTATCACCAAATTGAGCTGAGTAAGGAGTCTAGGCACTTAACATCATTTGTCACTCCAGAGGGTGCTTATCGCTACATTCGCATGCCTTTTGGTCTTGCCTCAGCTTCTGCTGTGTTTCAAAGATTAATGAACAATTTGTTTAAGGACATAGCGGGTGTCGTATTTTTTCAAGACGACATTCTCATTTATGGGAAGTCGGAGTCTGAACACGATGAGAGAGTCAAACATGTGCTAAATATCATTAGGTCAAGTGGCTTAACATTGAGGGCTGACAAGTGCAGGTTCCTTCAAGAGGGTGTTGATTATCTTGGTCATCATATCTCACACAAGGGCATTGAACCCAAACTTAAGATCATTGAGGCCATTCAGAATGCACCCACTCCTTTGAACAAGGACCAACTTCGTTCCTTTTTAGGGTTAGTGGAATATTACGCCAAGTTTGTTTGCAATTTCTCTACTAAAACTGCTTCCATGCGGAATTTGTTAAAGAGAAACGTCAAGTATGTATGGGATGCTGACTGCAACAACAATTTTGAGTGTATCAAACAGGAAATTGTACATGCTCACCCCCTTAAACACTTCAACATTAATGATCTATGTATTGTATCCACTGATGCGAGTAATGTTGGTTTGGGGGCAGTACTTCTTCAGAGGAGGAGTGATGGTCGTGAAGAAACCATTGCCTTTGCTTCAAGGACTTTAAGGGGTGCTGAGAGCACCTATTCTACTATAGAAAAGGAAGCTTTAGGTTTGTGGTGGGGTGTCCAACACTTCAAGAATTTTTTGTGGGGCAATGAGTTCATTTTAAGAACCGACCATAAACCCTTAGTTGATTTGTTTACAACCAAAGGTGGTGGGAGAGCCACGCCACGCATTTCCAAGTGGCAGTATAGATTGCAAGAGTTCCGCTATCGGCTTGAGTATGTGGCCGGAGCCAAAAATCATGTTGCCGATTGCCTGTCTAGGTTACCCCTTTCTGGCATGGATGAGGTGTTGGAGTGTGATGATTTGGAGATGGTTTGTGCTGTATGCTCGTTGGAGAGCACCATTGGTAGTGCACTTACCGAACAAGAATGGTTGGAGAGCATGTCTAATGATGCTGTTGTCGTAAAGGTGACTGACCTCTTAGCCGGTGTATGGCCTAGCGACAAAGATTGCCCTTCCGAGTTGGTGCCTTACAAAAGGGTTAAGGATGAGCTATCCTTAGTGGATGGAGTATTAAGGAGAGGGGGTTTGTTGGTGGTTCCTTCATCCATTCGTAATAAGATCTTAAATTTAGCTCATGAGGGCCATCCTGGGATTCGAGCTATGAAACTTAGAGTTAGACAAGATTTTTGGTGGCCTGCCCTGGATAAGGATGTGGAGCATTATGTTCGTGACTGTTGTGCATGTGTCACGAGTGACAAATCCCAGGTGACTCATCCTTCCCCGATTGCACCTGTGGTGGTGAAAAACACTCCTTGGACTAAATTGGCTTTTGACATCGCGGGTCCTTTTGGACTCATTGGTAGTTCTCCAAAGTATGCCCTTGTTCTAATTGACTACATGTCAAAATGGCCAGAGGTCAGGTTTGTTGACAATGCTAATTCTTCATCTGTTATCAACTTTTTGCAAGATGTTTTCCTCAAGGAGGGTTTTCCTGAGGAGTTGGTGTCGGATAACGGTACCCAGTTAGTTTCTTGTGAGATGCAGAAATTCCTCAAGGACATAGGTGTTAGTCACATTCTTACTTCTCTTTATCACCCCCGCAGCATTGGCCTGGTTGAGCGCTTCAACCGCGTAATCAAGGAACATCTGCAATTGGCTTTGGTGAATGGGTTGCATTGGCGGCAAGCGGTCAGCAACATGCTTTGGGCTGTGAGGACCACTCCCCATGTTAGTACCGGCATTGCCCCGTTTACCTTACTTAGGGGAAGGGTTGCTGGTTCTAAATTAAACAAGGAATGGATGTCCAGGAGGGAGGTGGACACTAAGAAATTGTCTGTTGTAACTGACGTCAGGGCTGCTGTTCAGGCCAAGTACGACACCAGGCCTGGAGTTCGTTATCCCTTGTCTGTTAAGGTGGGGGATTGGGTGAGGGTCAAGAGACCGGGTTTTCTTCGCAAGGGGAGTCTCGGTTCTCTGCTCCCAAAAGAGTGTCAGCTGTAAGAAATCACGTGGTGGTGTTGGAGAGTGGGAAAGTTTGGAACAAGTCTGCTATTTCCATTGTGCCTGAGTCAATGCTGGTCTATGTCAACAAGAGACTTGGTGTTGTTTCTTCCCCAACATTGGTGCCCACCAATACCCACGGGAGGGAACCTGTGCATTCCGATCATGTTTCTTCCAGAGCTGTTTCCACCAGATTGAAATTTGTTCCTGCAAGATTTCAAGATTACAAAATGTAGTGATGTTGTTCTTCTGTATACCCTGTTTCCTGTTATCTTCATCTTATTGTTTTTTTCTTTGCCAAACCTTACTTTTCTGTTTTCATTGTGAAGGAAGGGGGGTGTGTTGGGATCTGTGGAACGCTGCCTCAGGCTCGTGTGGAGCTTGTGTCGCTGGGGGGGATTCTACTCTGGAATGTGGAGTTCTTAGGCAGGCAGTTGCTGCCGGGACCTGGAGGACGTCAGATGGATTAAACTAGACACCTACCTTATTCCCGTGTAGTGTCTTCATTTCATCCTGCCAGTCCTTTGTTTAGGCAATGGGTAAAAGAAAAGGTACATGTTATAAGGTGAGAAAGACTACAGCTACGCTGCCGCCTTTGATCACTAACTATTTGTCAATTGTTATGGGGGCGATTGACTCAGAAATCAGTATTGTGGAGGAAAGAAAAGATGCTGCCAGGCGCTGTTGGGTTGTCGGGGCCAATGATGAGGGGGTACTCCATGGCATGGAGATATACTATTTCTGAGGCCTATCAATAATTACACAGAGGATGTATTGGAGTTGCGTGGTAGTCGGCTCCGACGGGTCTCCCTGACAATGCCCGGATGCTTCCCACATTTATTACTTTGACCCACGTGGCTTCGGGGTCAAACTATGTTAATACACATTGAAGGGTGGTCATACAAATCCCTTGCTCACTAACTCACGTATGAGTTCAGTGCTCTAGTTACGTCACTGGAGTGACACTACAGGCATCTGTGTTTAAACCCTTCAAGAAGCACCACAGGAAGCAACGGTCGCCCTTCTAGCCTGGCATTCAATGAGGCGGTGGAGGCGAGAGGTGGGGCTAATAATGTTAATACAAGCAGGAAGGGAGGCACACGTTCTGGTATTGGCTCTGCTCAGGGTTGGAGTGGTATAAAAAATAGGCCCAGGCACCCTAAAAACAAGTGGCTCACATTTGTGGTTTGTGGCTGCCCGCCGCCCCCAAAGGGGGCCCCCCTAAAAGGGCGGCCCTTTAGTGCCATTGCGGCACAAGCCTACCCCTCGTCCTAGCTGCAGAGGGCTTCCGCCTGGAGCCCGCGGTTCGGTGGGGGTGTGGGCGTCACTTCCGGTACGCCCAGGGGGGGGGAGGGAGGGTATGTATACCCCCCTGACCCTCCCAGCGGCCTCTTTGCCGCCAGCCTCGCCGTCAGACACTAGCTGATCCAGGATAACGTCAAGGGCTACTGTGATATAGATGGGGTTCGTCTATCACCAGTATGGAGGGATCTCATCCCTTCGATTTGCGGGAGGCCTGGTATTGAGCGGTCGCATGTGTGAAATGCGCTGTTTCGGTGAGATCAGCAACTACAGGGGTCAATGTGAGCTCTGGTGGTCGGAGATGATTCACCGCTAAGGTGGCACGGAGCTAAGTCAGAGGAGGCCGTTGAACATCCCTGTAAGAGGGAACTGTTCATGGTGTAAGTTCACAGACCAGAGGGGTCTGGGTTTCATCAGACACGAGCTCATCCAGGCAAACGTTAAAGGTTACTTTGAGGAGGACGGGGTCCACTTGTCCCCGGTGGGGATGGACCTGTTTCTCCTGGATTTACAGGAATGTTTGGAAAGGGCAGGTTGTAGGTAATAGGAGGTGCAGTGGTGGGGGGCCCTGGCTGCGACGGTGGCCGCCCCCAGGGCTGTGGCGGAGTTACAGGGCGATCTGGAAGCAGTCCGGTACAGTAAGGGTACCACTGCGGCAGACGGGTACAGTAAGGGTACCTCTGCGCGGCACAATAGGGGTGCCAGAGCCAAAGACCAGGATCCTCAGGGCAGGGTCATGGAGAACCGCGACGGCGCCCCGTTAGTCCTTCGGGCGGTTGGGGGCCTGACCAACCGGGGGTTTGCCCTGATACGCTCCGCCCTGAAAGGGGCGTGAGTAGATGGTAACAAGGGTAACAGCGCTGGGATGCCTGGCTTCACCCTGTGGGTGCCCAGGAGTGGACATTTCACAGGGAAAAGCCAGGAAGGGTTCCACAGCGGTATGCGTACAGCGCCTGGACACCCCTTTGGGGGTATGGGTGCGCTTTACAAGTACAAATTTCACACGTGATCCAGTGGTGGATCAACAAAGGTAGCGCTGACCGGGCATACATCCCACAGTGCTGGCTCATCAGGCGGGCAGGGGCAGCATAGGTTGGACGGCTGCCTGCCCATGGATCGCCCGTAAGATAACCCACCTTATTGCATACTCTTGTATGGAATAAACCTGCGACAGTTTTTCCCATAAACAAAGTGTCTTGTGGTTTATTATGCATGTTCACCTATGGGAAAGTGGGGGGATGTTGCCGGTATTGGGACTATGTGGCTGCCCGCCGCCCCCAAAGGGGGCCCCCCTAAAAGGGCGGCCCTTTAGTGCCATTGCGGCACAAGCCTACCCCTCGTCCTAGCTGCAGAGGGCTTCCGCCTGGAGCCCGCGGTTCGGTGGGGGTGTGGGCGTCACTTCCGGTACGCCCAGGGGGGGGAGGGAGGGTATGTATACCCCCCTGACCCTCCCAGCGGCCTCTTTGCCGCCAGCCTCGCCGTCTCCCTCCCTTCCTCTTACCCTCCGGCTGGGCTGGTGGGCAAAGTATATTGAATGTTTTAATGTTTACTTTTGTGTTGCAGGCGAAGTTACAGGGCGATCTGGAAGCAGTCCGGTACAGTAAGGGTACCACTGCGGCAGACGGGTACAGTAAGGGTACCTCTGCGCGGCACAATAGGGGTGCCAGAGCCAAAGACCAGGATCCTCAGGGCAGGGTCATGGAGAACCGCGACGGCGCCCCGTTAGTCCTTCGGGCGGTTGGGGGCCTGACCAACCGGGGGTTTGCCCTGATACGCTCCGCCCTGAAAGGGGCGTGAGTAGATGGTAACAAGGGACACGTGATCCAGTGGTGGATCAACAAAGGTAGCGCTGACCGGGCATACATCCCACAGTGCTGGCTCATCAGGCGGGCAGGGGCAGCATAGGTTGGACGGCTGCCTGCCCATGGATCGCCCGTAAGATAACCCACCTTATTGCATACTCTTGTATGGAATAAACCTGCGACAGTTTTTCCCATAAACAAAGTGTCTTGTGGTTTATTATGCATGTTCACCTATGGGAAAGTGGGGGGATGTTGCCGGTATTGGGACTATGTACTTTTTAGCAAAACACTGCAACCGTGTTTTAAGTATTGTGAAAGGGGGAAGAGGAGGTTCTCTAAAAGAGGCATGTTTTCTTAACTTCGCTGGGATTAGAAAAAAATGCAAATGTTTCCAGGACTCTTTGTGCATGGATTAGTTTACAGTTGTGAACCACACCTGAATATAAGTGAGGCCATTCTGCTCAGGTCACCTGCCTCTGCTCAATCTGCACACAGTAATGGGCAGGCCCAGTGAGAAACTCTGCCCCGTTGGTAAAAGGGAGGTAATAGAGGTCCATCTGCCTCCGGAAATGCCACTCAGGCCCCCCACTAGGCCTCTGCCCACACCTGAATGGCACAGAAACAGCCCAAATCGGCCAAAAAAGCAGCCCACAGTTGCAACACAGATACCGGCCCATTGCCCAAGTGTATGCCTTAACAATCGGACCCTGGCTCTGCTTGTAACCGGTGTGCAATACATACCACATTCTTCGAGATTATCTAGGTCATTTCTGACCATCCTCCTCAGTTAAAATTGCCGCTACCAATTAGAACACAAGAGAATGGGCAGGCCCCCTCCAAACGGAAAACCCCAATAGAAGACTCTTCCAATCTGCTGTCAGCCAGAAAAAGGGGTGGCTCCTCTATCACCAAGGTAAGACAGGGCAAAAGTTCAAAAACCCTTCCCATGGATCTTTTGAAATCCATTGTTAAGGAACATTGTGAGGTGTTGTTTGTAAAATTGGAGACTTTGGGGCATTTGTACAAGCCCCTATCGCCACCACAACATCACCTATAGTGACATTGTGGTGGCGATAGGGGTTGCGCCTTATGTACAAGGCAGCGTTAAGCCACTTAACGTGGCTTAATGCTGTCTTGTACATAAGGCCCCCTTTCACGCTATGGTTAGTGTGAAAGGGGTGGGCAGTGGGTGTTGCGGTGGGCGTTCCACCGCAACACTCATTCATTTTAACGCTGCCCCCTATGTACAAGGGTGGCGTACGTAGGAGGCAGCGCCAAAATTAAGACCAGGTAAAAACTGGTCTTAAGATGGCGAAGCGAGGAGAAATGCATTATTTTTCCTCGTTTTTGCTTTTTCCATGTGTGCTGCCTTGTGTAGCACACATGGAAAAAGCAAAATGCCATTGTTTGTTTATGTACAGGGTGTCCCTTCCTGTACATAAACAAACTTTTTTTTAAAATGCCATTTTGTCACTTTCATGTGTGCTGCATGAAGCAGCACACATGAAAGTGACTGAATGGCATTTCTAGGATTGTTTATGTGCAGGAAGGGACACCTTCCTACACATCAACAATTCTCCCCTGCACGCAGACACCCTTGCACTCTGGTGCAAAGGTGCCTGCGGTTAGCGACCAAGTTGCTAAACTTAGCACCATCACAGGGGGAAACGCAAGGCTGCACCACATTCTTGTAAATACAGTGCTGCCCTTCGTTTCAGAAATGGAGGAGAGAGGCGTTAAGCCAAGGAGGCTAACGCCTCACTCGGCCACTTCCTTGCACATATCTCCCTTTGTTTAAGGACTATTGCTTCAAAATACAAGAAGGTGGAGGGAAAATTCTTGGCTTTACCTAAAAACTATTAGGACCCGTTATATCCATCACAAGTCCTCAGGTCCATACCAACTGCCCCAAAGTCTAGGCTTGTAGTTACCCAGGGAATTAACACTGCCCTGCTAGGGGCAAATTTGACCCCCATCTCGGCCCAAGGGTGGATCGCCCTGTAAAGAGTGTATGGTGGGCCCAGCTCAAATTCCTAATATGAGAATCACTTTATTTAATAATCATCAGCTGTGCCTCGTGTCTGAAGGCAGAAAGCCACGTCTGAATAAATCCCAACTGGCATGCCTCCAATTACCCCCAGAGTGTACTCCCTTTGTTATTGTCCTGGACTAAGTCCCCCCATTACAACCAAAAAAATATGAGAATTGATTGCTTAAAATATAAGGAGTCCATTGGATTAAGGTGAATTCAGGTTGGCCAGGTGACCTATCCAAGGAGATCTTGAGAGTCAGGAGGGTGTCTTGGGTGGGTCACAAATTAAAAACCTCCAGTGGCGATTGTGTTGATCTCAATTATAGGAGGCCTCTGCTAGTAGAAACTGTATTTGCTCGTTTGAGCCATCTGGTTGGATCTCAAGGCTGAATAAGAACTCTAACACTGTTGTTTCTATAAGCCTGCTCAGTACACTAATCAGGGGATCAACAGGTTGAGGCATCAATCGTGAATTTGAGAGGGGACTCTAACATCACTTTAAGTGATCGATTTCCCCCCCTCCCCTGGCCAATCTCCAGAATATTGACTGACGCTGCATTTGATCAAGTCACAAGACCTGACTTTCCCGTCCATGGTTCCAGCTGTACATTATAGGGCGGCGCCCTGGCCCCCTCAATAGCAAATTTAAGAAATCCAACTTATTTTGGGGTCTTTAACTTCCCATACTGGAACATTGCAGGTGTGCACTCCAAGCTGCTTAACAAAGATTTGTTAATATTTATAAAAGAGTTCAATATAATTTGTCTCCAAGAGACTTGGTCAACTGGTGACTTTTATGTAGACAGTGATGATTCATATTGTAAACCTGCTATTGCATCACCTTCTGGGAGGGTAAAGGGTGGTTTGCCTATTCTCATTTCTTTTAAGTTTGCCTGTTTAAAAGTGATGTTCCTGTGCAATACCCCTTGATACCAATCACTGATGCTGTTAGGGGTGGGCCTGCTGATTTCTTGATCATCAACTTCTATCATAATATTTTGATCACCATTGTTCTGCGGTAGTAGACATGTTAGAGTAATTTGTGTTAAATTTGAATTTAAAAAATCGATCTTGTTGCAAGTTATGGGTGATGGATTTGATTTGTTCTCTATGTGTGTTTACAGGAGCTCCAGTATGTGGGTTAGAGGATACCGATGGCCATAAGATTGCCCACTATGGGGACGCGTTAAACAGGATGATCCTTAATAACAACTTTTTTTGCAAATTAGTGTGCCGCCGCAACTCATAAGGATCATCCGGCGTATACAGGGAGAGGAAATTGTAGCACCATTGATTTCATTTTCATGTCAAATGAGTTTAGATTTTTATCATGGACTGAACAAATTTTCCAAATTGTATCAGCAACCACAATCCCCTTGCATTGTATTTGAACACCGACCAGAAAAGCAAGAAAGAAACCTTGGATTCGGCCCCATTGTTTTTTCCATATACACAGGCATGAGAAGCAAATGGGATTCAGCGGAGCCGATAAAGTTCATAGGGAAACTGGCATCTGCAGGCTTAGAAGCAGTAAATAAGTGTCTGTCTACCAGGCACCTCAGCGAGCTCCTTAATAAACAGTTTTGCCACTATTTGCCAATTGATTTCTCAATCACTAACTTCAAAATGTAGGTCTACCAGTCCTCCCCCACACTGTTGCTTTCATGCAGCCTGCTCCGAAGCCCAAAAACTGCTTAATTTAGCCTTAAATAGCTTCCCAAGAAAGAAGGAGAACATTAAGTAAGTTCGAAACATCTATAAGGTCGTGCTTAGGGCTAGAAAGTTAGAACTTAGAAATCTAGCTTGGGCCGACTTACAAGCACCAGGGAGTTCAAAGGACTCTAGGGCCATATTATCAAGAACGGGCGATAACATTATCGCCGCTTTAGCGGCAGGAAACTGCCGCTAAGGCAGCGATAAGGGGCTTGATAATATGCCCTATAGTTTTCCAATAGAAGTCCAGGTTTGATGTCCTTCACACCAGAACCTGGGCTTCTATTGGAATTCTATAGGGCATATTATCAAGCCCCTTATCGCCGCTTTAGCTGCAGTTTCCTGCCGCTAAAGCGGCGATAATGTTATCACCCGTTCTTGATAATATGGCCCCTAGACTCTTCCTGGAAGTAGTTAATCCCCCTTTATTTACTGAAGGGCCTACATCGAAGGTCAAATGTTTAATTTCAGCAGACACATGGGCTTCCCATTTTACTCAAGTGTTTAAATCTGATAGCATGTCCTTGAGAGACTCAGGACACAGGGCATTCTAAAATTCTTGATAGGGAGGTGGCTTTTCAGTTTAGCAATACTTTAGGGGTAAGGGATATAGCCTCAGCAATTAACGCCTTCGCTGCGATCGGAATTCCGCCCAGGTGCTGGACATTCCGATCGCGGGCGTGGTCGTGACGAGCTCAGCTCATCATGCGCACAGCCTAACCGTGCAGCATGATGAGCTGAGCTCGTCATGAGCAGGGAAGGGGTTAAAAAGAGCCCTTGGCCCGGTCAGAATCCCTATGGATATTTTTAAAGAAGATATTGGCTGTTGGGCTCCCCTCCTCACAAACGTGCTCAGAGCAGTAATTAGAGTGCCCACTAATACCCACATGGAACAAAGCAATTACTGCTCCTATTTTTAAAAAAGAGTGATGGAAACAATGCAGCTTGCTACCGTCCAGTGTCCTTACTTGACTCCACAGTGAAAACTCTGGGTTGGGTACTTCTCACGAGGCTGGAGGAGTAGGCTGAGACAAACAGCATCTAAACCGGAACAGTAGAACAATGTCTAAATCTCTCTCTTTTGAATGGAAAATATGTTCAAGTGCATTGCACCTAGCTTTTATGGATCTGTCGAGTGCATTCAACAAGGTGAATCATTCTAAATTATGGTTAATTTTAGAAAACATGGGAGTGGAAAGAGCACTAGTCACTTTATTATGCCGTCTCCACTGGGATGATATGGCCTAAAATCGTTATGATTCAAGAGAGGAATGCACCATGCTATTGAGCAGCAATCAGGGAGTGCGGCAAGGCAGAATGCTGTTCAGTCCCTAGTATTATCCAGGCTGGATTATAGAAGTAGGACACTAACAGGCTTACCAAAATCAAGCTTTTCCCCAGTCAAAGCAACTCTTCTTGCTGCTGTGAGACTGGTCACAGGAACTCGGGGGGATATTACCAAGGAATTGCGATAATTATCGCAAAGCGCGCTTACCGCTGTTTTTTTTATCGCCGGCTATCGCTGGATTTCATTGCGGAGATAACGCGTTATTATCAACGCTTATCTCCAAGGCGATAAAAAATCCAGCGATAGCGGCAAAACCCAGCAATAGCGCGAGAAATCCAGCGATAAATTCAACGCGCTAATGAAAAGCTTGCTAATAGGCAGGTGAGGACTTAACCTTACAATCCACCTCCCATTGACTAGAATGGTTAAGTCAGGTTTTTAGCAGGTGTTAGATTCCAGCGATAATCGCGTCTAGCGCGAGTTTTTTTATCGCTTCGCGGGCATTGCTAATAGGGGGAAGTTGTGTTTGCGACTGTTTTCAGTCGCTTTTAGTTGGGAACTCCTACTTTGCATGTCATTAGCGATATATATCGCTGACATGCAAAGCGGCACCAAAACGGTCGCTTTCGCCATAAAGCTGTCGCTAACAGCTGTTAGCGACAGCTTGCTAATAGGGCGATAGAAATATCGCTGCTTTAGCGGCAAAAAGTGCCGCTAAAGCGGCGATAAGGCCCTTGCTAATATGCCCCTCGGTGTTTTGACCACATCACACCCTCTTTAAAATTGCTCTGATGGCTCCCAGTAGAAGGTAGGATTCAGTTGACTATAGCATTCATGACTCACAAAGCCATACTCCATGATGTACCTAGATACCTCACAAATAACCTAAAAACACTGAACGTAGCGGCTCCCTTTGAAATGCTAAGTCCTTCTTGCTGGAACCCCCAAGATTTAGGAAAAAAACTTATGCCCACGCTTTCTCTAGATCTGCTCAGAGAATTTGGAACTCTCTCCCTGAGAAGATTCAGGCTAACCCATCAACAAGTGCCTTTAACCCGTTTGCTGCGTGCGTCGGCCAACGGCCGTCGCGAGCACTACCTCGGTAGTGCTGCGCACGTCCGTTGGCCGACGCGGCCCCGCCCGTTTAATAGAACGTTCCGCACTGGCGCGGAACGTTCGGAGCAGCAAACGGGTTAAAAAAGAGATGAAGATGCTACAAACCAGAATCCTAACAATGCTGAGGAGTCAACCTGTTTTGGAGAGCATCAAACATCCAGATGTAGACTGTCAAGTTTGCCAGCTCTCGCCATGACATCGGGTGAGCCTTATGCTCAATACCATAGAATACTACTGACTTGTTAGGGGGTGATCAGTCTATCTCTCATTTGGTTTCAGGTGCTCTTTTGTTGCATATATGGGATTCACTATGCAGTATTGTACCAGGTTTCTGACCTTTTTGTGTACATCGCTCTGATACCTTTGGGGCATGTTTGTGCCATATAAAACTCTTAACATAAATAAAATAAAAAATACGCAGTGCGGCACCGCAAGCCCTTTGGCTGCGCCACGCTGGGGCACTTTCAAAGCACAGGGATGCAACATATTTACAATAATATATTGCATCCCTGTGCTTTCCCCTGCGCTGGTGCACAATTGGCTGCCATGCGTTGACGCAGGCACCCTTGCATCATGGTGCAAGGATACTTGCATCACGAGGATGATTGTTTATGTGCAGGAAGGTGTCCCTTCCTGCACATAAACAATCTGAAATGCCGTTTTTCAACTTCTATGTGTGCTGCATTAGCACACATGGAACTTGCAAAACGTCATTTTTTCAATGATTGTTTATGTGCGGGAAGGGAACCCTTCCTGTACATAAACAATCACCAGAGGTGATTTCCTCGTTCTATGCATGCTGCAGAATGCAGCACGCATAGAAAGAGGAGAAAACGAGGAGAAACTAACACATTTCTCCTCATTGCGCCTCCCTCCGCCTCCCCTACGCCTCGAGGCGTAGCATTCAGACGCATTTCCAGGTTTACGATTTCTCGTAAATCTGGAAATGTGTCTGGTTCCATGGGTGTTGCGTGGGAACACCCACAGCAACACCCGTGGAACGCCCCTTTCACGCAAAGTGCTGCGTTTAAAGGGGACGTGTCATTGTAAATATGGGGCAGCAAAATGTGCTGCCGGTGCGTCACAAAAAGTGACACACCGGCGGCGCAAGGGGCTTGTAAATAAGCCCCTCAATTTTCACAAAGCTGCTTACATTGAATTCTGAGTAACATGAGAACATAAAAACAAACGTGAAGCGGGGAAGGGACAATGGGATTCTTCTCATTATACAGTTCAGGTACGTACTTGCGCCTCACCAGGGTCATAGTTCACCGGCCGCCAAGGGGGATTTGGGGGGCAGCCGAGCGCAGCGAGGTCTGCCCCCCGGGTAGATTGGGAGGGGGAGGGGCTAGACAGCGCTCGGCCAATTTGGAGGAGTTGAGCTACATTGGGAATAGCCCAATTGTAGCCCAAATTTTGAAGAGACAGCCCAAGGTATATTGGACTGTTTCGCGCTTCCCCAGCCACCATTTTAGGTTTGGTGACCTGGTGGCTGGGAGCGCGGTAGTGTAGGTTTTTGTCAGGGTAGTTTGTCAGGTGTAAAAGGTGTAGGCCGGCTAGTGTAGTGGCGTGTTAGTGACAGGGCAAGGTACTTGTGAGATGTCGGGAGAAGATTATCGGGTTTTGGAGGCGGTCCGGCTGCTCAGCGAGGCTGGCAGGCTGGACATGTTGATGCCGGAGGCCCCGGGGGGAGCGCGCCCGGTGAGGCGCGGGTCTGCCGGGGTGGCGGCCGCCGTCGCGGCTTGTTTCCCCCCCCGGAGAGCGGCGAAAACAAAGGTGAGGGGAAGGGGCCGTGCGGAGGTGAAGAGCGCGGCCCCAAGTAGCGTTGGGCATGCGTTTGGGGGGCGGGGGGGACGGGCGTCATGTGGCAGCAAGGCTGGAGGGGCCCGGCGAGGGAGCGCGGTCCGCGTCTCCCCGCCAGGCGTGGAAGTCGTTGGGGGCCGCTCGCGTACAGGGAGAGCGGCCCCGATAGTTTTAGGCAGTGCGCAGGGGGGGGCAGCGCCGATAGACAGAGCGCGGCCCCCATTAGCGGTAGCAGTCAAGGAGGGAGCTTAGGAGATGCGCTGGGGGCGGATGGGAGGCCCCGGCGAGGGCGCGCATCGCGGGCCTCCCCGCCGAGGTCACAGAGGGAGAGGGGC
The DNA here is from genome assembly GCA_963921515.1 of Calotriton arnoldi. Classification (NCBI taxonomy): domain Eukaryota; kingdom Metazoa; phylum Chordata; class Amphibia; order Caudata; family Salamandridae; genus Calotriton; species Calotriton arnoldi. The sequence continues at coordinate 394,742 of CAWUFW010013606.1, forward strand.
CGCTCCGGTGTCAGGAGAGCGGCCCCAGAAACCGTAGAAGGGGGGGAGATGGGTTTTGGGTGGAAGGAGGCACGTGGGGCCCCAGGCCAGTCGTGTTTTGGGGAGCTGGGGGTGGGGATTGGGTCTGGGAAGGTGGGGGGGGAAATGGAAGGGGTGGTTTTCTCAGGCGCAGGGAGAGAGGCAATAGTAGGCACACAGGCTGGTTTAGGCGCCGTGCAGGGGAGGTCCAGGCATATGGGGAGGGAGGGTCTGGCGGGGGCAGTGGCATGCGAAGGGGTGGGGGCTTCAAAGGGGGTAGGGGGCAGGTTTGGGGGTGTCCGGGAGGGGGAAGGGGGGTCAGTGGGGGGAGGGGTGGATGTCCCCTTTATTGGTGGAATCAGAAGGGAGTGAGAGGGACTGGGAGGGTTTGGACATTTTTTCTTCCTGGGCTGAGGAGGTTGGGGGGTACATGGGGGGGCCAGTCGGTAAGGGAGGGCGAGGAGTTGGCGGTGTCAGGCGCTAGTAGGGGGGTCATAGGGGAGCAGGGGCGGGTGGGATACGGGAGGAGGCTGGGCCGAGTGGGGTAGGTGGGCAGGGGGCAGCGGTTTTGGTGTGGAGCGACGAGGAGGGGGAGGAGGGGGAGGATGAGGAGGGGGTCGACCTTAGTGCGGTGGGGCAGGCATGGTTAGCTAGCACTTTGTGGACAGGCAGCAAGAGGGGTTGGGATGGGAGAGAGAAGAGAGGTAGGCCCAGCACACCAGACCATACTTTTCTTTTGCAGGTGAAGGAGCAACAGGCAGAGCATCGCAGGGTGCCAGACTTGGTAGGGCTGGGAGCGGCCCGGTGGCACCAAGGAGAAGGGAGGGTGGAGCCTTGGGCGGCGTACCCAGTACCGGCGGGGGATCCCGTCGCGGCCGGCACAAGTAGGCCCAGGGCGGGCTCGCCGGCCCCAACACCCATTGGGCCTCAGCGGGCTGGGGGACAACGACAAAGACGGAGCGACGACAACGCAAATTTAGGTGTTGCAAGGAGGGTGCATTCCGCACCCCGGCGGGGGCAGCCGGGGGCGCTAGGCAGGAAGAGTTGGATTATGATGAGGAGAGTATTGAAGAAGGAGAGTTGCGGGATGGGGAAGATGAGGGACAGGGGGGCCAAGTAATGCTGTGCATAGTTTTTTGCAGGTGTCACGACGCCAGGCGAGGCCCACGGGTCGGACATCACGTTGGGAGGAGAGGTCGGCACCTTTGCCAGGACGCACAGTGGAGAGACGGGCGGAGTCCTTGGCGCTAGGTAAGCGTTCGGCGCGATTGCGGCCGGTGATGGTGTCGGTAGGGGTGGGTGGACCTGATCGGGTGGAAGGGGTAGGGGGCAGGTTGCGCAAGGGTTCCTACGTAGTGGACATAGGGGTAGGAACGGAGGCCCCGGGTGAAAGGGCAGTGGGGGGCGCAGGTAAGGCGCCTGTAAGCTTGGGGGACAGCGGGGCTGACAAGAAGGCGACGGTAGACACTCCGACAGGGGAGGGGGTGACAATATTAGAAAGCAAAGAGTTGAAGATTAAACGGTTGCCATACATGGGTGTTACAAAGCCATTGGGAGCCCATTTGATGTTGTCCACCAAGGAACGCATATGGAAGGGGGAATATGTTGAAATACTTAAACTCCTCCACAGAGAGGTTCGGGCGAAAGAAGGGTCTAAAGAGGAAGAATTTGAACTGGCAAAAAGGCCAAAGGTGCCGTTGACAATTGAGAATTGGACCGCAGCATTCCTTATATATGCCAGCGTTTATTGCGAAAAATACCCTGAACGGTCAGTGGCCATGTTCAAATACATGGACGTGATTAGGAAAGCCCAGATTACCGGGGGTGGGTACGCCTGGGCTCAATATGATGAGGAGTTCAGGGCACGCATGGCTTGGGATGCGGAGGCAAAGTGGGGGAGCTAGATACGGATCTGTGGCAACACACTATGGGTTTAGCCGGGTCTGGAAAAACCATTTTTACGGCCAGCGGGCTGCCTCTCGTATACCGGCCCTTTCGGGGCGGCCCCACCCGAGGTGCGGTGGGGGGAGCAGGGAGAGGACAGCCAGGTACAAAAGGGGCGTGTTGGGATTACAATAAGGGTTTGTGCACCAGAGAGTACTGCCGTTTCAGGCATGATTGCTCAGGGTGCGGAGGACGACATGCATTGGTCAATTGCTGGGGGGGACAGGGTCAGCAGCCAGGGTCACAGCAGTGGCAGACAGGGGGTTTAAGGCAGGGGACAGCAGCAGCAGTTCCTGGGGGGCGTGGTGCTAAGGGGCCTGGGCCGAAAGGCTCATACTCCGGTTAATGTAAGAAAGTTGATAGCAGCGTTGCAAGAATATCCAGATGTGGCGGCTGCTAGGTGTTTGCGGGTGGGGTTCTTGGAGGGTTTCAGGCTGGGGTACGACGGGCCGAGGGTAAGACGTTGGGCGGACAATTTGAAATCGGCAAAAGAGCACTCTAAGGTAGTGCAAGAAAAACTGGATAAAGAAGTGCGTGAGGGCCGCATGGCAGGACCCTTTGAGGATTGGCCTTTACAGAATTTGATTGTGTCACCCATTGGAGTGGTGCCTAAAAAGGAGCAAGGACAGTTTCGCCTCATACAGCATTTGTCGTGGCCTGAAGGAATTTCGGTGAATGATTTTATTGACGAACAGGAGGCCACAGTGTCATACTCATCTGTTGACGTAGCCATGTCACTGGTGGTGACGGCGGGCGCAACGGCATTGATGGCAAAGTGCGACATAAAGTCGGCTTTCCGGCTGCTTCCAGTCCACCCAGATGACTGGGACCTTTTGGGTATCCAGTTTGGGGGTCACTGGTACGTGGACAAAGCATTGCCGATGGGCTGCTCTATGTCATGCGCACTTTTTGAGGGTTTCAGCACGTTCCTACAATGGTTGTTCACGGAACGGACGGGTCACCAAGGAGTAACGCACTACCTGGATGACTTTTTCTTTGTGGGCACCTCAGGCTCGGCGGGCTGCCAGAAGGCACTGGACAGCTTTCAGGAGATCATGAGGGATTTGGGCGTGCCGTTGGCACCGGAAAAGACTATGGGACCCTGTACGGCTCTGGCCTTTTTAGGTATTGAACTTGACTCTCATTTGATGGAGGCACGACTTCCGGCAGACAAAAAGCAGCAGATGTTGGGGCTGCTGGCAACAATGTTGGGAAAACTGAAGGTCACAGTGAAAGAGATTCAGGTGCTGTTGGGGCACCTCAACTTTGCATGTAGGGTGGTGAGAGTAGGGAGGACGTTTTGTAGAAGACTGTGCAGGGCGCTGGCTGGACAGCGGCCCCCTCATCATCATGTGCGTCTGTCAGCAGGGGTGTGGGAGGACTTGCGAATGTGGCAGTTTTTCCTACAAGATTTCAATGGCATCCCCTTGAGGAGGGAGGGCGACATGCTTTGGGAAGTGCAAATATTTTCTGATGCGGCTGGGAGTTCAGGTTTTGGCCTGTATTGGCAAGGAAAGTGGTGCGCTGAACAGTGGCCCCCGGAGTGGGCAGATGGGGGCAGGAGTATAGCCTTTTTGGAATTCTTTCCGTTGGTGGTGGCGATCACCTTATGGGGGATCAGCTGGCGCACAAGAGGGTAACCTTCAGAGTTGATAACATGGCGGTAGTCCAAATTGTGAACAGACAATCCGCACGGGATGAACAGGTTCTGAAATTGCTGAGGGTGTTTGTGTTAGGCTGCTTGCGGCATGATATCGCCTTCCGCGCGGTGCATGTGCCGGGTGTGGACAATGACATTGCGGATGCTTTGTCTCGTTCACAGTGGGGGAGATTCCGTGGGCTCGCCAGGGATGCGGACGGATTTCCGACCAGAATGCCGGTGCATTTGTGGTACGTAGGCAACACAGGATGTTGCAGTTGGTTTTAGGTTCTCTGGCACAATCTACCAAAGCAGCATACAGGACAGCATGGGGGGAATTTTTGCACTGTGGCGCGATGCGGAGGAATTCCCTTGAGCTCAGACAGGAAGATGTACTTCAATTTATTTTGGATTTGATAGAGAGGGGTTTGACCAGGGTTACGATAGCGGGGAAGCTGGCGGGCATTGCTTTTGTTGGGAAATTGTTGTGGGGGTATGCCCCCTCCGCAGGGGAGCTGGGGAAGCGCATGTTGGAAGGTTGGGCGCGGGAGTGTGGGCGCGCATTTAGGGTTCGTAAGCCTCTGTCCTGGGAGTTGTTGGCAAGGGTGATTGGGATCTTGCCTGGGATATGTTATGGGGAGGTTGAAAACTGCCTCTTCTCTACTCTGATGTCATGGATGTTTTTCAGGGCTTTTCGGGTGTCTGAACTGTTAGGGAGTAAAGCGGGGCAGGGGGTACTTTGGAGCGAGGTTTCCTTTCGTCCGGATGGGGTTAGCATATGGCTTAGGAAGTCTAAAACAGATCAGAGGGGGGGGGCACTTGGGTTGCTTTAAAAATGGAAGGAGTACAGCAGGCGTGCCCTTGCCGGTGGGGTTTGAAGTGGAGATCTTTGTCTAGGGATAAAGGGGGTCTAGTCTTCCTGCACAAGGATGAAAAGAGGGTAACGGCTGCGCAGCTTTTGGCGGTGCTGCGGAAGGCATTGGGCAGGCTGGGAATTGATGGGAGGTATTTTGGTACGCACTCATTTAGGATTGGGGCGGCATCTGAAATGAACAATCTAGGTTGGGGGCGAGGGGACATCATGCGCTTTGGAAGGTGGTCATCTGACTGTTATCAGCGTTATGTGCGCAGCGCAGATGGCGGGATATAGCGCGGTTAGTCCCATTTTCCTTTGTTTCATTCATGTTTCTCGTTTCAGGTTCGGTGATGGGTCCCTCGCCAGGGAGATGTCCATTTGGATTGTGGGCCATTCTTTTGTGAAGTGGGCGCAAGTTCAGGCCCGTGCCAGTTATTTTGGGGAAAACCTGGGTTTCAATAAAGAAATGTTTACAGTTTGTTGGAGGGGAAGGGGTGGTATGCGTTGGAAAGAGTTGCTGCAGGTGCTCAATGGAATCCTGGTGGCGGGTAGGTGCCCCGATGTATTGGTCCTTCATTTAGGGGAAAATGATATGGTGAGGGAAACTGGTTTGGCGTTGATGCGTTGTATGAAGCGGGATTTGGCGGTGATAAAGGGTCAGTGGGCCGGCTGCGCCATCATATGGACAGAGTTTGTTCCCAGGAGAGTTTGGAGGGGGGCAGCTAACCCGGGGGCAGTGGACAAGGCTAGGCGAAAGCTTAACACAGAGATGGTGCGTTTTTGTCGCCAAATGGGAATTTTTAGGACTGCGCACAGGGACATCAGGTACGACACGCCGGATTTTTTCAGAGGCGATGGGGTCCATTTATCCCGGCTGGGCATGGACTTATATTTATTGGAGCTGAGGGAAGTTTTGGCCAGGTTGTTGGGAGTCCACAGGCGTTGAAGAAAATTTTTCCTAGGAGGGGGGGCAGGAAAACGGGGAGGCGGCGTCCTGCCTACACTCCCGCCTTTTCCTGGGTGTCGGGGTTGGAAAAAGTTGGCCAGGATTGGCTGTAGTTTTTGGTTAAATGTTGGTAGTTGGGGAGCAGGAGCAGGAAAAGGGTAACCAGGTAGGCTAAGTTTAGATTAGAGGTTTCTTGGTTACAGTTGCAAAAAGGCAGGTAGGGATTTGGGTCATGGGAGGTTAGGATTGGTAAATGATATATTGTGTAGGATTGTGTAATATGATTGTTATGGAATGTTATGTTGTATTTTGCGGGGTGGGGGATTTGATGTGGGGATCGTAGGGGTGGGGGGGGAAAACAAGGGGTCAGGTAATTCATGTATAGTGAGGTTTAGTTTTGGAAGGCAGTTGCCAAGGTACAAAATGTGATATGCACCTGTTTCAATAAAGCGGCCTTTTTCACACACAAAAAATGGGTCTTGTGCTGGTTTGCCCCCCTTCCCTCCCAAGGGGGATTTGGGGGGCAGCCGAGCGCAGCGAGGTCTGCCCCCCGGGTAGATTGGGAGGGGGAGGGGCTAGACGGCGCTCGGCCAATTTGGAGGAGTTGGGCTACATTGGGAATAGCCCAATTGTAGCCCAAATTTTGAAGAGACAGCCCAAGGTATATTGGACTGTTTCGCGCTTCCCCAGCCACCATTTTAGGTTTGGTGACCTGGTGGCTGGGAGCGCGGTAGTGTAGGTTTTTGTCCCCACCCTCCCTCCCTCGTTTTTAGGTTTCGGGGGGGCATTTTTAGTTCCCCAGGTGGGGGGGTTTTTTGGCGGTGGAGTTGGAACAGGTACATAGGGAATTTTGTGTAAAATGTATAGTTGTCGCTTGGAACAGGTGCTGGCGGGGTTGGAAAAAGTTGGCCAGGATTGGCTGTAGTTTTTGGTTAAATGTTGGTAGTTGGGGAGCAGGAGCAGGAAAAGGGTAACCAGGTAGGCTAAGTTTAGATTAGAGGTTTCTTGGTTACAGTTGCAAAAAGGCAGGTAGGGATTTGGGTCATGGGAGGTTAGGATTGGTAAATGATATATTGTGTAGGATTGTGTAATATGATTGTTATGGAATGTTATGTTGTATTTTGCGGGGTGGGGGATTTGATGTGGGGATCGTAGGGGTGGGGGGGAAAACAAGGGGTCAGGTAATTCATGTATAGTGAGGTTTAGTTTTGGAAGGCAGATGCCAAGGTACAAAATGTGATATGCACCTGTTTCAATAAAGCGGCCTTTTTCACACACAAAAAATGGGTCTTTTGCTGGTTTGCCCCCCTTCCCTCCCAATGCCGTTTGTTTTCACCTGCTCTGTTGCTTATACAGTTTAAAATGGTTAGTGAGCTTGAGGGTCGGAAAAGTTTCCGACAAATTTTGAGTGCGACACAGCTGAGGTGCTGCTGATCCCTGTTATTAATATACTTTTAAGGCGACTGATTAGCATACAGCTGCAAGCCTGCAGGCAGAGCACATAGAAATTTCACTTGCGGAATGCATTAGCCGCGCGTTTCACAAATCTGTTCCACTTCCCAAAATGTTGTGGTTTTTGCAGCTTTCTACGGTTTATTACCAGATTGCAACAAACCAGTAGCCAAGTTTTGTGTTTCACAAATAATTTTGTAGGATATTTCACAGACTAGAAAACTCCTAAATAAGCGAATCAACATGTTCGTTCCCTTTCACTATATGTTAAAAAAATATGCCGAAGCTGCACATATCTGCCACAAGGAGCAAGATCTGTGACACCCTTCACTTGAAATGTGAGATGAGAGGGTCATAATCTAACCATTTAAAGCACTGGCTATGGGGCCAGGGGCAAAAGGTACTACGATTTGAGCAGAGCTCACGTTGCAAATGATTGCAAAATTCTAGTTTCACGACCAGATACAGAATGGCCAAATTTACCACTGGGTAGTATGACTGTACTCTCTTTGAGCACTCTTTAACTGGCTGGCCTGAACCTGAAACTGTGCCAGCACGATCTGAGATCCCCCAGGAGGCACTCTGTAATCTTAGCTATTAGATGAAAACAGAATGGCTGCCCAGACATAATTTAGAGAAGCATACTTTCTCCTGTCATCTTTTCATATACCACAAGGTTTCAGTCTCTGTACACTGCACTCATTTTATTGAACTTGAAGTGTCAGGAATATGCGAGTCCAGTAGTGGCTGCTATCGGACCTGGGTGGTGAGGCCAGGGCAGTGGGGGTTGGAGTGGGGGGGGGATGAAAAAGTAAAAAAAAAAAAAAACAACACTTACTTGTGATGGACGGCCGTCCGGCCGCCGCCTCTTCTCCGTCCTCTTCTTCCTGACTCCGGCCCCGCAGCAGGATGCAGGAAGCAGCAGGAAGCACCTGGCTCCCAGCCTCCCGATCGCCAATCACAACGCTGCAATGCAGTATTGTGATTGGTCTGAGCCCTCAGCCAGGGAATGGGGGCCTGGGCATGTTCTCCACGCAGGCTGTAATGCAGTCTGCATGGAGAAGATGCGAAGTGCGCATGGATGTCGGGCCGGCCAAACGGTCATGTGCACTTAGGAGTGGGCAAACCACTCCTCCCCTGCTCCTCTGTTGTCGGAGCAGCCCCGCCCCAAACACAAAGCTGCAGCAGAAGGAAACATAAAATGATAATAACGCTACTTATTATCATTTTATGTTTCCTTTACTTCACTGCTGCGAAGCAGTGGGGCGACGCTCCACCGCCTTAGCGGAGGAGAGTCTCATTTGCAAATTAGTAGTAATTGTGCAAAAGGGTAGTCAAGAGGGACAAACTAGAACGCACATTTCCACTTCTTTTTTTTTTTTTACCTATTTTGTTCTGTACAAAGAAAACGTTCCAATAATTTCTTCAAAAAAGGTATACGAACATGGCTTAAACGGAAGCTGTTGACTTTCTTATTAGCTGTGGTCGTGCAGTTTTCCATGTCCTGCTCACATCTTCTGTACCTTTCTTTCACAATCTCTCCTCTCCTCCCATAGCATTACTTCTGTTCTCTGTCACGCCTTTACTTTCATATCTCTCCCCCTGTTCCTCTCTCACCCTGAAGTTTCTCTTTTGTCCACAGTACTAGTCACCCTGAAGCCCCCTTCCCCATGCCCGCCACCCATCACGCTGCAACTTTTCATATTCCAATTACATGTGAATTTTTGCTGCTGTAATTGGTGTAAACTCAATCAAACTTTCTCTGCAGGATGATCTTATTGAGAGGTTCCAATGTCTGTGCTAAAACAATGCAAAAAGTAATAAAAAACAATGCTCCAGCGCTTCCGAAAAGCTTCAAATGAAAATATTGTTTTCAGATTGGTGTAGCAAACATGGGGTGCCAAGCATTTACGCCCCCAAATGTTCCACAGATATACTAAGGAGGAGAAGATATAAGAAACTCCTCCTACTTAGGGTGCCATGCTGTCTGTTGTTATACTTAACTGAAGGCTTTCGGGTATACAAGAGAGCATCAGATGGCTTGACAACATACAGCATAATACTACTTCTCCTGCTGCTACTACTACTACTATTACTGCTACTGCTACTACCACTACTGCTACTACTGCAACTACTACTGCTGCTACTACTGCTACTGGTAATACTACTACTACTGCTACTAATACTAATAATAATAATAGTATGCTGCCAGGCAAAACGTGAGCATTGGACTAACTTGTTAGGTATGTAAGATGATAAATAGGGACTATATCTTATTCACCATAAAAAATATTCGTTATCACTGAGTTGTTCATTACTGGGATGATAATTCTTACTCAAATGTTTGTACTGATTAGAAGTGTTCATGGTGAGCCCATGCTGGACTTGGCCCTCTCTGCAGGATCATCCCACACTTTTTTCCTTTTTTCCTTCACCCTTCTGCCAAAGCCCCCGCCCTTTGGAACGCACTACCTCTTTCCATTAGGAGTATTCAGAATCACTGGGCCTTTAGAAGGGCCGTTAAGACCTGGCTATTTTCTGTCTAACCCTCTGTTTCTGCGTGGTCCTCCTCTTTGAAATTAGCTCTGGGATGCCACATTGCTGGGGCAGCCATGCGCTTTACAAATTATCTTAACATAACATAACACCTATACTCCCCTTGTGACTGTCTAGAGTGAATGCATATCCCGAGCTCCTGCCACTCCAAAACCAGGCTGTCAATACACAAACAGGCAGAGGCACACAGGATGATTAAACAAGAAAATGCCCAGTTTCTAAAGGTGGCATTTTCAAACACACAATTTAAAAACCACCTTTACTAAAAGGTGTGTTATTAAATTCTGAATTCAGAGAGCCTAATCTCCAAACCTATATCTTGTCCAAATTGAAAGTTACACCAGTGAAAAACAAAATACACAGTATTTCACTATCAGGACATGTAAAACACACCAGTACATGTCCTACCTTTCACGCACACTGCACCCTCCCCATGGGGGTACTTTGAGCCTACCTGGGGGGTACCTTACATGTAAGAAAAGCGAAGGTTAGGGCCAGGCGAGTGGGTGCCCTTGCCAGGTCGACATGGCAGTAGAAACTGTGCACAGACACTGCAGTGGCAGGTCTGAGACATATATAGGGCTACTCATGTGGGTGGTACAACCAGTGCTGCAGGCCCACTAGTAGCATTTGATTTATGGGCCCTGGGCACACACAGTGCACTTTACTAGGGACTTACCAGTAAATCAAAAATGCCAATCATGAATAACCAATCATAATCACAATTTACACAGGGATTACTTGCACTTTGACACTGATCAGCAGTGGCAAAATGCCCAAAGCACCAGCAAAAACGAAATCCAGCTCACAGTAAAAAATGCAGGAGGTAGAAGCAAAAAGTCAGGGGAAACCATGCCAAGGATGCCAAGTCTAACACTTGCCCCCTCCAGCTGAATAGTGGGGAGATCTACCCATCCTCCTGGGAATTCTCATCACCAAGGTGGTAGAATCTGGACAGACCATCAGCATTGGTGTGTTCTGTACCAGGGCGGTGTTCCACCGTAAAGTCCATCTTCTGTAGGAAAATGGGCCACCTCAACAGTTTGGGATTTTCACCCCTCATTTGCATTAACCATCTGAGGGGCCTGTGGTCTGTCTGAACCCGGAAGTGAGTCCCAAACAAGTAGGGTCTTAGCTTCTTCATCGCCCAGACCACAGCATAAGCTTCTCGCTCAATTGCACTCCACCTCTGTTCCCTGGGAAGTAGCCTTCTACTAATGAAAGCTACAGGTTGGTCCAGGCCTTCATCGTTCAGTTGTGAGAGAACTGCACCCACACCATGCTCTGAAGCATCTGTCTGCACAACAAATTCTTGGGAGAAATTGGGTGCCTTGAGCACAGGCGCTGTGCCACGGCAGAATTCAGGACATCAAAAGCAGTCTGACAGGCATCAGTCCAGATCACTTTCCTTGGCTGCTTCCTGAAAGGCAGCTCAGTCAAGGGGGCATCAATGGTGCCATATCCCTTGACAAATCTTCAGTAATAGCCAGTGACACCTAAGAAGGCTCTCACCTCAGACTAGGTCTTGGGGGGGAGGGGGGCTCCAAGCCAGAATGGTGTCAAACTTTGGTTGTAGGGCGCCACCTGGCCGCTTCCTACCTGGTGCCCTAAGTACAACACAGACCCCTGCCCTATCTGGCAGTTACTGGCCCTGATAGTGAGTCCTGCCTTCTGCAGGGCCTTCAAACTTCACAGATGTGAGAAGTTGGCCTGGTATATGCTGTCCACTAATTATAGTGGGCACCTTGCACCAGTCCAAACAACCCCTTATTGGAGATAGGTTAAAGACAACCTTTATTGAAAGCTATCCTAGTGGTAGCTATGGAGAGCAGCCTTCAGGCTAAGTCTTGGAGGCATGTAAAGCAGCTTGTTTTACCAGTCTATAATCTCTTGAGTGACCAAATGAAAGAGGACCACACCAGGTATATATTTAAAATATATGTATTTAGTCTTAAACACACCCCTCTAGTCTCTTTATGAGGCTAGAGTTCGAAGATACATAAGTTATAAGTCGAATATCAACAGTAATAGCACAAATACACGTTTGAGCCCTAGGGGCGTACCAAACCATATACCAATAAAGTGGTATAAGAACCACGACTGAGCTAGACACAAGGCCTAGAGCCTGTAGAAGTGCTTGGCCCTCAAGGAACCACCCAAGGTAGTGACACAGGGGACCCACGGGGGACGCGTGCAGTGTGAGAACACAGCCGCGAGCCGCCGTTGACTTCTATGGGGAATGTCGCGGTTGGAGTTTTAAAGAAAAAGGACACTTAGAGGAGGACTTGGAGCAAACCCCTTTAGAACTAGGTTGTTCTAGAGTCTATACCCATGGGAGCACCGGAGTACTCGAGTTACCTCACCCAGGGAAGCCGGGTGCATAGGTGTCTTTCGGGGTCGGGTTTCGTCGTCGTTTTCAATGGCGATCTGCTGCAAAGTGCTGCTGGCGACCAAGTCGAAAGTGTTCGGGTGGATCCAAAGGTGGATCGAAGATCTGAAGAACCTGAAAGCAGAGGGGACAGAGTCTGGGTCACTAGCAGGTGACCAGGAAGGCGATGAGCAGATGCCCACCGATGTCGGGTGCTTCAGGTAGGTTGACGGTCGTCTTGACTCTTCAGCCACGAGGTCCAGGAGGCGTCGACGACAACCAGGAGCTGGATTCAAGCTGTCCCACGACGTCTGTCGATTGCAGGGGTGTCGGCGACCGGATTGGACCCAACAAGCCTTGGCAACGGCAAGTCACGTGGAAATAGAAGAAGGATGGTGGTACAGACCAGCAAGGTCTGAGGGACTCACCAAGTGAAGGTAAGTCAGGGCATGTCTGGAGCAACCAGGGAAGCCCAAGCAGAAGAAGAGTTGCCTTCGGGAGGGCCCACTAGCCAACGGACTAGCGACCGTGAAGGAGCCTCAAGTGGACGCACTTGGAGCTGGCTTGCAGGACACTCGTGGAGTGGAGGCCAGTGATCTTCAGTGCACTCGGTGCTGGAGGCAGGGGCTACTTGGAGCCCAAAGCACAACTTCGTGGGAGACCAGGAAGAGGATGCACTTGCAAATGTGCTTGGTGTCCAGGGGTCACGGTTCCACGTTACCCACAACAGCTACGGGCCTCAGCTTTGCTGGGGACTCAGGGCAGCCTCGGGGAAGTCTGGAAATCCACCTCTGGTGATGCAAAGACTTCGGCATCCGGCAGGAGCTTCAGCGATGCAGACTGGACAATTGCTTCTTAGGTGCCTGCCAAGCAGGGGAGTCACTCGTTGACCCCAAGGGAGATTCTTCAGTCCTCTAATCTTCAGGTAGAGCGTCGAAGGTCCAGGATTCAGTGTCAGAGTTTCGTCCAGGGTAATCTAAAGTCCTAAGGACTGGGGTCCCATACTTATACAAAGTTAGGGGTTGGACATACTCTGGGGACCCACCTATGGGAGGGTCAGGGAAGAGGGGTGGTTACACCCCTTCCCTTTGTCCAGTTTCGCACCAGAGCAGGGGCAGGTAGCCCCTGCAACCGGTTTGAACTGGCATATGCACAGGGACACCAAATGTGCCCCCAGTGCAGGACTTCAAAGCACCAGAGGGTGCTCCCGCCCAGCCCCAATACACATTATCCTGTCTGGGGAGGTGGTTACACCTCCTTGGGACAGGAAACCTATTGTCCAGGCCTCCCCTGCCGGAGTTTCAGTCAGCAGCAGGAGGCCAGACCTGTGTCTGTGGCAGCGGCATCCATTTTGTGATGCCAGGGCTCTGGAAAGAAGTTACCGGGTAGCCCGGTGTGTACATGTCTCTCCCTCTAGAAGGGTGGAATGCTACCCCCGCTGCCAGAATTGGCGGGGGGTAGTATTCCAAGATGTTTGACACCAAACACGACATGTTTCTGTGCAGCCATCCCAAAGTTAGCATTTACCGCGAGGATATAATGTACTTAAGAGTATATGGTCAGGCTGCACCACAAACAGCATCAGAGGATTGACTCCGAACGCTGCAGAGGGGCCCTGCTCATGCAGGGCACCCTCTCACATAAAAACCAAGGACTCTGCCTTCAGGATTGTTAAGGCCTGCCATAGGAGTGACTTATAGGTTTATATGTGTGTGCAATTGTAGTGATATAGGTAGCCTATATCACAGTAAGGAGTGCATGCACCACCTTACCCAGGCTGCAATAGCAGACCTGTGGTGTCATTTTGGATGGCCTTCCAGGGGTGGCACAATACATGCTGCAGCCCCTGGTAGGCCTCTGAGGTACCTATGCCCTGGGTACATAGTATACCATATACTAGGGACTTATAAGGGCACTCCAGATTCCAATCAGAGATGTGCCTAAGGCACATGGAAACCATTTTAGAGAGGAAGCAGCTAGGCTGGGGTTCTGATTAGCAGGGCCCCAGCCAGACTAAAGTCGAAAAACAGTGAAGCATCAGCAAAAAGTGGGGGTACCCATGTGAAGCAGATCCTACTCTCCTACAACAGAGGTGATGCAAGTGTTCCTCCTAGCTGGAGCTGAACACTGCAATGTCATCCAGGTAGGCAGCGCTGAAATCCTCCAGCACAGACAGTACCTGGTTGACCAGTCTCTGGAATGTGACAAGGGTGTACTTCAACCCCAAAGGGCATGACCTGGAACTGGTAGAGCCCCTCTGGCATTGAGAATGCAGACCTCTCCTTGGCCCCATCAGTTAAGGCAATCTGCCAGTACCCAGACTTCAAGTCAAGCGTGCTGAGGAACTTGGCAGCTCCCAACCGATCTATGAGCTCAACAGCTCTGGGGATGGGGTCACAGTCCTGGTGATGGCATTGAGACCACAGTAGTCCACACAGAACCGAAGTTCAGGTGTGGCACCGGCTGCAGCAGATTTTGGAATCAAGACCAATGGGCTAGCCCAGGGGCTGCTGGAGGGCTCTATCACCCCTAAAGCCAACATCTTAGAAACTTCTTCCTTGATGCTGGCCTTGACCCTGTCAGTCAACCTGTAAATCTTGTGTTTCACTGGAAGGCTGTCCCTAGTGTCCACATCATGGACACACCACTGGGTGATGCCTGGGGTCAGGGAGAACAGGGAGGCGAACTGTCCCAGCATCTGGTGACAGTCCCTCTGCTGCTCCGGGGGGCAGGGTGGGGGAGAGGTTCACACCATCCACTGACCCATCTTGCTCCTTAGTAGACAGGAGGTCAGGAAGAGGCTCACTCTCCTCTTTCATTCCAGCATCTTTTGCCAAGAGCATATTCACTTCAGACCTCTCAAAGTGTGGCTTGAGGCAGTTCACGTACAGGACCCTCAAAGAGTTTCTAGGGGACTGCAAGTTCACCAGATAGGGGACATCACTCTTGCACTCCACCACCTCAAATGGCCCAGTCCACTTGTCCTGGAGTGCCACTGGTGCCATCACGCACACTTTCTGGCCAAGTTGAAACTCTACCAGAGTGGCATTCTCGTCGTACCATCATTTCATCTCTCCCTGGCTTGCTTCCAGGTTCTCCTAAGTGAGCTCCTGAAGCAAGCAGTCTGGTTGCTGAAGGCCAGCATGTAGCTAAATAAACCATGGGGAGGTTTCCTGGGAGCTTTCTCCCAGCCTTCTTTCACAAAACTGAGAGGTCCTCTTACAGGATGCCCATACAGTAATTCAAAGTGACTGAACTCTAAGGATTTCTGCGGTACTTCTCTGTAAACAAACAGAAGGCATGGCAAGAGGACGTCCCAATTAGCCTTCATGGGGTCTCCTAAACCTGTGATCATGCCATTCAGTGTTTGGTTGAATCTCTCAATGACCCATTTCCTTGGGGATGTTAAGGAGTGTTGAACTTGTAACTTACACCACACTCCTCCCTTAGGGACATCAAATACCCAGATATGACGTTGGTACCCTGGTCAGATACCTCGTCTCTGGGGGACCCC
The DNA here is from genome assembly GCA_963921515.1 of Calotriton arnoldi. NCBI lineage: Eukaryota > Metazoa > Chordata > Amphibia > Caudata > Salamandridae > Calotriton > Calotriton arnoldi. Next base: position 410,035 of record CAWUFW010013606.1, read on the forward strand.
ATGCAGGAAAAGATCCCCATCAATGCACGACTCAGCACAGGGGCCGAGATTGTCCTGAGAGGAATAGCCTCTGGGTACCGGGTGGTATGGTCTACCAAGACCAGGATGAATCTGTTGCCTAAGGCTGTCTTGGGGTCCAGGGGCCCCACAATGTCAATTCACACCCGCTCAAAATGAGTGCTCACCACTGGAAAAGGTTGGAGAGGAGCTTTTACCCTCCTCCCACTCTTACCACTTGCCTGGCAAGTCTGGCAAGACCTACAGTGTGCATCTGAGTGCCTTCGCATTTGGGGCCAATAGAAGTAGGTGATAACCCTGGCAAAGGTTTTGTCACACCCAAAATGTCCTGCCAAAGGTACATCATGAGCCAGACCCAGTAGGAAAGCTCTGAAGCGCAGGGGTACCACTGGCACATGGGCTGGATCCACCTCAGCAACCTCAGGCTCACTATGCAGGAGACCGTTCTCCCAGTGGATCCAATGTGATCCAGACTGATCACCAACTGCCTGGTCTGCAGCCTGCTAGCGCAAACCAAATACAGTAGGTCATTCCGTCTGCTTGCGGCACAACTCCTCCCTGGTGGAACACCCCTCCTGCTGCCAATGGGTCAGCTCTGGTAGGTCTCCCAGTTTGGCCACTTGCTTCACCGTAGGTTCCAGAGCATCCCCCTCAAGCTCTGCCTCCTCCTGGATCATGAGAACTTCTGGGGCGTGTTTCCTGTGATCTCTGCCCCCTGCCCCTTCTCTTTCTGGCAGGCACCTGGGCCACTCTTTCAGGCTCCAGGTCCTCTTGATCACCCTTACTGGCTGCCATTGACCGAGTGGTCACACATGCCCACGCAGGCAGAACCAACATCTGCAGATGAGCCTGGTGTTCCACCTTCTCGCAAGGGGACCTCTCCAGGTCATTGCCAAGCAGACAATCAACAGGCATGGTAGGACTCACAACTACTCTAAAGGTACCTGAGACCCCCCCCCACTCAAAGGGAACCTGCACCACCTTACAGAAGATACTCTGAGTTGTCTGCTGCAACTACTGGGTGAAGCACACTGAGGACTATTTGCTCTTCAGACACCAACTGACACCTGACAGATGCCACACTAGCTCCTTTGTCTCTCAGAGCCTCCACCTTCTGTCCATTGATGGCCATCCACTGCCTGTATTTCTTAGTGCTCTCGGGCAAGGGTTCTCTGGACCATCTCACTGTCCTCTAGTGACACAAGGGTCATCTCAGCTGGCTCCCACCCTCCACTTGGACCAACTCCTCCACCAGCACAACACTAAACAACCTTGGTGGCTGTGCACCAGTGGGTGCTGGTGTGGACTTGGGGCACTTGGGATGCCCTCTCATGTGACCCTCCTGATCACATGCAAAGCACTTACTGAATCCCTTCTCTCCAGGTCTCCCTCTAGTGGGCCATGACTTCTTCACACTGGGGGCTGGGAATCCTTACCCTGGGAACTAGTTTGGGGCCCTTAAGAGAACTCCTTCTGGTTACCCTTGTCCCCCAAGTCTTCTGCTGGTGACCCTGCCCACCCTTGGCTAGATTTCCTGCATACCCCTTGTGGACACTGGTACTCTTCCAATGGTCCGCCTCCTGAGCAAGCTTCCTGGGGTCAGTCAGCTTACTATCCATCAGATGCACACAGTCAAAAATGCAGGAGGTAGAGGCAAAATGTCAGGGGAAACCAAGGCAAGGATGACAAGTCTAACACTCTGGATCACCCACGGACCCCTGCTCGCACCAAATCTACAGACTAGGAACAGAAGTAATCACACGGCCGCTCACAGAACTCCTCAACACCTCCAACACTACAGCCACCGTACCCGATGCCTGGAAGCACGCTGAGGTCAAACCACTCCTGAAGAAACCCTCAGCCAACCCCAATGAACTCAAAAACTACCAGTCGATCTCGCTTCTCCCCTTCCATGCCAAAGTCTTGGAAAAGGCCATCAACCGCCAGCTCATAGACTACCTCAATACCTACAACCTGCTCGACCCTTTCCAATCCGGCTTCTGACCCAACCACAGCACCGAGACCACCCTGATCACAGCAACAGGCAATATAAGACGCCTTCTTGACCTAGGGGTGACAGCAGCAATCATCCTCCTTGACCTCAGCAGCTTTCGACACCATCTCTCACCACACCTTGATCACCAGACTCCACCACATCGGCATCCAGTACAATGCACTCAACTGTATCTCCTCCTTCCTCTCCAGCCGAACCCAGAGGATCTACCTACCACCTTTCTCCTCCGCACCCAAAGACTTCATATGCGGCGTCCCCCAGGGATCCTACCCTAACCCCACTCTCTTCAACACCTACATGACACCACTGACATCACCCGCACCCACGGACTCAACATACGCCGATGACACCCAGCTCATCCTATCCCTCACAGAAGATGCCGTCATCACAAAAGCCAACTTCAAATACACCATGACCGACATCGCCACCTGGATGAAGAACAACTGTTTCAAACCCAACTCGGAAAAGACGGAGGTCATCATCTTTGAAAACATGCCCTCCCAGTGGGATAACACGTGTTGGCCTGCTGCACTCGGCCCCTCACCCACGCCTACCAGTCAAACCCACAACCTTGGAATCATCCTGGACACCCATCTGATCATGAAGCAGCAGGTCAGCGCTGTCTCCTCGACCTGCGTCCTCACCCTCCGCATGCCCTGCAAGATCTTCCGTTGGATCCCCGTCGCATCCACGAAGACCATCACCCAGGACCCCATCACCAGCTGTCTTGACTACGGCAATGCACTCTACGCCTGTACCACCAAACAACACCAGCGCCACCTCCAGACCACCCAGAACACAGCAGCAAGACTAATCCTCAACCTCCCCAGAAGAACTAGCATCACCCCTCACCTCAGAGCTCTCCACTGGCTTTCCGTCCAAGAAAGATGCCTCTTCAAGCTTCTCACACATGCCTAAAAAGCCCTTCACAAGTGCGGACCTGCCTACATCAACGATCGCTGACTTTCCACCAACCAACTAGAGGGCTCTGATCCTCCACCCTCACCTTGGCCCACATTCCACGCTTCTGCCACAGCTGCTGAGGAGGCCGCTTCTTCTCCTACCTTGCTGCCAGGTCCAGGAACGGCCTCCCCCTCCACCTGCGTACCTCCCATTGCTGAAGGACTTCAGGAAGCAGCTCAAGACCTGGCTCTTCAATCGCCACCTCCCTTCGACCAAGGCTCATACCACGCACCAGCACCTAGAGGCCCCCCTGGGTTACAAGCCACGCTGTACAAGACCTCCTGATTGGTTGATTGACCTTCTCCACCTTCCCTCTACTTATACAGTGCTCACTCCCATCCCTCACTTCTTCCCCTACAGCTTCTCCTGACTCCTCACCATTCCTCACTACAGATTTCTTGTTATGTTATGTTATGTTAATAGAATTTATACAGCGCACGAATACCCACGGGTGTCTTGGCGCTTCCAGTGCTACATACTGTGCTTAGTGCTACTACTACTGAAAAAGCCAGGTCTTCAGTTGTTTCCTGAATTCGAGAAGGGGGGAAATTTTTCTGAGGTATAGGGGAAGGTAATTCCATTCCCTGATGGTGTTAAAAGTAAAACTCCTACCCCCCAGTTCGTCTTTTTAATCCTGACCGGCGACATCAGATGTGCATTAGCCGAACGCAGAGTTCTGTTTGGAGAATGCCATGTAAAGAGGTCCTCTAGAAATTTCGGCCCTTCTTTGTGTAATGCCTTATGGGCCATGCAGAGTGCCTTGAACTTTATCCGCTGGCCAACTGGCAGCCAGTGGAGTTCTCGCAGTGCTGATCTGACAGACTGATATTTTGGTATGCCCAGAATCAGTCTTGCGGCAGCATTTTGTACTGCCTGTAACTTCCTAAGAAGGGTGGATTGCACATTGATGTACAATCCATTACAATAGTCAAGTTTAGACAAGACTAAGGAGGTTACAACCAACTTTCTGCAGGATTTTGGAATAAAAGGCAACATTTTCCTTATGGTCTTAATCATAAAGAAGGAAGAGGACACCACCTTAGAAACTTGAGCTTTAAAACTGAGTTTTTCATCTACGATAACCCCGAGATTTTTTGCTTTATCTACCGGGGTCGGGAGGGGACCAAGATTATCCGGCCACCAAGCTGGGGACCAAGGTGGAAAGAGATTTCCGAACATAATCACCTCCGTTTTGCTTGAATTTAGTTTCATGCAATGAGAACTCATCCAATGACTTAAGGAAAGCATACAGTCATGGAGTTTTAATGAGTGGTTAATGTCCTTATCTACTGTCGAGATCACCAGCTGGGTGTCGTCGGCATACAATGTAGGAATCAAATTAAAACTTCTTATCAGTGGAGCTAATTCTGCTACATAGATATTAAAAAGTGTAGGGCTCAACGATGAGCCCTGCGGAACACCGCATGGAAGAGTGAAAGGTGCAGACTTAAATTTACCCAGATGAACTGATTGGGTCCTCTCTGATAGGAACGATGTTAGCAGGGAGAGGGCTTTACCTCTTATCCCAATTTCTTGTAGACGATTAATCAGAAGAGAATGGTCTACCGTATCAAATGCAGCGGATAGGTCAAGCAGCACCAAGGCTGCTGACCCACCGCTGTCTAATGAGGAACGGATTTCTTCTGTAGTCTTAATTAAAGCTGACTCTGTGCAAAACCAAACTGGCTGTGATCTAGAATTTGGTTAGTTGCAATAAAGGCAGAGAGTTCCGCATTCATTGTTTTCTCAATTATCTTGGCCGGAAGTGGAATTCTCGCAATGGGCCGGTAATTGGCTGTATCAGTTGCATCCAGATTAGTTTTTTTTAAAAGGGGCAGGATACAAGCCTGCTTCCACACAGTGGGAAAGGATCCTTGTTCTATCATCTGATTAAATATCTTAGATAGGTGTGGACCAATGAAGTGGGAGATATTTTGTAGGATCTTAGGAGAGCAAGGGTCTTCCGGGGAGCCTGACTTGGCCATGGAAATCAGTTTAATAATTTGCATAGGAGAGGTCAGTGAGAAATTAAAAGGAGAGACTTTTTCGTTGATTTCTAGTTCAAGTTTTTTACCATTTGATGCGGAATGGATGAACTGATCATAGATTAGATCTACCTTCGTTCTAAAGGAGAAAGCTAGAGCATCACCAAATTCTTGATTAAAATTAACAGAATCATCTTTTTTGGTTGTGGTCAGATTTTTCACAGTTTGAAATAGTTCTTTACTGGAACCACTAGCTTTTTCTATCTTTGCTGTATAATAAAGAGTTTTCTCCCCAATCAACTTTTTTTAAACTCCGACAGCATGGATTTATAGCGATTTTTTTCTAGAAGTTCATAATTTTTACGCTAAACTTATCGGTACATCGGTAGTTCAATTCCCCCCTCACACTATTTCCAAGGGGTGTAATGCAGGCCCCTGCAGCTCCTGACGGACATCAGGGGCCCCCAATCCTCCAGGTGGCTCCCAACCATTCAAGGGGGCCCCCCTGTTGAGCCGAAGGCCAATTAATGTCTACAAGATATAGGAGACTCAAGGGCCACTCCTCACATTCAAAAGAGGGGTTCTGTCATTTTTGATTATGACACAACTATTTCCTCCTACAGTTTCCATTCTCCCCCCACACCTCCCCCTCTGCAGCTCTAGCTTCCTCTCTTCCTGTAGATTCCAATTTCTTTTAAACCTCTCCCATCTTTTGTCTCTGCTCCTTGCAATGTAGCACTACAGGTACACATAGAAGACTAGAGAAATGGAAAAATACAAGGTAATGTATTGTAGATGAAAGTAGAAATATAAGTCAGGTACATAACACCCATCCCAAAAGGGACACGATGTTGCTAAGCTCAGTTCCTTGGTACTCTGAGCTGTCCACATCACACAAACATAGGTATTCCCCCCAAAACACTGATGCAATCAAGGTGTGTACAGGACCACATGGCCAACAACAACACTGTGATGCAGGCCACTTGGAAACACTACACATTTTTCACGTGTTCATCAGTACCTCGCTTTTCCTCTCCTCTTTCCTGCAGCTTAGCCTCTCCCTCTCTCATCTCCACTTGAAGTCCTTCAATTTTGTTGAGGTCCTTGCTGCACAATGTCAAATCACACCAAATCCTGGATGCAATGGAGAAGAGGAAGACATTTGTGCATAGTCTACTGCTGTGGCTGTCTCATTCTCTATGGGTGCACACATGTCCGTCGCCTGCTCATTGGAACTGGATGCAGAGAGTAACCAAACTCTGCTGCCTCTTAATTAATTCATCTCTCTAGGTGAAGCAAACACAAGGAGATGATGGACGGAGCGCTGAAACTTTTCAGACACTCACCCCCAGTCACAGATCTGGGTTGAATCCATCATCATTCTTTAGCTCACTTCGCCACCTCAGTTCAGACCCAGCTATATGCAAATCAGTCTTGACCCTGTGCTTCATGGGAACAGTCCAGCCCGAACTGCCAAGCCAGGTCTTCCCTGAACCGGAAATAAGCATCCTGGAACCGGTTTCTGAGTAACACCCTTCTTCAGCCAGGCTAGCTTGAATCCAGTGGCAAAGTGAGCAAGGGACCCACGTCTGGGCATACCCTGCCAACTTAGGGCGAACAAAGCAAACACAAGGAGATGATGGACGGAACGCTGAAACGTTTCAGACATTCACCCCCAGTCACAGACCTGGGTTGAATCCATCATCATTCTTCTTTAGCTCACTTCGCCACCTCAGTTCAGACCCAGCTATATGCAAATCTGTCTTGACCCTGTGCCTCATGGGAACAGTCCAGCCTGAACTGCCAAGCCAGGTCTTCCCTGAACCGGAAACAAGCATCCTGAGACCGGTTTCTGAGTAACACCCTTCTTCAGCCAGGCTAGCTTGAATCCAGTGGCAAAGTGAGCAAGGGACCTACGTCTGGGCATACCCTGCCAACTTAGGGCGAACAAAGCAAACACAAGGAGATGATGGACGGAGCGCGGAAACTTTTCAGACACTCACCCCCCAGTCACAGATCTGTGTTGAATCCATCATCATTCTTTAGCTCACTTCGCCACCTCAGTTCAGACCCATCTATATGCAAATCAGTCTTGACCCTGTGCCTCACGGGAACAGTCCAGCCCGAACTGCCAAGCCAGGTCTTCCCTGAACCGGAAACAAGCATCCTGGGACCGGTTTCTGGGTAACACCCTTAATCAGCCAGACTAGCTCGAATCCAGTGGCAAAGTGAGCAAGTGAGCAAGGGACCCACGTCTCAATTTGTCACTGGATGGACTGAGATTCTCTTCCTATCCACGACAAGAGTGTTGTTACTTTGTTGCTGAGGTCCTTCATGGTATCTAAACTTTCAATTCCCATTCAGATATCAGAGATGGCATCAGTGATGTCATCAGTGATGTCACTGACCATGTCATGAGTGATGTAATATGTGACGTCATCAGCAGTGCATTGCGGGGGCGCGAGTTATAGTTAGCTGAACTAACTATAACGGGGAATTTCACGGGTTTTGTATGAGTGCAATGTCCAACTAACTATAACTGTCCCTAAAACCTATGGTTTTTTCAGTGAATTTGTAAGGTTTTTTAAATGCTAATTTCTAACTATAACGTGCCTGAAACCTATGGTTTTTTCAGTGAATATATATATATATATCCTCAACGTGCCTGCTCACACATAAGAACAGATTCCAGCCCGCTCTGGCTCACATAAGAGAGGGCTTTATTGTGACTACAGCACACAGGTAACGCGTTTCAACCGCAGCAGCGGTCTTTGTCAAACCCAATGTTGCCGCCATTCTTGTTTCCATTTGTACAACCACATAAAGTTTCAACAACCTTAAAGTGGCAGTGCCAAATTTACGAATTAAAGTGACAAGTGCATAATTATTCATAAAGGAATGTGCCTTGTGCCATATTTGCTAATAAATCTTAACAAATAATTACATAAAATGTACTCTATGCCAGTATGGAATTTTTACAAAAGATAACAAGCATTTAAAGTGCATTTGCAATGTCGACAGCTATCTCCACACTCAAATCATGTGTTGGAGAATTAATGTTTTGCACCAGTGTGCTTATTTTCGTAAAGTTATATATATATGTTTTGTACCATGATAGCTACGGGTGAATATAACAAACTGGCACCATAAAATATTGTCGCCATAATCACCTAAAAAGCATGAGTTAATATAAGTTATCAGCTAAAATAATACCCATGGGAGAGCAGAAATATTGCTCAAAAGGAGGCAGCGTTTTCTCCTTTTTATTAATTTATGGGTCTCTCCTGTTTTTCCTTTCACTTCACTTCGGTGCTGTAATGAGAAATACTCTAATAAATGTCAGGCTATTCTTGTTCCTGAAATCCATCTACATTAAAGGAAAGACCAGATGAACTCCGGTGACATAGTGTGACGACCCTCCGTGCAGGTCACAGCTGTCACCAGGGGTTAACCTTGAACAGCACGTGACTCGCATGCACAGCTGATGCCACAGACACGGAATGTCCTTGAATAAGAGTGCACGGTTCCTTTACTACAGCAGTAATAGAACAGAAAACGGAAAACGCACATATTTTGGTCCTCATTACGGTGTGGCCTGTAGGATAAAATCCGACATCCGACTCTACTGGTGCGATAATTACCACCCAAGCATGAGTTTTCCCTAATAACAAGGAATAACGTGGATTTTGCTGTTTACTTCATCCAAATCTGCATTTTCAGCTGTTTACTGGGCATTTTTCCCGATAAATATAAGCAGGTTTGACCTGTCGAAATCTATTCCGGGGATACAATATTTATCACAATACAGAAATATAATAAGAAACAGGATATGAATCATGTCTTATTCTTCTGCCCCGGTCTTCTACATATTTCAGAGGAAATTTATTTGACCAGCTATTTCTAAATATTTCATAGCAACGCATAAGGAAGCACTTTATCTATTGTTAAATCCCCATATGGTGAATGTTTGTTATCATCTGATGAAGTTCTTTGAATCTTTTCTTGCAGTATAATGAATCACGAGAATGGATTTGTAATATTTTTCAATTCTACTTACGGGGTCTGATTGTTATCGTATGATGATATTCTTTTGATCTTTTTATTACATGTATGTACTGTGTTATTTGTTAGTGAAGATTTTCTTTTTATATATTGATGCATTTAAATTATCTTGTTTATTTTTTTTAATTTGTATTGTATTTATGCCTTTTTATCCGTCTCAAGTGTCTTCTGTGGAAGCACTTTAATGACTAAATAAAATAAATGTTATCTTAATGATGATAATTCCGATATGTGCAGCAACAGGAGTTGACGCACATGTATGCACTGCAGAAAAAAAATAGGTGTAAATCTCTGCACAGAAGTCCAGAATATCAGTCTTTAAAACGTAATCATTCGATGAATCAGTTTGCCAGCATTGTGCTGAAATTCTGGACAAGAAGAAGAGTAAGATGTCTACTAAATGCACAATATATGTAATGTGTTGTAAGGGAACAATTCTACTAGTAATGACATGGTCGGTGCTTAAAATTCTGATTGGAATGTTGCTCTGTGGGCCTTTACCGGCCCGTAGAAGCATGGAGCACTCCATTGTCTTCAATGGAGCTCCCAACATTCCAATGTTCTAATATTTCTTATGGCCCATGACAAGAGGGCTATATAAACTGCTTAATACTGTGGTGCTTCTAGGGATTCTGCTTTCTGAGTGATAGGATTCTAATCCACATGTATTGTATCACACCATTTTTGCATAGGCCATGCCTTTATAGTGGTGAATTAGCTCCTTGGCCATGCCCCATTCCAGACCCCCACCTTTTAATTTCAATCAAATCACTCAACTTGCCCTTAAATGTGTCCTTCACCTCTTTTCCAGAAGTCACACCTAGGGCCTGATTACGAGTTTAGATGGTATTTATCACACCTGTTACCATGGAGTATGTTATTTATCGGGAATGATAAATAACACCTACTACGTGTTACTGGGGAATAACGTAGATTTTTGTGTTTAATGCACCCAAAATCTGCATGATATGGTAAACACCATATGTTTTCCCTCGTTAAATTTTGGCAGGTTTGACCTGCCAAAATGTAATTAAGGATGAGGTATTTAAGGCATCCGATAATTATCTGATGTGTTGAATGCCTACCGACTAATTCCAACTTGTGCGCATTCGTAAACAGGAGTTTACGCACAGGCCACAATACACTGCCCAACTCAAAATCAGGCCCTTAGAGTTTTGCCTTCTGCATTCACAGTAAAACCTTTGACCTCACACTGTAGTACGAATCTGCGTTGCTTTTGTTACACACTCCAAAAATGGCATTATAACCTTGCAATACAGATACACTAAGGCACAAGAGTGGCAGTGACAAAGAAGTATTTAATGGAAGTGGTACATACTGACCCCATTGGGTGGGGTATGTAATGGAACCGGTAAATACCTCCTACATCGACTTGAAACTGGGAATGGGGAACAACATGAGAAATTCAGTGCCTACTGCACCAAACTCCCCATGTCCCAGTAACTACCCGACATTTTTACCATCAGCATTTTAGAAGCTTTGACCTACCAAAATTTACCTGGGGAAAATTGCCTTAGCGCAGGGTTTATTGCATTCCATAATTTCTTCTTACATCTTCCACTTACATATGGTCCCCTGGAATAGTATAAAAACAACAGCCTGTCTTCCCTGTTTATGGCCTTAATGTTTTGAGCAAGGAAAACCCACCCAAGTAAACATCACAGATTTTGTGGAGGTTGATCGACCATTTGCATGTATAGGGAATCTGCGTATCACCGGGGATATGACAAGTATTCCCAGAGACTCTCACTATTGGTAATCATAAAAAGGGCCTTATAAACATGTGCTTTATACAGCCATGTTGAAATTTGAAGTATCAGCCAATCCCTCTTATTTCTTCGGGATATGTCATTCAGGTTACTCTATACTTGAAATGCATTGTTACATGTTGGTTTTTGATTGTGAATGACCTTATCTATAGATAAAAATTCTTGAGTAAATATGAAAAAATCTTTTTCAATAAAATCTGCATAGAACATTGCACATGAAATTTGGCACATGCATCTTCTTGGAAATGAATTGAATTAATATTATTTTAAAAGGAAATTTAAAAGGACAAAAATTCAATTGGATACTCCTTGTTGTGGAAAACGGAACACCACAGCGAGCACGCGAGATGTTCATATCTTGATAAGTTATTGCAGATTTTGATTGGTGAATCTGTCCATGCAGGACCCTGCAATGGCAAAAAAGGTTGACAATGTTGATTAAATAGTAAAACTCAATTTTGGTGCACATCAAAGGGATTCACTATACACAATGTTGAGGCCTCCCCTGCTATGATTTGCAATTATTCGATAATAGCATGACCAAATATATTGTATTAGTAAAGAAATTCCGACATCATTTTTTGCATGATTTGACTGCATTTGTAAACTTCTAAATCAGGGAGCATACCTGTCAAGAATGAAAACACTAAAAATATTCATATAAGTACCCACACACATTATCCCGTGTTCCAAATCCAAACAGATAATATAATAAACTAGTCCAAATCCAAACAAATAATACTAAAATCCCATAGGAGTGCTGTACGTGTGAGTGAGAATAAAGAAAAGGCTCAATGAGTGTCAATTTCAACTTCGTGCAAGTTAATTGTTTTTGTACAGTACATTGTTCTAAGTACATTCTTTATGGCCAAGACATATCTTCAAATCTAAAAAAGAATTGAACACCAGTCCAGTGATTATCAGTAACGTGGGGATATGACTTAGTTTCAGTGACATAGGGCCTGGTTATGAGTTTGGCGGTCTACCTGTCGTACTGCAGTGGTGCAGTGGCAGCAGTCCCTTGAAGACCGCCGAGGCAGTGGTCTTCCGCCTGCTGTATTTTGATGTGACCGCTGCCCCAGCAGTGGTGTTTCTGACGGCTGTGTATATGTTTTCATATGTTGATGTATGTGTGTATATTTCAACTGCACAAGTGTTGAATGTACACATATGCATGACACATGTGAAAAGATACCTACTAAAAGTATTTTCCCATTTCTGGAGTCTGGACCATATGTGCCCAGTCCAGTTAATGGGTAAACAGTACAAAATGGACATACCTGGATTTCGGTGCCAACAAGGTAATTTTCTTCGGGGTCAAGATGCTGCTGTGAAGGGGGGACCTGGAGGAAGAGATCCACGTCAGAGACTGAAGGGAAGAAAAGGAAATGGGTGAGTATACACCCCAAATCCTTTGATTCCGATGACTCAGTAGACGGTCTTCCCGCCGCAGTCGGCTCATCGGAAAGCCAACTCGTAACTCCGACGGCAGTGAAGTTCTCTGTACCGCCCTATGACAGCTGCTTTCCTCTGACCGCCGTCAAGGCGGTCTGCGAATGGCTGCAGGTGTCGGCAGGGCCAGACTGGTCTTAGCAGGCCGGGATTTTCCCCGCTGGGCCGCCAGGGTGGGGGCCGGTTTTGGACACCTGGGGGCCGATTTAGTTACCGGGGACCGATTTTGCAGCAGCTGCAGTGTTTTCAACCAACCCCTCCCACGCGCGGCTGGTCCAACTAAAGTGCCAGGGTTGGTTTGCGTTCCCAGTCCGGCCCTGGGTGTCGGCAGTGCTCCGGTGGTCTTTCATTCAACAAACCGACAACATCGTAATCCAACGGTTGGACCGCCTACTCGGCAGTGGTGAATCCGATGCCGATGCAGCGGCGGACCCAAGGCTGCTAAACTCGTATACAGGCCAAAGTCTTGTACCCAACATTAAATGTATTTTATCAATTCTATTGACCATGTTAGATCCGGGGGTCACTCTACAATTATCTTTTCTTTGTTTTTTCATTTATAGTGTTTTAGAAAGCACGAACATGACCATCATGGTATCAGAGCACTGTTCAAAGAGAGAGCTGATGAGTTATGGTACAGTAAAACACCTTTCACTTATGATACACTGTACATAGTATTCGGAGGGCAGGTTCCAGAGCAATAGGATACAATATACAATAGATGAGTTACAGTTTTCAAAGAGTTCTCTCTTAAGATACGTTTTTCTAATAGTAAGGCTTTACTTCTTTCTTGAAGATCCTGAGAGATGGAATTGTTCTCGTTGAGGGTTTTTTTAATTCTGGTTGGCTCTAGTGTGAGGGATTTAGCACTTCTAGAGTACCTTCCATGTCCTGATAGCTTGACTCTATTTGCCAAGTATTTAGGACCAGAATTCTGGAGAGCTTTGTGTGTTATGCAAGCCACCTTCAGTTCTATTCTAGCTTCAACTGGGAGCCAGTTGAGGGCTCTTAGTGATGAGATCATAGCGGCGTGTGCCTGTTAAGAGTCTTGCTGCTGCATTTATTGTTGCTTTCATTGGGGCTAGTCTGGCTGTAGATAGACCTATGAATGTGGCATTCCCATAGTCTAGTCTTGAAAGCCCTAGCGACTGAACCACCATTTTAAGGTCTTCTGGTGGTATAAATGGTTTTTATTTCCTCAGAAGATGCAGATGTAGGTTAGCACTTCTAGTTGCAGCTTGTATGTGAGCTTGCATGTTTAGATTTGAGTCTATTGTAATGTCTAGGGATTTTACGGCGTGGCAGAAGGTTGGGGTGCCGTTTAGCGTTTTAATGTTGAAGGACTATGATTGAGGTTTTTCAGGTCTAAGCAGCGGGGAGAAGAGAATGAACTCGGTTTTCAGTGATTGTAGTTTTAGATGGTTGTGTGCCAGCCAGTCCTTTGTTTTCCCTAGTGTATCATCCAGTCTCCACATAGCATCTTGAGAGGAGAGATTGATGTAGAGTTGCATGTCATTAGCATACATGTGGTACGAGATTTTCGATTTTTTAAAGATTTCAGTGAGTGGTTCCATGCATAGATTGATGAGCGTTGGTGAAATTGTAAATCCTTACGGGACTCCCTTGTCGATGTCTGCTACGGTGCAGAGACAGAATATCGAGTTGCACAAATATCGAGTTGCACAAATATCGAGTTGCACAAATATCAAGTTGCAAATATCGTGGGTCAGAAATATCGACAGCAAGAATATCGTGGTCAAGAATATCGACTTAAGGTAAGTAATATCAATTTTAAAAATATCGAAGTGTTATAATATCGTTTGCAAAAAATCTTTTAAAATCTAGTTCGTTTATTAATGTTATGTATTTTAGTATATATTTTATATGTATGTGTTGTATGTTTTTTGAATAAGAATTGTTTGTATTTTTAATATATGTTACATTTTTAGTAGTTATAAAAAAATGTATTTGAATTTTGCGTTTTTAGTTCTGTAGCGGGTTGTGGGTTTATAGGGGAATAGGGTGGGAAGTAATTTAATTATATTAAATGTATTGATTATTTTTTATTTATTAATATTTGTTTAATTGAGATGTTATAGTGTTAAATGTGTAAAGCAATTTATTATTAATTAATTAATAATTGGTTGTTAATTAATTTAAATTAATTAATTGTTAATTAATTATGGTAATTGTGTAATTAATTATAGGTGTGTGTTTTGGTGTTTATAGGAGTAAAGTGTGGGAAGTAATCTGCATTTAATTAAATAATATATAGTTGTTAATTAATGTTAATTATTTGATATGTATTTTGGGTAATTGTTTATTTTTTTGTCTGTTGTTTTTACTTTTAAAGGGGTAAAGGGTGGGTATTAAATACATTTTAATTACTTTATCATTAGTTGTTAATAGTAATAGTTTTTAATTTATAAATAAGTTTTTAATTGTGTTTTATTATTTTAGAGTTTAATTTAGGTGTGTGTTGTGAATATCATAGTGTTAAAGTGTGTGTAGTCAATTAATGTTTATTAGTTTTTTTATTAATAATGTTTGAATTGATTATCGATTATGTTAATTTTGGAAAAATAATTAATTAAAATGTTGAAGTGTTTTGTTATTGGTGTGGTGTTATAGGGTAGGAAATATAATAAATACATTTATGTATTAATTTATTTGTAAATATTTTCTAGTTTAAAAGATTTTTTTATAAATGTATTTATTATTTTATATTATATATTATTTGTAGGCTTGTTATATGTAATGAATATTATAATATTTTTTCTTTTTATATATTTAATATATTTGACTTTTCATTTTTAAGTTTTGTTTTATCTATTTTTATGACTTTTTATCATTTTTAATGTTTTTTGTTTTAACTGTTTGAGTGTGAATAGTAATTTTTGTCTCTTCACTATCCAACACATTCCCTAATGTTGCACTCACTTGAGTGGCAATAGTTATTTTTACCTCCCTGCTATCCAGTACTTTCCCTACTGTTGCACTCACTGGAGTGGGAGTAGTAATTTTTACCCCTCTGCTATCCAACACTTTCCCTACTGTTGCACTCACTGGAATTGGAATAGTAATTTTTACCCCTCCACTATCCAACACTTTCTCTACTGTTGCGCTCACTGGAGTGGGTATAGTAATTTTTATACCTCTGCTATCCAACACTTCCTCTACTGTTGCACTAACTGGAGTTGGAATAGTAATTTTTATGCCTCCGCTATCCAACACTTTCTCTACTCTTGCGCTCACTGGAGTGGGAATAGTAATTTTTACCCCTCCACTATCCAGCACTTTCCCTACTGTTGCATTCACTGGAGTGGGAGTAAAACATTTTACCCCACCGCTATCCAACACTTTCCCTACAGTTGCTCTCACTGGAGTGGGAATAGTATTTTTTACCCCTCCGCTATCCAACACTTTCCCTACTGTTGAACTCTTTGGAGTGGGAATAGTAATTTTTACCCCTCCGCTATCCAACACTTTCCCTACTGTTGCACTCTTTGGAGTGGAATAGTAATTTTTACTCCTCCGCTATACAACACTTTCCCTACTGTTGCTCTTACTGGAGTGGGAATAGTAATTTTTACCCATCCGCTATCCAACACTTTCCCTACTGTTGCACTCACTGGAGTTGAAATAGTAAATTTAATTATTTTGCTATCCCTCACTTTCCCTACTGTTGCACTGATTGTATTGGGAAATTTAAGCTTAAATATTTTTTAATAGTTTCATGTTTTAATTCACTATAGAATTTTTTTTATATTTTAAATTATTGATATATATATATTTTATTTTTATATAATTTTAAAGTTTTAAAATAAATTAAAGATAGTTTATTAATTATTTTAAAGTAAATATATATGTATAAATTATTACGTTTGTGGGTTTATCTTTATTTTTTAATTAAGTTTATTTGTTATATTTTGTTAAAATGTACATTACTTAATTTATTTTGTTAAAATTAATATTAATATTTAATATATATTATTTTATTTTATATATATATATATTCACTGAAAAAACCATAGGTTTTAGGGAAGTTATAGTTAGAAATTAGCATTTAAAAAATGTCATGAGTGATGTAATATGTGACGTCATCAGCAGTGCATTGCGGGGGTGCGTAGTTATAACGGCCGAATTTCACTGGTTTTGTACGCAGTGAAATGTCCAACTAACTATAATGTCCCTGAAACCTGTGGTTTTTTCAGTGAATTTCAAAGGTTTTTTAAATGCTAATTTCTAACTATAACTTCCCTAAAACCTATGTTTTTTTCAGTATATATATATAATGTGACCAAGACCACGGACGTGGTCGAAACGCGTCGTCCTTGTCTGTCTTAGAGAAATAAACTGCCTTGACCGACCGAGTGGGCTCGCCTGGATTTTGTTCATCCTAGATCCTTTCTGTGGATATATATATATATTATCTACTGGCGGTCGCCAGTAGATAGTTATAGTTAAAACCTATTATCCATAGGAAATCCGCGACATTCTATTTGAAATAACGTTGGCGCCGGTTGACGAATCTTTGTGAAAGTTTCCAACTTGTTGGGACGCTCCGGTCCGCTCCTATCCTGAAAGTCTCGGGTGATACGTCAAGCGGGGGCCAAGAAAAAGGGGGTCCCAAAACGCATTTTCCCCATTCATTTTTCCATAGGAACCTTTAGTCGCAGCTACAGCCCGAACTGCTGAACGGAATTACACCAAATTTGGCAAAGAGGTAGCCCTTGGTTCAGTGTCGTGCCTTTTGCTTAAATGGTGTAAATCCGTTCAGTAGTTCCTGAGAAAATCAAAAGTAAAGTCACATATATATCTGGGCGGAGCCTAACCACACATGTCATCGTGAGATCTGATTGGCTGTCAGCACTTCATCCTGGAATTGCTGGCAGCCATCTTGGGACCAATATAAATGATAGTACCTCATTGAAATGCATTGTAGTGAATAGAAGATTTTGAGGGTCACCAAAAGGAGAACTATAAAGGGTGATAACAGGCTTTAGTTACATTAGAATTTATTTGTTGATGGTACCATACTAATTTTAGGAATTGTGGTGTATTCTAAGGTGATTTTACCATGTGAAAAACCTTCTGCTGGGATATCATGAATCATGTTTGAGAGATCACTATTTTCTCATGCTTGTCCCATGGAGGTTTGGAAGGTGCTCCAGAAGCTAAAATGAGAGCATATTTTCTGTAAATTCACATTATCTTTCTCACTCATGTGAGAATGAAGTCTGACATTCTCATTAAACATGTACATCCAACAAGGGCAGAGACTGTCAGTTGATTCCTTTGTGTTCTACTGCAGCTTCCCAGAGTGTTCTAAAGAACAACTAGAGTGCTAACAGCCTTACTTCTGACAAAAGTATGGCACACCTGAAGCCATCTTGATTGGAATAAACTGGTAACACTTAAACAATTTAATTTAAAAAGGAACAAAATGATGGGCTTCATTTTGTCATAGAAATTATGGTTAGTGCTGTAGAAAGAAAAATTAGGACATGTTTCAAGTGTGATCTCAAATATCTTCCTGTTATATTTCAACAGGAGCAGCCTGCCAGTTGATGCCTTTGTGTTCTACTGCAGCTTCCCAGAGTGTTCTAAAGAACAACTAGAGTGCTAACAGCCTTACTTATGACAAAAGTATGGCACACCTGAAGCCATCTTGATTGGAATAAACTGGTAACACTTAAAACATTTAATTTAAAAAGGAACAAAATGAGGGGGTTCATTTTGTCATAGAAATTATGGTTAGTGCTGTAGAAAGAAAAATTAGGACATGTTTCAAGTGTGATCTCAAATATCTTCCTGTTATATTTCAACAGGAGCAGCCTGCCAGTTGATGCCTTTGTGTTCTACTGCAGCTTCCCAGAGTGTTCTAAAGAACAACTAGAGTGCTAACAGCCTTACTTATGACAAAAGTATGGCACACCTGAAGCCATCTTGATTGGAATAAACTGGTAACACTTAAAACATTTAATTTAAAAAGGAACAAAATGAGGGGGTTCATTTTGTCATAGAAATTATGGTTAGTGCTGTAGAAAGAAAAATTAGGACATGTTTCAAGTGTGATCTCAAATATCTTCCTGTTATATTTCAACAGGAGCAGCCTGCCAGTTGATGCCTTTGTGTTCTACTGCAGCTTCCCAGAGTGTTCTAAAGAACAACTAGAGTGCTAACAGCCTTACTTATGACAAAAGTATGGCACACCTGAAGCCATCTTGATTGGAATAAACTGGTAACACTTAAAACATTTAATTTAAAAAGGAACAAAATGAGGGGGTTCATTTTGTCATAGAAATTATGGTTAGTGCTGTAGAAAGAAAAATTAGGACATATTTCAAGTGTGATCTCAAATATCTTCCTGTTATATTTCAACAGGAGCAGCCTGCCAGTTGATGCCTTTGTGTTCTACTGCAGCTTCCCAGAGTGTTCTAAAGAACAACTAGAGCGCTAACAGCCTTACTTATGACAAAAGTATGGCACACCTGAAGCCATCTTGATTGAAATAAACCGGTAACACTTAAAACATTTAATTTAAAAAGGAACAAAATGAGGGGTTCTTTTTGAAATAGATATTATGGTTAGTGCTGCAGAAAGAAAAATTAGGGCATGTTTTAAGTGAGATCTCATATTCTCTTCTATTTCATTAGAAAATTCTGGCATGCAGACTGAAACAATCACTTTCAATACCAGCAGCAGACTACCAGTTAACTCCCTGGTGAGCAGTAGCTTTACTCCAGTGATCTAATGAGCAACTAGAGTGCTAACATTCTGAATTTATGGCAGATGTGAGACACATCTGAATGCCTTCTTGATGGAATCAAAGTAAAAAACTGAAAGCATTTCCTACTGAGAAGACTGCAGTAAATGAAGAAATTAGGAAACTTCATAACAAAGAAGTCTTCCAAGATGGCTACCAGTGAAAAAGAGCCCAAATGTAGCACAAATATTACCCAGATGTAGCCCACATATAGCCCAATGACAAAAGTGTGCAAAACACTTTTTATTTTGAGTTTTTTTGCAGTTTTATGTAGTGCAGACTGGTCAGGTATTGCAGCATTGCATCTTAAAACATGACCCCCTACACTACAAAAACACCACTGCACTACCTTAAACCCTAAAACACTACCCCCAGCACGACCCCTTACACTACACAAGCACCACTGCACTATCCTAAACCCTAAAACACTACCCCCAGCACGACCCCCTACACTACCCAAACACCACTGCACTAACCTAAATCCTAAAACACTACCACCAGCACGACCCCCTACACTACCCAGACACCACTGCACTACCCTAAAACATGACCCCCTACACTACACAAACACCACTGCACTACCCTAAACCCTAAAACACTACCCCCAGCACGACCCCCTACACTACACAAGCACCACTGCACTACCCTAAACCCTAAAACACTACCCCCAGCACGACCCCCTAAACTGCCCGAACACCACTGCACTGCCCTAAACCCTGAAACACCACCCCCAGCATGACCCCCTACACTGCCCGAACACCACTGCACTGCCCTAAAGCCTGAAACACTACCCCCAGCAAGACCCCCTACACTGCCCGAACACCACTGCACTGCCCTAAACCCTGAAACATCACCCCCAGCAAGACCCCCTACACTGCCCGAACACCACTGACCTAAACCCTGAAACACCACCCCAAGCACGACCCCCTACACTGCCCGAACACCACTGCACTGCCCTAAACCCTGAAACACTACCCCCAGCATGACCCCCTACACTGCCCGAACACCACTGCACTGCCCTAAACCTTGAAACACCAGCCCCTGCACGACCCCCTACACTGCCCGAACACCACTGCACTACCCTAAACCCTGAAACATCACCCACAGCACGACCCCCTACACTGCCCGAGCACCACTGCACTGCCCTAAACCCTGAAACACCAGCCCCAGCACGACCCCCTACACTGCCCGAACACCACTGCACTGCCCTAAACCCTGAAACACCAGCCCCAGCACGACCGCCTACACTGCCCGAACACCACTGCACTGCCCTAAACCCTGAAACACCAGCCCCAGCACGACCCCCTACACTGCCCAAACACCACTGCACTGCCCTAAACCGTGAAACACCAGCCTCAGCACGACCCCCTACACTGCCTGAACACCACTGCACTGCCCTGAACCCTGAAACACCAGCCCCAGCACAACACCCTACACTGCCCGAACACCACTGCACTGCCCTAAACCCTGAAACACCACCCCGTGCATGACCCCCTACACTGCCCGAACACCACTGCACTGCCCTAAACCCTGAAACACCACCCCCAGCGCGACCCCCTACACTGCCCGAACACCACTGCACTGCCCTAAACCCTGAAACACCACCCCCTGCACAACCCCCTACACTGCTCGAACACTACTGCACTGCCCTAAACCCAGAAACACCATCCCCAGCACGACCCCTATACTGCACGAACACCACTGCACTGCCCTAAACCCTGAAACACTACCCCCAGCAAGACCCCCTACACTGCCCGAACACCACTGCACTGCCCTAAACCCTGAAACATCACCCCCAGCAAGACCCCCTACACTGCCCGAACACCACTGCCCTAAACCCTGAAACATCACCCCCAGCAAGACCCCCTACACTGCCCGAACACCACTGCACTGCCCTAAACCCTGAAACACCAGCCCCAGCACGACCCCCTACACTGCCCGAACACCACTGCACTACCCTGAAACACCACCCCTGCACGACCCCCTACACTGCCCGAACACCACTGTACTGCCCTAAACCCTGAAACCCCACCCCCAGCATGACCCCCTACACTGCCAGAACACCACTGCACTGCCCTAAACCCTGAAACACCACCCCCTGCACAACATCCTACACTGCCCGAACACTACTGCACTGCCCTAAACCCTGAAACACCACCCCCAGCACGACCCCTTACACTGCACGAACACCACTGCACCGCCCTAAACCCTGAAACACTACCCCCAGCAAGACCCCCTACACTGCCCAAACACCACTGCCCTAAACCCTGAAACACCACCCCCAGCAAGACCCCCTACACTGCCCGAACACCACTGCACTGCCCTAAATCCTGAAACACCACCCCCAGCAAGACCCCCTACACTGCCCGAACACCACTGCACTGCTCTAAACCCTGAAACACGACCCTCAGCACGACCCCCTACACTGGCCGAACACCACTGCTCTGCCCAAAACCCTGAAACACCAGCCCCAGCACGACCCCCTAAACTGCCCGAACACCACTGCACTGCCCTAAACCCTGAAACACCAGCCCCAGCACGACCCCCTACACTGCCCGAACACCACTGCACTGCCCTAAACCCTGAAACACGACCCACAGCACGACCCCCTACACTGCCCGAACACCACTGCACTGCCCTAAACCCTGAAACACCAGCCCCAGCACAACCCCGTACACTGCCCGCACACCACTGCACTGCCCTAAACCCTGAAACACCAGCCCCAGCATAACCCCGTATACTTCCCGAACACCACTGCACTGCCCTAAACCCTGAAACACCAGCCCCAGCACGACCGCCTACACTGCCCGAAAACTACTGCACTGCCCTAAACCCTGAAACACCACCCCAAGCAAGACTACCTACACTGGCCGAACACCACTGCACTGCCCTAAACCCTGAAACACCACCCCCTGCACGACCCCCTACACTGCCCAAACACTACTGCACTGCCCTAAACCCTGAAACACCACCCCTCAGCACGACACCCTACACTGCCCGAACACCACTGCACTGCCATAAACCCTGAAACCCCACCCTAGCACGACCCCCTACACTGCACGAACACCACTGCACTAAACCCTGAAACACCACCCCCTGCACGACCCCCTACACTGCCGGAACACCACTGCACTGCCCTAAACCCTGAAACACCACCCCCAGCATGACCCCCTACACTGCCCTAACACCACTGCACTGCCATAAACCCTGAAACATCACCCCCAGCACAACCCCCTACACTGCCTGAGCACCATTGCTCTGCCCTAAACACTGAAACACTAGCCCCAGCATGACTCCCTACACTGCCCGAACACCACTGCACTGCCCTAAACCCTGAAACACCACCCCCAGCACGACCCACTACACTGCCCGAACACCACTGCACTGCCCTAAACCCTGAAACACCAGCCCCAGCAAGACCCCCTACACTGCCCGAACACCACTGCATTGCCCTAGGCTCTGAAACACCAGCCCCAGCAAGACCCCCTACACTGCCCGAACACCACTGCACTGCCCTAAACCCTGAAACACCAGCCCCAGCAGGACCCCTACACTGCCCGAACACCACTGCACTGCCCTAAACCCTGAAACACCAGCCCCAGCACGACCCCCTACACTGCCCGAACACCACTGCACTGCCCTAAACCCTGAAACACCAGCCCCAGCACGACCCCCTACACTGCCCGAACACCACTGCACTGCCCTAAACCCTGAAACACCAGCCCCAGCACCACCCCCTACAATTCCTGAACACCACTGTACTGCCCTAAACCCTGAAACACCACCCCCTGCACCGCCCCCTACACTGCCCAAACACCACTGCACTGCCCTAAACCCTGAAACACCACCCCCTGCACGACCCCCTACACTGCCCGAACACCACTGCACTGCCCTAAACCCTGAAACACCACCCCTGCACCACCCCCTACACTGCCCGAACACCACTGCACTGCCCTAAACCCTGAAACACCACCCCCTGCACCGCCCCTACACTGCCCGAACACCACTGCACTGCCCTAAACCCTGAAACACCACCCCCAGCATGACCCCCTTTACTGCTCGAACACCACTGCACTGCCCTAAACCCTGAAACACCACCCCCAGCATGACCCCCTACACTGCCCGAACACCACTGCCCTAAACCCTGAAACACCACCCCTGCACGACCCATTACACTGCCCGAACACCACTGCACTGCCCTAAACCCTGAAACACCACCCCCTGCACGACCCCCTACACTGCCCGAACACCACTGCACTGCCCTAAACCCTGAAACACCACCCCCTGCACCACCCCCTACACTGCCTGAACACCACTGCACTGCCCTAAACCCTGAAACACCACCCCCTGCACCACCCCCTACACTGCCCGAACACCACTGCACTGCCCTAAACCCTGAAACACCAGCCCCAGCATGACCCCCTACACTGCCCGAACACCACTGCCCTAAACCCTGAAACACCACCCCTGCACGACCCCCTACACTGCCCGAACACCACTGCACTGCCCTAAACCCTGAAACACCACCCCCTGCACGACCCCCTACACTGCCCGAACACCACTGCACTGCCCTAAACCCTGAAACACCACACCCAAGACGACCCCCTACACTGCCCGAACACCACTGCACTGCCCTAAACCCTAAAACACCACCCCCAGCACGACCCCCTACACTGCCCGAACACCACTGCACTGCCCTAAACCCTAGAACACTACCCCCAGCATGACCCCCTACACTACCCAAACACCACTGCACTACCCTAAACCCTAAAATACTCCCCCAGCACGACCCCCTACACTACCCGAACACGACTGCACTGCCCTAAACCCTAAAACACTCCCCCAGCACGACCCCCTACACTGCCCAAACACTACTGCACTGCCCTAAACCCTGAAACACCACCCCTCAGCACGACACCCTACACTGCCTGAACACCACTGCACTGCCCTAAACCCTGAAACACCACCCCAGCAGGACCCCCTACACTGCCCGAACACCACTGCACTAAACCCTGAAACACCACCCCTGCACAACCCCTACACTGCCGGAACACCACTGCACTGCCCTAAACCCTGAAACACCACCCCCAGCACGACCCCCTTTACTGCTCGAACACCACTGCACTGCCCCAAACCCTGAAACACCACCCCCAGCATGACCCCCTACACTGCCCGAACACCACTGCCCTAAACCCTGAAACACCACCCCTGCACGACCCCCTACACTGCCCAAACACCACTGCACTGCCCTAAACCCTGAAACACCACCCCCTGCACGACCCCTACACTGCCCAAACACCACTGCACTGCCCTAAACCCTGAAACACCACCCCCAGCACGACCCCCTACACTGTCCGAACACCACTGCACTGCCCTAAACCCTAAAACACCACCCCCAGCACGACCCCCTACACTGCCTGAACATCACTGCACTGCCCTAAACCCTAGAACACTACCCCCAGCATGACCCCCTACACTACCCGAACACCACTGCACTACCCTAAACCCTAAAATACTCCTCCCAGAACGACCCCCTACACTACCCGAACAGGACTGCACTGCCCTAAACCCTAAAACACTCCCCCAGCACGACCCCCTACACTACCCGAACACCACTGCACTGCCCTAAACCCTAAAACACTCCCCCCAGCACGACACCCTACACTACCTAAACACCACTGCACTGCCCTAAACCCTAAAACACTACCCCCGCATGACCCCCTACACTACCCAAATACCAATGCACTACCCTAATCCCTAAAACACTACCCCCGCACAACCCCTACACTACCCAAAGACCACTGCACTACCCTAAACTCTAAAACAATACCCCCGCACGACTCCCTACACTACCCAAAGACCACTGCACTACCCTAAACCCTAAAACACGACCTCCTACACTACACAAACACCACTGCACTACCCTAAACCCTAAAAAACTACCCCAACACGAACCCCTACACTACCCAAACACCACTGCACTACCCTAAACCATAAAACACTACCCCCAGCAGTACCCCCTACGCTACACAAACACCACTGCACTACCCTAAACCCTAAAACACTACCCCCAGCAGTACCCCCTACACTACCCAAACACCATTGCACTACCCTAAAACACTACCCCCAGCAGTATCCCCTACACTACCCAAACACCACTGCACTACCCTAAACCCTAAACCCTAAAACACTAACCCCCAGCACGACCCCCTACACTACCCAAACACCACTGTACTACCCTAAACCCTAAAACACTCCCCCAGCACGACCCCCTACACTACCCAAACACCACTGCACTACCCTAAACCCTAAAACACTACCCCCAGCACGACCCTCTTCACTACCTAAACACAACTGCACAATTTGTTACAGGCGTTGCAACGCAGGCCTGTGGTGCTTACTGGAAGTACCTGGTGGGCTAGTTGGGCCCCAGGGACTCTCAGGATTCAAGGTGACCTAATCCCCCAACTTAAAACGCGCCACGGGCGCGTTTGCACAGTGGTGAAGGGAGGGGCGGGGCCTCAGGTGACATGTGCGCAAACACGCCCTGTGGTGCGTTTTAAGTTGGGGAGTTAATTCCCTTTGAATCCTGGGGGCCAACTAGCCCACCAGGTACCTTCAGTAAGCACAACAGAGTTGCGTTGCAGAGAGGTGAAAAAGGTGCGTGGCCTCGGAACGCCTCTCTGCAACTCAGCTCTGTGGTCCTAACTGTAGGTACCTGGGGGGCTAGTTGGGCCCCAGGGACCCTCAGGATTCAAGGGGACTTAATCCCACAACTTAAAACGTGCCACTGGCTCTGGTTAGTCAGAGTCAGTTACCACCAGTACCCGTCTGAAAAAGTGGGCACAGGATGATTTTGCAACAAGGCCTCTTTCTGCTCCTCTGTTGGTTCTTTCTGCACATCTTTTGCATCTTTCTGTGCGTTTTTTCTTCTTTCTTCACATGTCCTACCTCTGTTGGCATAGTTAGAAACTAGCATTTAAAAAACCTTTGAAATTCACTTAAAAATCATAGGTTTCAGGCACGTTATAGTTAGAAATTAGCATTTAAAAAACCTTTGAAATTCACTGAAAAAACCATAGGTTTCAGGCACGTTATAGTTAGAAATTAGCATTTAAAAAACCTTTGAAATTCACTGAAAAAACCATAGGTTTCAGGCACGTTATAGTTAGAAATTAGCATTTAAAAAACCTTTGAAATTCACTGAAAAAACCATAGGTTTTAGGGACAGTTATAGTTAGTTGGACATTGCACTCGTACAAAACCCGTGAAATTCCCCTGTTATAGTTAGTTCAGCTAACTATAACTCGCGCCCGCAATGCACTGCTGATGACGTCACATATTACATCACTCATGACATGGTCAGTGACATCACTGATGACATCACTGATGACATCTCAAATGACATCACTGATGACATCATCCATGTGATAATTTCATGCATCTTCTCACACCCTAATATAACTTTTGATACACCC
The DNA here is from genome assembly GCA_963921515.1 of Calotriton arnoldi. Classification (NCBI taxonomy): domain Eukaryota; kingdom Metazoa; phylum Chordata; class Amphibia; order Caudata; family Salamandridae; genus Calotriton; species Calotriton arnoldi. Next base: position 436,566 of record CAWUFW010013606.1, read on the forward strand.
ACTCTAAATTACAGACTGCCATTCTCAAAACCATAGACACTCCAACACCAAAAACTACATACCCACTCACTGATTCTTAGGTCTACACACACATCCACTCACTCACCTGTACAGTCACTCATACTTACAGTCACTCAGTACAGGACTATCATATGCACTCATACACCTATATAAACACTCACACACCACCACTCATCCATAGAGGTACTCACACACCTAGTCAGTCATGCAAAAAATTAATCACACACCCATTTACTCACCTATACAGTTATACACACACCAGCTCACTTACTCATACAAATACTAGCACATTCTTACGCTCTTATACAATAACTGATACAAGCACACACGCATCCATACAGCCACTCTCACAATAACACACTCTCACTTATAGCCATTTAAATACTCTAACACACATATATACTGCCTTTTACATATGTAGTTACTCGCACATGTACCACGGAGATATAGATTCACTCACTAACACACCCATACACACACTCACCCACCCAAGCAGTCCATCACAGATGCACTCTTGAAATCATGCACCCAGTGAATCACCCACTCACACATCTATGTATAGAGTCACACACACCCCACCCACACAAACAGTCAGGCAGCCATACAGATACTCAGAGAACCAATCAATAACCCATATAGACACTCATGTAGCTATTCGCAAATCCATGCATCCACTTACACACCAACAAACAGACGGATACAGACATTCACACAGTTTAGTCACTAACCCATGCATTCAGTAAGATACGTTTAATCACTCACTTGTAGTCAGTCACTCACATACTAAATCATCCATTCAGACACTTATACACCCACTCATTCTTCAATACGCCTTTCCCTATATATATTAAACATATTTAAACTTTACAGAAACACAGTCACTGGATGATGTCATCAGTGATGTCATTTGAGATGTCATCAGTGATGTCATCAGTGATGTCACTGACCATGTCATGAGTGATGTAATATGTGACGTCATCAGCAGTGCATTGCGGGGCGCGAGTTATAGTTAGCTGAACTAACTATAACAGGGGAATTTCACGGGTTTTGTACGAGTGCAATGTCCAACTAACTATAACTGTCCCTAAAACCTATGGTTTTTTCAGTGAATATATATATATATATATATATATGTATGTATATATATCAAAGCTCCAAGGTTCCCACCAGTTTGAGACGCACTCTGACATCCACTACAGAAACCTTCATGAGGTAAAAGCCGGATCGGCGGGCGGATCCAGTTTACAGCATGCCTGTTGATTCACGCCTGCCGCGTTTCGTGCTCCTTGCACTCTTCAGAGCGTGACAGTCAATTTGGCATAAAGGCCACACCTCCCACTTATGATATGAGCCCTCCAAGGGGCGACTCAAATGAGTCTGCGTTGGTTTGTGGGTCTTGTAGTGTGTGCCTTAGTTATGTGCCGCTGTCTGAAACATTCCAAGCCCACCATGGGCCTCCACTCGCTCCTCCGGCTTGTCAATCCTCAATGGATGCCTCCACATTAAGACTCCGTGATTCGGAGCCCCGTGGCCCCAAATTTCTGGGTGGTGCGTCTCCCGCAGCTGGGAGGCCGCGTTGTACATCAAAGCTCCAAGGTTCCCCCAGTTTGAGACGCACTCTGACATCCACTACAGAAACCTTCATGAGGTAAAAGCCGGATCGGCGGGCGGATCCAGTTTACAGCATGCCTGTCGATTCACGCCTGACGCGTTTTGTGCTCATTGCACTCTTCAGAGGCGCGACAGTCAATTTGGCATAAAGGCCACACCTCCCACTTATGATATGGGCCCTCCAAGGGGCGACTCAAATGAGTCTGCGTTGGTTTGTGGGTCTTGTAGTTTGTGCCTTAGTTATGTGCCGCTGTCTGAAACATTCCAAGCCCACCAATGGGCCTCCACTCGCTCCTCCGGCTTGTCAATCCTCAATGGATGCCTCCACATTAAGACTCCGTGATTCGGAGCCCCGTTGCCCCATATTTCTGGGTGGTGCGTCTCCCGCGGCTGGGAGGCCGCGTTGTACATCAAAGCTCCAAGGTTCCCACCAGTTTGAGACGCACTCTGACATCCACTACAGAAACCTTCATGAGGTAAAAGCCGGATCGGCGGGCGGATCCAGTTTACAGCATGCCTGTCGATTCACGCCTGACGTGTTTCGTGCTCATTGCACTCTTCAGAGGCGTGTGCTTTCAAGTTTCTTTATTGGCCCCCGGTGTGCTTTTAATTAGAACTGCAATAACCAGCGTGCAACAGAATAGTGAATTATTCAAATGGCACACCGGGGACAATAAAGAAACTTGAAAGCACGCAGAGGTTAAAAGCAGGCACGTAACTTGAAGCTACTCATGGAGGCCTCTGAGGAAGGGGAAAGGATTCCCTGAAACGCGTAAGGCCGGGGACTTCAATCGGGATGTGAAGCTGATTGTTTTTTTCAATAAAGGGTTTACCTACCTGCTATGGAGTGCGTCCTCAAATCTGGTGTAATCTTGTGAAGGCATATGTATATGTATATGTATGTATGTATGTATATATGTGTATATATGTATATGTATATATGTATGTATATATATGTATGTGTATATATGTATGTATATATGTATATATATATGTATGTATATATGCCAATCGAAAGTGCCCGAAGGAAGAAGGCGCCACACACGACTAGATTTCACCTTTTTATTTGAGCAGACAGCAGCATACCCAGCGAAGCCTTCACAGCCAAGTGTCCTTTGCCAAACGCGTTTCGGGTTTCACATCCCTTTTTCACTGGCCGACAACATGGAGAAACAGCTGTGCAGATTCAATCGCATTTGCGATAGGTGAAGTAAGTCCCGCCCTTGTGGGCGCACTGCATCATGGTATAGGTAGTTCAGGTAAGTTTAAAATCATTATGATTGCCGCTTTGCACTCCTTTTGTTTTTCTTAAAATCCCAATGGGTTGCCGCTTCCAGCGAGGCTGAGCTGCTGCCACACTTGCGTCCGATTCAAACAGGCACGTCGTTCCACTTGCACCCATTCACGGGCATATGGACCTGCAATTCTGATTTGCAGTGGGACAGCCTTCGCGGCCAGGGCAGACCGCAACATAAGCCAATCGAAAGTGCCCGAAGGAAGAAGGCGCCACACACGACTAGATTTCACCTTTTTATTTGAGCAGACAGCAGCATACCCAGCGAAGCCTTCACAGCCAAGTGTCCTTTGCCAAACGCGTTTCGGGTTCCACATCCCTTTTTCACTGGCCGACAACATGGAGAAACAGCTGTGCAGATTCAATCGCATTTGCGATAGGTGAAGTAAGTCCCGTCCTTGTGGGCGCACTGCATCATGGTATAGGTAGTTCAGGTAAGTTTAAAATCATAATGATTGCCGCTTTGCACTCCTTTTGTTTTTCTTAAAATCCCAATGGGTGGGACTTACTTCACCTATCGCAAATGCGATTGAATCTGCACAGCTGTTTCTCCATGTTGTCAGCCAGTGAAAAAGGGATGTGGAACCAGAAACGCGTTTGTCACGATGACATCATCCAGTGACTGTGTGTTTCTGTAAAGTTTAAATATGTTTAATATATATAGGGAAAGGCGTATTGAAGAATGAGTGAGTGTATAAGTGTCTGAATGGATAATTTAGTACGTGAGTGACTGACTCTACAAGTGAGTGATTAAACGTATCTTACTGAATGCATGGGTTAGTGACTAAACTGTGTGAATGTCTGTATCCGTCTGTTTGTTGGTGTGTAAGTGGATGCATGGATTTGCGAATAGCTACATGAGTGTCTATATGGGTTATTGATTGGTTCTCTGAGTATCTGTATGGCTGCCTGAGTGTTTGTGTGGGTGGGGTGTGTGTGACTCTATACATAGATGTGTGAGTGGGTGATTCACTGGGTGCATGATTTCAAGAGTGCAACTGTGATGGACTGCTTGGGTGGGTGAGAGAGTGTGTGTATGGGTGTGTTAGTGAGTGAATGTATATCTCAGTGGTACATGTGCGAGTAACTACATATGTAAAAGGCAGTATATATGTGTGTTAGAGTATTTAAATGGCTATAAGTGAGAGTGTGTTATTGTGAGAGTGGCTGTATGGATGCGTGTGTGCTTGTATCAGTTATTGTATAAGAGCGTAAGAATGTGCTAGTATTTGTATGAGTAAGTGAGCTGGTGTGTGTATAACTGTATAGGTGAGTAAATGGGTGTGTGATTAATTTTTGCATGACTGACTAGGTGTGTGAGTACCTCTATGGATGAGTGGCGGTGTGTGAGTGTTTATATAGGTGTATGAGTGCATATGATAGTCCTGTACTGAGTGACTGTAAGTATGAGTGACTGTACAGGTGAGTGAGTGGATGTGTGTGTAGACCTAAGAATCAGTGAGTGGGTATGTAGTTTTGGTGTTGGAGTGTCTATGGTTTTGAGAATGGCAGTCTGTAATTTAGAGTGGGTGTATCAAAAGTTATATTAGGGTGTGAGTAGATGCATGAAATTATCACATGGATGATGTCATCAGTGATGTCATTTGAGATGTCATCAGTGATGTCATCAGTGATGTCACTGACCATGTCATGAGTGATGTAATATGTGACGTCATCAGCAGTGCATTGCGGGGCGCGAGTTATAGTTAGCTGAACTAACTATAACAGGGGAATTTCTATGGTTTTGTACGAGTGAAATGTCCAACTAACTATAACTGTCCCTAAAACCTATGGTTTTTTCAGTGAATTTCAAAGGTTTTTAAATGCTAATTTCTAACTATAACGTGTCTGAAACCTATGGTTTTTCAGTGAATTTCAAAGGTTTTTAAATGCTAATTTCTAACTATAACGTGCCTGAAACCTATGATTTTTAAGTGAATTTCAAAGGTTTTTAAATGCTAGTTTCTAACTATGCCAACAGAGGTAGGACATGTGAAGAAAGAAGAAAAAACGCACAGAAAGAAGCAAAAGATGTGCAGAAAGAACCAACAGAGGAGCAGAAAGAGGCCTTGTTGCAAAATCATCCTGTGCCCACAACCTTTTCAGACGGGTACTGGTGGTAACTGACTCTGACTAACCAGAGCCAGTGCTATGCTAAAAGACACTTAGAATACAGTGAAAACACCTACATACACTAGGGAACACTATGCGTTGGGGTACCCCTGTGATTAGCATGACCTCCTCTGCAAGTCCCTAGTGCATAATAGGGCAGGGGGATTAAAACTACCTCTTAAAACGCGCTACAGGGTGCGTATGCACAGTGGTGAAGGGAGGGGGGCCTGAGGTGACATGCGTGCAAACGCGCCCCGTGGCGCGTTTTAAGTTGCGGGATTAAGTCCCCTTGAATCCTGAGGGTCCCTGGGGCCCAACTAGCCCCCAGGTACCTACAGTTAGGACCACAGAGCTGAGTTGCAGAGAGGCGTTCCGAGGCCACGCACCTTTTTTCACCTCTCTGCAACGCAACTCTGTTGTGCTTACTTAAGGTACCTGGTGGGCTAGTTGGCCCCCAGGATTCAAAGGGAATTAACTCCCCAACTTAAAACGCACCACAGGGCGTGTTTGCGCACATGTCACCTGAGGCCCCGCCCCTCCCTTCACCACTGTGCAAACACGCCCTGTGGCGCGTTTTAAGTTGAGGGATTAGGTCACCTTGAATCCTGAGGGTCCCTGGGGCCCAACTAGCCCACCAGGTACTTCCAGTAAGCACCACAGGCCTGCGTTGCAACGCCTGTAACAAATTGTGCAGTTGTGTTTAGGTAGTGAAGAGGGTCGTGCTGGGGGTAGTGTTTTAGGGTTTAGGAGTAGTGCAGTGGTGTTTGTGTAGTGTAGGGGGTCATGCTGGGGGTAGATTTAGGGTTTAGGGTAGTGCAGTGGTGTTTGGGTAGTGTAGGGAGTCGTGCTGGGGGGTGTTTTAGGGTTTAGGGTAGTACAGTGGTGTTTGGGTAGTGTAGGGGGTCGTGCTGGGGGTAGTGTTTTAGGGTTTAGGGTAGTGCAGTGGTGATTGGGTAGTGTAGGGGGTCGTGCTGGGGTTAGTGATTTAGGGTAGTGCAGTGGTGTTTGGGTAGAGTAGGGGATACTGCTGGGGGTAGTGTTTTAGGGTTTAGGGTAGTGCAATGGTGTTTGGGTAGTATAGGGGGTACTGCTGGGGGTAGTGATTTAGGGTAGTGCAGTGGTGTTTGGGTAGTGTAGGGGATACTGCTGGGGGTAGTGTTTTAGGGTTTAGGGTAGTGCAATGGTGTTTGGGTAGTGTAGGGGTACTGCTGGGGGTAGTGTTTTAGGGTTTAGGGTAGTGCAGTGGTGTTTGGGTAGTGTAGGGGTACTCCTGGGGGTAGTGTTTTATGGTTTAGGGTAGTGCAGTGGTGTTTGGGTAGTGTAGGGGTTCGTTCTGGGGGTAGTTTTTAGGGTTTAGGGTAGTGCAGTGGTGTTTGTGTAGTGTAGGAGGTCGTGTTTTAGGGTTTAGGGTAGTGCAGTGGTCTTTGGGTAGTGTAGGGAGTCATGCGGGGGTATTGTTTTAGAGTTTAGGGTAGTGCAGTGGTCTTTGGGTAGTGTAGGGGGTCGTGCGGGGGTAGTGTTTTAGGGATTAGGGTAGTGCATTGGTGTTTGGGTAGTGTAGGGGGTCATGTGGGGGGTAGTGTTTTAGGGTTTAGGGCAGTGCAGTGGTGTTTGGGTAGTGTAGGGGGTCGTGCTGGGGAGTGTTTTAGGGTTTAGGGCAGTGCAGTGGTGTTTGGGTAGTGTAGGGGGTCGTGCTGGGGGAGTGTTTTAGGGTTTAGGGTAGTGCAGTCGTGTTCGGGTAGTGTAGGGGGTCGTGCTGGGGGAGTATTTTAGGGTTTAGGGTAGTGCAGTGGTGTTCGGGTAGTGTAGGGGTAGTGCTGGGGGTAGTGTTGTAGGGTTTAGGGCAGTGCAGTGGTGTTCGGTCAGTGTAGGGGGTCGTGCTGGGGGTGGTGTTTTAGGGTTTAGGGCAGTGCAGTGGTGTTCGGGGAGTGTAGGAGGTTGTGCTGGGGGTGGTGTTTCAGGGTTTAGGGCAGTGCAGTGGTGTTCGGGCAGTGTAGAGGGTCGTGCAGGGGTGGTGTTTCAGGGTTTAGGGCAGTGCAGTGGTGTTCGGACAGTGTAGGGGGTCGTGCAGGGGTGGTGTTTCAGGGTTTAGGGCAGTGCAGTAGTTTTCGGGCAGTGTAGGCGGTCGTGCTGGGGCTGGTGTTTCAGGGTTTAGGGCAGTGCAGTGGTGTTCGGGCAGTGTACGGGGTTGTGCTGGGGCTGGTGTTTCAGGGTTTAGGGCAGTGCAGTGGTGTTCGGGCAGTGTAGGGGGTCGTGCTGGGGCTGGTGTTTCAGGGTTTAGGGCAGTGCAGTGGTGTTCGGGCAGTGTAGGGGGTCATGCTGGGGCTGGTGTTTCAGGGTTTAGGGCAGAGCAGTGGTGTTCGGGAAGTGTAGGGGGTCGTGCTGGGGGTGGTGGTTTAGGGCAGTGCAGTGGTGTTCGGGCAGTGTACGGGGTTGTGCTGGGGCTGGTGTTTCAGGGTTTAGGGCAGTGCAGTGGTGTTCGGGCAGTGTAGGGGGTCGTGCTGGGGCTGGTGTTTCAGGGTTTAGGGCAGTGCAGTGGTGTTCGGGCAGTGTAGGGGGTCATGCTGGGGCTGGTGTTTCAGGGTTTTGGGCAGAGCAGTGGTGTTCGGGAAGTGTAGGGGGTCGTGCTGGGGGTGGTGGTTTAGGGCAGTGCAGTGGTGTTCGGGCAGTGTAGGGGGTCTTGCTGGGGGTGGTGTTTCAGGGTTTAGGGCAGTGCAGTGGTGTTCGGGCAGTGTAGGGGGTCTTGCTGGGGGTGGTGTTTCAGGGTTTAGGGCAGTGGTGTTCGGGCAGTGTAGGGGTCTTGCTGGGGGTGATGTTTCAGGGTTTAGGGCAGTGCAGTGGTGTTCGGGGCGGTGTAGGGGGTCCTGCTGGGGGTAGTGTTTCAGGGTTTAGGGCGGTGCAGTGGTGTTCGTGCAGTGTAGGGGGTCGTGCTGGGGGTGGTGTTTCAGGGTTTAGGGAAATGCAGTAGTGTTCGGGCAGTGTAGGGGGTCGTGCAGGGGGTGGTGTTTCAGGGTTTAGGGCAGTGCAGTGGTGTTCTGGCAGTGTAGGGGGTCGTGCTGGGGGTGGGGTTTCAGGGTTTAGGGCAGTACAGTGGTGTTCGGGCAGTGTAGGGGTCGTGCAGGGGGTGGTGTTTCAGGGTTTAGGGCAGTGCAGTGGTGTTCGGGCAGTGTAGGGGTCGTGCTGGGGCTGGTGTTTCAGGGTTAAGGGCAGTGCAGTGGTGTTCGGGCAGTGTACGGGGTCTTGCTGGGGGTGGTTTTTCAGGGTTTAGGGCAGTTGTGTTCGGGCAGTGTAGGGGGTCTTGCTGGGGGTGATGTTTCAGGGTTTAGGGCAGTGCAGTGGTGTTCGGGCAGTGTAGGGGGTCTTGCTGGGGGTAGTGTTTCAGGGTTTAGGGCCGTGCAGTGGTGTTCGTGCAGTATAGGGAGTCGTGCTGGGGATGGTGTTTCTGGGTTTAGGGCAGTGCAGTAGTGTTCGAGCAGTGTAGGGGGTTGTGCAGGGGTGGTGTTTCAGGATTTAGGGCAGTGCAGTGGTGTTCGGGCAGTGTAGGGGGTCGCGCTGGGGGTGGTGTTTCAGGGTTTAGGGCAGTGGTGTTCGGGCAGTGTAGGGCGTCATGCACGGGGTGGTGTTTCAGGGTTTAGGGCAGTGCAGTGGTGTTCGGGCAGTGTAGGGTGTCGTGCTGGGGCTGGTGTTTCAGGGTTCAGGGCAGTGCAGTGGTGTTCGGGCAGTGTAGGGGGTCGTGCTGGGGGAGTGTTTTAGGGTTTAGGGTAGTACAGTGGTGTTTGGGTAGTGTAGGGGGTTGTGCTGGGGGTAGTGCTTTAGGGTTTAGGGCAGTGCAGTGGTGTTCGGGCAGTGTAGAGGGTCGTGCAGGGGGTGGTGTTTCAGGGTTTAGGGCAGTGCAGTGGTGTTCGGACAGTGTAGGGGGTCGTGCAGGGGTGGTGTTTCAGGGTTTAGGGCAGTGCAGTAGTTTTCGGGCAGTGTAGGCGGTCGTGCTGGGGCTGGTGTTTCAGGGTTTAGGGCAGTGCAGTGGTGTTCGGGCAGTGTACAGGGTTGTGCTGGGGCTGGTGTTTAAGGGTTTAGGGCAGTGCAGAAGTGTGCGGGCAGTGTCCGGGGTTGTGCTGGGGCTGGTGTTTCAGGGTTTAGGGCAGTGCAGTGGTGTTCGGGCAGTGTAGGGGGTCGTGCTGGGGCTGGTGTTTCAGGGTTTAGGGCAGAGCAGTGGTGTTCGGGAAGTGTAGGGGGTCGTGCTGGGGGTGGTGTTTCAGGGTTTTGGGCAGAGCAGTGGTGTTCGGGAAGTGTAGGGGGTCGTGCTGGGGGTGGTGGTTTAGGGCAGTGCAGTGGTGTTCGGGCAGTGTAGGGGGTCTTGCTGGGGGTGGTGTTTCAGGGTTTAGGGCAGTGCAGTGGTGTTCGGGAAGTGTAGGGGGTCGTGCTGGGGGTGGTGTTTCAGGGTTTTGGGCAGAGCAGTGGTGTTCGGGAAGTGTAGGGGGTCGTGCTGGGGGTGGTGGTTTAGGGCAGTGCAGTGGTGTTCGGGCAGTGTAGGGGGTCTTGCTGGGGGTGGTGTTTCAGGGTTTAGGGCAGTGGTGTTCGGGCAGTGTAGGGGGTCTTGCTGGGGGTGGTGTTTCAGGGTTTAGGGCAGTGCAGTGGTGTTCGGGCAGTGTAGGGGGTCGTGCTGGGGGTGGTGTTTCAGGGTTTAGGGAAATGCAGTAGTGTTCGGGCAGTGTAGGGGGTCGTGCAGGGGCTGGTGTTTCAGGGTTTAGGGCAGTGCAGTGGTGTTCTGGCAGTGTAGGGGGTCGTGCTGGGGGTGGGGTTTCAGGGTTTAGGGCAGTACAGTGGTGTTCGGGCAGTGTAGGGGTCGTGCAGGGGGTGGTGTTTCAGGGTTTAGGGCAGTGCAGTGGTGTTCGGGCAGTGTAGGGGTCGTGCTGGGGCTGGTGTTTCAGGGTTAAGGGCAGTGCAGTGGTGTTCGGGCAGTGTACGGGGTCTTGCTGGGGGTGGTGTTTCAGGGTTTAGGGCAGTTGTGTTCGGGCAGTGTAGGGGGTCTTGCTGGGGGTGATGTTTCAGGGTTTAGGGCAGTGCAGTGGTGTTCGGGCAGTGTAGGGGGTCTTGCTGGGGGTAGTGTTTCAGGGTTTAGGGCCGTGCAGTGGTGTTCGTGCAGTATAGGGGGTCGTGCTGGGGATGGTGTTTCTGGGTTTAGGGCAGTGCAGTAGTGTTCGAGCAGTGTAGGGGGTTGTGCAGGGGTGGTGTTTCAGGATTTAGGCAGTGCAGTGGTGTTCGGGCAGTGTAGGGTGTCGTGCTGGGGCTGGTGTTTCAGGGTTCAGGGCAGTGCAGTGGTGTTCGGGCAGTGTAGGGGGTCGTGCTGGGGGAGTGTTTTAGGGTTTAGGGTAGTACAGTGGTGTTTGGGTAGTGTAGGGGGTTGTGCTGGGGGTAGTGCTTTAGGGTTTAGGGTAGTGCAGTGGTGTTTGGGTAGTGTAGGGGGTCGTGCTGGGGGTAGTGATTTAGGGTAGTGCAGTGGTGTTTGGGTAGTGTAGGGGATAATGCTGGGGGTAGTGTTTTAGGGTTTAGGGTAGTGCAATGGTGTTTGGGTAGTGTAGGGGGTACTGCTGGGGGTAGTGTTTTAGGGTTTAGGGTAGTGCAGTGGTGTTTGGGTAGCGTAGGGGGTACTGCTGGGGGTAGTGTTTTATGGTTTAGGGTAGTGCAGTGGTGTTTGGGTAGTATAGGGGGTCGTGCTGGGGGTAGTGTTTAAGGGTTTAGGGTAGTGCAGTGGTGTTTGGGTAGCGTAGGGGGTAATGCTGGGGGTAGTGTTCTAGGGTTTAGGGCAGTGCAGTGGTGTTCGGGCAGTGTAGGGGGTCGTGTTGGGGGTGGTGTTTTAGGGTTTAGGGCAGTGCAGTGGTGTTCGGGCAGTGTAGGGGGTCATGCTGGGGGTGGTGTTTCAGGGTTTAGGGCAGTGCAGTGGTGTTCGGGCAGTGTAGGGGGTCGTGCAGGGGTGGTGTTTCAGGGTTTAGGGCAGTGGTGTTCGGGCAGTTGAGGGGGTCATGCTGGGGGTGGTGTTTCAGCATTTGGGGCAGTGCAGTGGTGTTCGAGCAGTAAAGGGGTCATGCTGAGGGTGGTGTTTCAGGGTTTAGGGCAGTGCAGTGGTGTTCGGGCAGTGTTGGGGGCGGTGCAGGGGTGGTGTTTCAGGGTTTAGGGCAGTGCAGTGGTGTTCGGGCAGTGTAGGGGGTGGTGCAGGGGTGGTGTTTCAGGGTAGTGCAGTGGTGTTCGGGCAGTGTAGGTGGTCGTGCAGGGGTGGTGTTTCAGGGTTTAGGGCAGTGCAGTGGTGTTCGGGCAGTGTAGGGGTGGTGCTGGCGCTGGTGTTTCAGGGTTTAGGGCAGTGCAGTGGTGTTCGGGCAGTGTAGGGGGTCGTGCTGGGGCTGGTGTTTCAGGGTTTAGGGCAGTGCAGTGGTGTTCGGGCAGTGTAGGGGGTCGTGCTGGGGCTGGTGTTTCAGGGTTTAGGGCAGTGCAGTGGTGTTCGGGCAGTGTAGGGGGTCATGCTGGGGCTGATGTTTCAGGTTTTAGGGCAGTGCAGTGGTGTTCGGGCAGTGTAGGGGGTCTTGCTGGGGCTGGTGTTTCAGAGTCTAGGGCAGTGCAGTGGTGTTCGGGCAGTGTACGGGGTCTTGCTGGGGCTGGTGTTTCAGGGTTTAGGGCAGTGCAGTATTGTTCGGGCAGTGTAAGGTGTCATGCTGGGGGTGGTGTTTCAAGGTTTAGGGCAGTGCAGTGGTGTTGGGGCAGTGTAGGGGGTCGTGCTGGGGCTAGTGTTTCAGGGTTTAGGGCAGAGCAATGTTCCTCAGGCAGTGTAGGGGGTTGTGCTGGGGGTGATGTTTCAGGGTTTAGGGCAGTGCAGTGGTGTTAAGGCAGTGTAGGGGGTCGTGCTGGGGGTGGTGTTTCAGGGTTTAGGGCAGTGCAGTGGTGTTCCGGCAGTGTAGGGGGTCGTGCAGGGGATGGTGTTTCAGGGTTTAGTGCAGTGGTGTTCGGGCAGTGTAGGGGGTCATGCTGGGGTGGTGTTTCAGGGTTTAGGGCAGTGCAGTGGTGTTCGGGCATTGTAGGGTGTCGTGCTGAGGGTAGTGTTTCAGGGTTTAGGGCAGTGCAGTAGTGTTTGGGCAGTGTAGGGGGTCGTGCAGGGGGTGGTGTTTCAGGGTTTAGGGCAGTGCAGTGGTGTTCGGCCAGTGTAGGTAGTCTTGCTGGGGGTGGTGTTTCAGGGTTTAGGGCAGTGCAGTAGTTTTCGGGCAGTGTAGGCGGTCGTGCTGGGGCTGGTGTTTCAGGGTTTAGGGCAGTGCAGTGGTGTTCGGGCAGTGTACGGGGTTGTGCTGGGGCTGGTGTTTCAGGGTTTAGGGCAGTGCAGTGGTGTGCGGTCAGTGTACGGGGTTGTGCTGGGGCTGGTGTTTCAGGTTTTAGGCCAGTGCAGTGGTGTTCGGGCAGTGTAGGCGGTCGTGCTCGGGGTGGTGTTTCAGGGTTTAGGGCAGTGCAGTGGTGTTCGGGCAGTGTAGGGGGTCGTGCTGGGGCTGGTGTTTCAGGGTTTAGGGCTGTGCAGTGGTGTGAGGGCAGTGTAGGGGGTCGTGCTGGGGCTGGTGTTTCAGGGTTTTGGGCAGAGAAGTGGTGTGAGGGCAGTGTAGGGGGTCGTGCTGGGGGTGGTGTTTCAGGGTTTAGGGCAGTGAAGTGGTGTTCGGGCAGTGTAGGGGGTCTTGCTGGGGGTGGTGTTTCAGGGTTTAGGGCAGTGCAGTGGTGTTCGGTCAGTGTAGGGGGTCTTGCTGGGGGTGATGTTTCAGGGTTTAGGGCAGTGCAGTGGTGTTCGGGCAGTGTAGGGGGTCTTGCTGGGGGTGATGTTTCAGGGTTTAGGGCAGTGCAGTGGTGTTCGGGCAGTGTAGGGGGTCTTGCTGGGGGTAGTGTTTCAGGGTTTAGGGCGGTGCAGTGGTGTTCGTGCAGTGTAGGGGGTCATGCTGGGGGTGGTGCTTCAGGGTTTAGGGCAGTGCAGTAGTGTTCGGGCAGTGTAGGGTGTCGTGCAGGGGTGGTGTTTCAGGGTTTAGGGCAGTGCAGTGGTGTTCTGGCAGTGTAGGGGATCGCGCTGGGGGTGGTGTTTCAGGGTTTAGGGCAGTGCATTGGTGTTCGGGCAGTGTAGGGGGTCATGCACAGGGTGGTGTTTCAGGGTTTAGGGCAGTGCAGTGGTGTTCGGGCAGTGTACGGTGTTGTGCTGGGGTTGGTGTTTCAGGGTTCAGGGCAGTGCAGTGGTGTTCAGGCAGTGTAGGGGGTCGTGCTGAGGCTGGTGTTTCACGGTTTAGGGCACTGCAGTGGTGTTCGGGCAGTTTAGGGGGTCGTGTGGGGCTGGTGTTTCAGGGTTTAGGGCACTGCAGTGGTGCTCGGGCAGTGTAGGGGGTCGTGCTTGGGGTGATGTTTCAGGGTTTAGCATAGTGCAGTGATGTTCGGGCAGTGTAGGGGGTCGTGCAGGGGCTGGTGTTCCAAGGTTTAGGGCAGTGTAGGGGGTCGTGCTGGGGCTGGTGTTTCAGGGTTTAGGGCAGTGCAGTGGTGTTCGGGCAGTGTAGGGGGTCGTGCTGGGGCTGGTGTTTCAGGGTTTAGGGCAGTGCAGTGGTGTTCGGGCAGTGTAGGGGGTCATGCTGGGGCTGGTGTTTCAGGTTTTAGGGCAGTGCAGTGGTGTTCGGGCAGTGTAGGTGGTCTTGCTGGGGCTGGTGTTTCAGAGTCTAGGGCAGTGCAGTGGTGTTCGGGCAGTGTACGGGGGTCTTGCGTGCTGGTGTTTCAGGGTTTAGGGCAGTACAGTAATGTTCGGGCAGTGTAAGGTGTCATGCTGGGGGTGGTGTTTCAGGGTTTAGGGCAGTGCAGTGGTGTTGGGGAAGTGTAGGGGGTCGTGCTGGGGCTAGTGTTTCAGGGTTTAGGGCAGAGCAATGTTCCTCAGGCAGTGTAGGGGGTTGTGCTGGGGGTGATGTTTCAGGGTTTAGGGCAGTGCAGTGGTGTTAAGGCAGTGTAGGGGGTCATGCTGGGGGTGGTGTTTCAGGGTTTAGGGCAGTGCAGTGGTGTTCCGGCAGTGTAGGGGGTCGTGCAGGGGTGGTGTTTCAGGGTTTAGTGCAGTGGTGTTCGGGCAGTGTAGGGGGTCGTGCTGGGGTGGTGTTTCAGGGTTTAGGGCAGTGCAGTGGTGTTCGGGCATTGTAGGCTGTCGTGCTGAGGGGTAGTGTTTCAGGGTTTAGGGCAGTGCAGTAGTGTTTGGGCAGTGTAGGGGGTCGTGCAGGGGGTGGTGTTTCAGGGTTTAGGGCAGTGCAGTGGTGTTCGGCCAGTGTAGGTAGTCTTGCTGGGGGTGGTGTTTCAGGGTTTAGGGCAGTGCAGTAGTTTTCGTGCAGTGTAGGCGGTCGTGCTGGGGCTGGTGTTTCAGGGTTTAGGGCAGTGCAGTGGTGTTGGGGCAGTGTACGGGGTTGTGCTGGGGCTGGTGTTTCAGGGTTTAGGGCAGTGCAGTGGTGTTCGGGCAGTGTAGGGGGTCGTGCTGGGGCTGGTGTTTCAGGGTTTAGGGCAGTGCAGTGGTGTTCGGGCAGTGTAGGCGGTCGTGCTCGGGGTGGTGTTTCAGGGTTTAGGGCAGTGCAGTGGTGTTCGGGCAGTGTAGGGGGTCGTGCTGGGGCTGGTGTTTCAGGGTTTAGGTCTGTGCAGTGGTGTGAGGGCAGTGTAGGGGGTCGTGCTGGGGCTGGTGTTTCAGGGTTTAGGGCAGTGCAGTGGTGTGCAGGGCAGTGTAGGGGGTCGTGCTGGGGCTGGTGTTTCAGGGTTTAGGGCAGTGAAGTGGTGTTCGGGCAGTGTAGTGGGTCGTGCTGGGGGTGGTGTTTCAGGGTTTAGGGCAGTGAAGTGGTGTTCGGGCAGTGTAGGGGTCGTGCTGGGGGTGGTGTTTCAGGGTTTAGGGCAGTGCAGTGGTGTTCGGGCAGTGTAGGGGTCTTGCTGGGGGTGGTGTTTCAGGGTTTAGGGCAGTGGTGTTCGGGCAGTGTAGGGGGTCTTGCTGGGGGTGATGTTTCAGGGTTTAGGGCAGTGCAGTGGTGTTCGGGCAGTGTAGGGGGTCTTGCTGGGGGTGATGTTTCAGGGTTTAGGGCAGTGCAGTGGTGTTCGGGCAGTGTAGGGGGTCTTGCTGGGGGTAGTGTTTCAGGGTTTAGGGCGGTGCAGTGGTGTTCGTGCAGTGTAGGGGGTCATGCTGGGGGTGGTGCTTCAGGGTTTAGGGCAGTGCAGTAGTGTTCGGGCAGTGTAGGGTGTCGTGCAGGGGTGGTGTTTCAGGGTTTAGGGCAGTGCAGTGGTGTTCGGGCAGTGTAGGGGTCGTGCTGGGGCTGGTGTTTCAGGGTTAAGGGCAGTGCAGTGGTGTTCGGGCAGTGTACGGGGTCTTGCTGGGGGTGGTGTTTCAGGGTTTAGGGCAGTGCAGTGGTGTTCGGGCAGTGTAGGGGGTCTTGCTGGGGGTGATGTTTCAGGGTTTAGGGCAGTGCAGTGGTGTTCGGGCAGTGTAGGGGTCTTGCTGGGGGTAGTGTTTCAGGGTTTAGGGCAGTGCAGTGGTGTTCGGTGCAGTATAGGGGGTCGTGCTGGGGCTGGTGTGTCTAGTAGTGTTTCGGGCAGTGTAGGGGGTCGTGCTGGGGCTGGTGTTTCAGGGTTTAGGGCAGTGCAGTGGTGTTCGGGCAGTGTAGGGGGTCGTGCTGTGGGTGGTGTTTCAGGGTTTAGGGCAGTGCAGTGGTGTTCGGGCAGTGTAGGGGGTCGTGCACGGGGTGGTGTTTCAGGGTTTAGGGCAGTGCAGTGGTGTTCGGGCAGTGTAGGGTGTCGTGCTGGGGCTGGTGTTTCAGGGTTTAGGGCAGTGCAGTGGTGTTCGGGCAGTGTAGGGGGTCGTGCTGGGGGTAGTGTTTCAGGGTTTAGGGCAGTACAGTGGTGTTTGGGCAGTGTAGGGGGTCATGCTGGGGGTAGTGCTTTAGGGTTTAGGGCAGTGCAGTGGTGTTCGGGCAGTGTAGGGGGTCGTGCAGGGGTGGTGTTTCAGGGTTTAGGGCAGTGCAGTGGTGTTCGGGCAGTGTAGGGGGTCGTGCTAGGGGTGGTGTTTCAGGGTTTAGGGCAGTGCAGTGGTGTTCGGGCAGTGTAGGCGGTCATGCTGGGGCTGGTGTTTCAGGGTTTAGGGCAGTGCAGTGGTGTTCGGGCAGTGTACGGGGTTGTGCTGGGGCTGGTGTTTAAGGGTTTAGGGCAGTGCAGTAGTGCTGCGGGCAGTGTAGGGGTCGTGCTGGGGTAGTGCTGGGGCTGGTGTTGTACAGGGGTTTAGGGCAGTGCAGTGGTGTTCGGGCAGTGTAGGGGGTCGTGCTGGGGCTGGTGTTTCAGGGTTTAGGGCAGTGCAGTGGTGTTCGGGTAGTGTAAGGGGTCGTGCTGGGGGTGGTGTTTCAGGGTTTAGGGCAGTGCAGTGGTGTTCGGGAAGTGTAGGGGGTCGTGCTGGGGGTGTGTTTAGGGTTTAGGGCAGTGCAGTGGTGTTCGGGCAGTGTAGGGGGTCTTGCTGGGGGTGGTGTTTCAGGGTTTAGGGCAGTGCAGTGGTGTTCGGGAAGTGTAGGGGGTCGTGCTGGGGGTGGTGTTTCAGGGTTTAGGGCAGTGCAGTGGTGTTCGGGAAGTGTAGGGGGTCGTGCTGGGGGTGTGTTCAGGGTTTAGGGCAGTGCAGTGGTGTTCGGGCAGTGTAGGGGGTCTTGCTGGGGGTGGTGTTTCAGGGTTTAGGGCAGTGCAGTGGTGTTCGGGCAGTGTAGGGGGTCTTGCTGGGGGTGGTGTTTCAGGGTTTAGGGCAGTGCAGTGGTGTTCGGGCAGTGTAGGGGGTCCTGCTGGGGGTGGTGTTTCAGGGTTTAGGGCAGTGCAGTGGTGTTCGGGCAGTGTAGGGGGTCGTGCTGGGGGTGGTGTTTCAGGGTTTAGGGAAATGCAGTAGTGTTCGGGCAGTGTAGGGAGTCGTGCTGGGGGTGGTGTTT
Organism: Calotriton arnoldi; assembly: GCA_963921515.1. NCBI lineage: Eukaryota > Metazoa > Chordata > Amphibia > Caudata > Salamandridae > Calotriton > Calotriton arnoldi. Next base: position 453,567 of record CAWUFW010013606.1, read on the forward strand.
CAGGGTTTAGGGCAGTGCAGTGGTGTTCGGGCAGTGTAGGGGGTCGTGCTGGGGGTGGTGTTTCAGGGTTTAGGGCAGTGCAGTGGTGTTCGGGCAGTGTAGGGGGTCGTGCAGGGGTGGTGTTTCAGGGTTTAGGGCAGTGCAGTGGTGTTCGGGCAGTGTAGGGGTCGTGCTGGGGCTGGTGTTTCAGGGTTAAGGGCAGTGCAGTGGTGTTCGGGCAGTGTACGGGGTCTTGCTGGGGGTGGTGTTTCAGGGTTTAGGGCAGTGCAGTGGTGTTCGGGCAGTGTAGGGGGTCTTGCTGGGGGTGGTGTTTCAGGGTTTAGGGCAGTGTAGTGGTGTTCGGGCGGTGTAGGGGGTCCTGCTGGGGGTGGTGTTTCAGGGTTTAGGGCGGTGCAGTGGTGTTCGGTGCAGTGTAGGGGGTCGTGCTGGGGGTGGTGTTTCAGGGTTTAGGGCAGTGCAGTGGTGTTCGGGCAGTGTAGGGGGTCGTGCTGGGGGTGGTGTTTCAGGGTTTAGGGCAGTGCAGTGGTGTTCTGGGCAGTGTAGGGGGTCGTGCTGGGGGTGGTGTTTCAGGGTTTAGGGCAGTACAGTGGTGTTCGGGCAGTGTAGGGGTCGTGCAGGGGGTGGTGTTTCAGGGTTTAGGGCAGTGCAGTGGTGTTCGGGCAGTGTAGGGGTCGTGCTGGGGCTGGTGTTTCAGGGTTTAAGGGCAGTGCAGTGGTGTTCGGGCAGTGTACGGGGGTCTTGCTGGGGGTGGTGTTTCAGGGTTTAGGGCAGTGAGTGGTGTTCGGGCAGTGTAGGGGGTCTTGCTGGGGGTGGTGTTTCAGGGTTTAGGGCAGTGCAGTGGTGTTCGGGCAGTGTAGGGGGTCTTGCTGGGGGTGGTGTTTCAGGGTTTAGGGCAGTGCAGTGGTGTTCGGGCAGTATAGGGGGTCGTGCTGGGGATGGTGTTTCAGGGTTTAGGGCAGTGCAGTAGTGTTCGGGCAGTGTAGGGGTCGTGCAGGGGTGGTGTTTCAGGGTTTAGGCAGTGCAGTGGTGTTCGGGCAGTGTAGGGTGTCGTGCTGGGGCTGGTGTTTCAGGGTTCAGGGCAGTGCAGTGGTGTTCGGGCAGTGTAGGGAGTCGTGCTGGGGGAGTGTTTTAGGGTTTAGGGTAGTGCAGTGGTGTTTGGGTAGTGTAGGGGGTTGTGCTGGGGGTGGTGCTTTAGGGTTTAGGGTAGTGCAGTGGTGTTTGGGCAGTGTAGGGGGTCGTGCTGGGGCTGGTGATTTCAGGGTTTAGGCAGTGCAGTGGTGTTCGGGCAGTGTAGGGGATCATGCTGGGGGTAGTGTTTCAGGGTTTAGGGCAGTGCAGTGGTGTTCGGGCAGTGTAGGGGGTACGTGCTGGGGGTAGTGTTTCAGGGTTTAGGGTAGTGCAGTGGTGTTTGGGCAGTGTAGGGGGTACGTGCTGGGGGTGGTGTTTCAGGGTTTAGGGTAGTGCAGTGGTGTTCGGGCAGTGTAGGGGGTCATGCTGGGGTAGTGTTTCAGGGTTTAGGGCAGTGCAGTGGTGTTTGGGCAGTGTAGGGGGTCATGCTGGGGGTAGTGTTTTAGGGTTTAGGGCAGTGCAGTGGTGTTCGGGCAGTGTAGGGGGTCGTGTTGGGGGTGGTGTTTCAGGGTTTAGGGCAGTGCAGTGGTGTTCGGGCAGTGTAGGGGGTCATGCTGGGGGTGGTGTTTCAGGGTTTAGGGCAGTGCAGTGGTGTTCGGGCAGTGTAGGGGTCGTGCAGGGGTGGTGTTTCAGGGTTTAGGGCAGTGCAGTGGTGTTCGGGCAGTGTAGGGGGTCGTGCTGGGGGTGGTGTTTTAGGGTTTAGGGTAGTGCAGTGGTGCTTGTGTAGTGTAGGGGGTCATGCTGGGGGTGGTGTTTCAGGGTTTGGGGCAGTGCAGTGGTGTTCGAGCAGTGTAGGGGTCATGCTGAGGGTGGTGTTTCAGGGTTTAGGGCAGTGCAGTGGTGTTTGGGTAGTGTAGGGGGGTCGTGCTGGGGGTAGTGTTTTGGGGATTTAGGTTAGTGCAGTCATGTTTGGGTAGTGTAATGGGTCGTGCTGGGGGTAGTGTTTTAGGTTTAGGGTAGTGCAGTGGTGTTTGTGTAGTGTAGGGGTCGTGCTGGGGTAGTGTTTTAGGGTTTAGGGTAGTGCAGTGGTGCTTGTGTAGTGTAGGGGGTCGTGCTGGGGGTGAGTGTTTTAGGGTTTAGGGTAGTGCAGGTGGTGTTTGTGTAGTATAGGGGGTCATGTTTTAGGGTAGTGCAGTGGTGTTTGGGTAGTGTGGGGGTCGTGCTGAGGTAGTGTTTTAGGATTTAGGTTAGTGCAGTGGTGTTTGGGTAGTGTAGGGGGTCGTGCTGGGGGTAGTGTTTTAGGGTTTAGGGTAGTGCAGTGGTGTTTGTGTAGTGTAGGGGGTCATGCTGTGGGTAGGTGTTTTAGGGTTTAGGATAGTGCAGTGGTGCTTGTGTAGTGTAGGGGGTCGTGCTGGGGGTAGTGTTTTAGGGTTTAAGGTAGTGCAGTGGTGTTTTTGTAGTGTAGGGGGTCATGTTTTAAGATGCAATGCTCCAATACCTGACCAGTCTGCACTACATAAATCTGCAAAAAAAACTAAAAATAAAAATAGTTTTGCACACTTTTGTCATTGGGCTATATGTGGGCTACATCTGGGTAATATTTGTGCTACATTTGGGCTCTTTTTTCACTGGTGGCCATCTTGGAAGACTTCTTTGTTATGAAGTTTCCTAATTTCCTCATTTACTGCAGTCTCCTCAGTAGGAAATGCTTTCAGTTTTTACTTTGATTCCATCAAGAAGGCATTCAGATGTGTCTCACATCTGCCATAAATTCAGAATGTTAGCACTCTAGTTGCTCATTAGATTACTGGAGTAAAGCTACTGCTCACCAGGAGAGTTAACTGGTAGTCTGCTGCTGGTATTGAAAGTGATTGTTTCAGTCTGCATGTCAGAATTTTCTAATGAAATAGAAGAGGATTTGAGATCTCACTTAAAACATGCCCTAATTTTTCTTTTCTGCAGCACTAACCATAATTTCTATTTCAAAAAAGAACCCCTCATTTTGTTCCTTTTTAAATTAAATGTTTTGAGTGTTGCCGGTTTATTCCAATCAAGATGGCTTCTGGTGTGCCATACTTTTGTCATAAGTAAGGCTGTTAGCGCTCTAGTTGTTCTTTAGAACACTCTGGGAAGCTGCAGTAGAACACAAAGGCATCAACTGGCAGGCTGCTCCTGTTGAAATATAACAGGAAGATATTTGAGATCACACTTGAAACATGTCCTAATTTTTCTTTCTACAGCATAACCATAATTTCTATGACACAATGAACCCCATCATTTTGTTCCTTTTTAAATTAAATTGTTTAAGTGTTACCAGTTTATTCCAATCAAGATGGCTTCAGGTGTGCCATACTTTTGTCATAAGTAAGGCTGTTAGCACTCTAGTTGTTCTTTAGAACACTCTGGGAAGCTGCAGTAGAACACAAAGGAATCAACTGACAGCTCTGCCCTTGTTGGATGTACATGTTTTACTGAGAATGTCAGACTTCATTCTCCACATGACTGAGAAAGATAATGTGAATTTACAGAAAATATGCTCTCATTTTAGCTTCTGGAGCACCTTCCAAAACTCTATGGGACAAGCATGTAGAAAATAGTTCTCTCAAACATGATTCATGATATCCCAGCAGAAGGTTTTTCACAGGGTAAAATCACCTTAGAACACACCACAATTCCTGAAATTAGTATGGTACCATCAACAAATGAATTCTAATGTAACTAAAGTCTGTTTATCACCCTTTATAGTTCTCCTTTTGGTAACCCTCAAAATCTTCGATTCACTACAATGCATTTCAATGGGGTGCTATCATTTATATTGGTCCCAAGATGGCTGCCAGCAATTCCAGGATGAAGTGCTGACAGCCAATCAGATCTCACGATGACATGTGTGGTTAGAGCTCCGCCCAGATATATATGTGACTTTACTTTTGATTTTCTCAGGAACTACTGAACGGATTTACACCATTTAAGCAAAAGGCACAACACTGAACCAAGGGCTACCTCTTTGCCAAATTTGGTGTAATTCCGTTTCAGCAGTTCGGGCTGTAGCTGCGACTAAAGGTTCCTATGGAAAAATGAATGGGGAAAACGCGTTTTGGGACCCCCTTTTTTCTCGGCCCCGCTTGACGTATCACCCCGAGACTTTCAGGATAGGAGCGGACCGGAGCGCACCAACAAGTTGGAAACTTTTGCGAAGATTCGTCAACCGGCGCCAACGTTATTTCAAATAGAATGTCGCGGATTTCCTATGGATAATGAGGTTTTAACTATAACTATCTACTGGCGACTGCCAGTAGATAATATATATATATATATATATATATATAAATATTTTTATTTTTTATTTTTTATTTTTTCACTCGGAAAAACATAGGTTTCAGTTGGACGTTATAGTTAGAAATTAGCATTTAAAAAAACCTTAGAAATTCACTGAAAAAAACCACAGGTTTCGGGGACGTTATAGTTAGTTGTTGACATTTCACCCATACAAAACCAGAGAAATTTGGCCGTTATAGTTAGTTGAGCTAACTATAACTCACGCCCGACAAAACACTGCTGATGACGTCGCATATTACATCACTCAGCGACATGGTCAGTGACGTCACTGATGACATCTCAAATATGACATCACTCATGACATCATCCAGTGACTGTGTGTTTCTGTAAAGTTTAAATATGTTTTATATATAAATATGCCAAGGTGAATTGAAGAATGAGTGGGTGTCTCGAATGGATGATTTAGTAGGTGCGTGATCTGACTGTGTATAAGTGAGTGATTAAACGTGTCTCCACTGAATGCATGGGTTAGTGACTAAACTGTGCTTGAATGTCTGTATCAGTCTGTCAGCTGGTGCGTAAGCGGCTGCATGGGTTAGTGAGTAGCGGCACGAGTGCCTGTATGGGTTATTGATTGGTTGTCTGAGTATCTGTATGGGTGCCTGAGTGTCTGTATGGGTGGGTGGGGGGTGTGTTACTCTGTGCATAGATGTGTGAGTGGGTGATTCATTGGGTGTCTGCCCCAAGAGTGCATCTGTGAAGGGCTGTATGGGTGGGTGAGTGTGTGTATGGGTGTGTTGGTGAGTGAATGGATGTCTCAGTGGTACATGTGGTGAGTAACCACATATGTGGAAGGCAGTATATGTGAGTGTTGGAGTATACAAAATGACAAATATATGTGAGAGTGAGTGACAGTGAGAGTGGCTGTATGGATGAGTGTGTGCTTGTCAATCAGTGATTGTATAAGAGGAGTAAGTGGAGGATATTCTCAAGAACGTGTGATAATTATCGCAAAATTAGCTTAACGCAACTTTGCACATCGCAGTCCATCGCGGGAAAATAACACTGTGTTAACGTTGTATTCTCAACACGACGGTACCATGCGATAGTCTCACGCTAACGCGTCAAATGACCGCGATAAAATTACCGTGATGGCAAAAAAACGCAAAACACGAACGCAAAAAAAGTGGCGATGTGGCCAACCCTGATAAAAAAAATCAGCGACAACCGAAGCGACAGGCCTGCAATTCCAATGCGTCATGTGGGAAAATGCACTATAAAAGCACCGAAAAACACAAACAAAATGATTAAAACTGCGCAGCACCGTGGAGAAGCCGGAGCAAGTGCAGAGGACAACCAGAAACCCCACACGAAGCCCCCAGGAGGACCAGCTCTGGGACCTCGGGGTCACGGAAGGGCAAGTGGAGAAGAAGACGAGGAAGACGAGGTTCAGTCCTCAGGAAAACAGGATCATCATCACGGAGGTGATAGAACACCACCAACAACTGTTCGTCACCTCCAACGCGATGTCATTGGCAAATAAAAATGCAATATGGCAGTCCATCCTGGACAAGGTGAATGCAGTCGGAGGGAGGAGGAGGACAACTGGAGGAGGTCAAGAGGCACTGGAATGATGTGAAGAGCAAAAACAAGAAAGAAACTCGCTGACAACCAACAGGCAGCAATGCAGACTGGAGGTGGCAGTCCAGCCGGAACACCAGGAGCTGAATGAGATGGAGGAGACGGTGGCCACAGTCATCAGTGGGGAGACGGTGGCAGGAGTTCGGGGTCCGGACACGTGCTCGACTATGACGAACACAACAGCACCCAGGGTGAGTACCGATCAGGACTGGGGGGACGGGGGGAGATGGGCACAATGGCACAATTAAGTAGAGCACACTGCACACCCACAGCTGACTCTGGATCATGTCCCCCGATCCCCCTTGGCACACTGCAGCACACATAACAAACAGCAAGCAGGCCCCCGTCCACCATGGGCACAAAGGGGTCCTCTCCCACACACAGCAACAGTCTCACAACCAACCCATGCACACATAGCCAAAACCAGCAAAGCTGCGTGTCTGTGAGCCACACTGACAATGCAAGTGAGATTCTGCATGACGAACAGCATTGCTGCCGGTCCAATTATCATGACATGGTGCACGCCACGACACTGAGGTGGCTGAGTGTGGAACACATCCGTAGAAGGAGCAGGTCACACCCTGACACATCCACGTGCACAAACAACCCCTGACCTCAACAACACATCTGCGGATAAACCATGCCCAAGAGTCCAAAGGAAATCCGAACCCAGAGCCAAAATTAGCCAAGTCTGCAACATCTCAGCACCGTAGAAGCACAGAAGTCAAAGGCACGCCGCCTCAAAGGGATAAGGGGCAGCAAAATCACAGCTGCAGGGGCGACTCTCCCACTATGCAGCACACACACATAGCAATAACAGCACATCATCATTGACAACAATGTGGTACAAAGTGCAACACTCTCACCACAGAACAGAGGACACAACTGGTTCCGCTTGTGCGTAGAAGCTGGCCAATCACATCTGGCATAAGCAGGAACTGTGAGATGACAATGTACGTGTACAACCTCACATCCGTGATGTAGTTCAAATGTCCACTGTCCCGCATCAAATAGTCAGCTCCCCAAACAGTCACAATGTACATTGTCATGCAGTCTGTATGTAAACTCGAACAATGCGTCAACATACGTGTCAACACAATGTTAAAAATGCATCTCCCATTCACATTGCAGATGGACAATCAACACCTCCTGCAGAGGCAGGCCAGACAACCCATCAGTGATGATGAAGAGGACCTCCACAGCTTCGACACCGAAGCCCTACAGCCAGCTCATGGACAGCTACGGCAACCCCACCTCCAGGAGCAGGGCAGCCCAGCTGCATCGAGGAAGACCCACCCCTGCACAGACCACACAGCAGGAAGCACCCACCACCACAGCTGGCTCCCCAGCACCTCTCCGAAAGAACACATCGCATTCCAAGGCCATGTGTTAGACTGCCAGACGGAGGTGGCTGAACAGGTGCGGGTGGGGTTCGACCTCATGGCAGCCAAAATCCAGATGACATACGTCGGTGTCTAAGTCCCATCAGAGACCACTGGCATCCCTAACGGACACCCACAGTTCACTCCATGACGTCCATTAATCCATGCCCGACATCGCCGGAGTCATGACTCTGAGAGGAGAACAACTGTCTCAGTCAGAGTGGGCTCAGCGATGTCAGCCGAAGAGAGACGGCACAGATGCTGAGGACAATGGAGAACATGGGAGCGGATGCATGCGGAAAGAATGGCTGCCACAGATGCACACCAGCGAAAAGTTGTTGGGATTCTTCCCATGCCCTGCAGATCCTCATCATCGCATTGCTGCCACTAAGGCAGTTGCTGATGAATGCTGCTGGTACTTCTACACACACCTCCGGACCCTGATGTGTCAGTGGCACACAGTGCTGCAGACCAAACATCAGCACCCACATGTCAGACAGATGACATAGAGGACGAAGATGCTGGTGATTCCACCTTTGTAGTAGAGAAGGAGCCAGTAGCATTCTTCTCCGCCATGCGCCCTGTTTCCAGCTTGGTTCTGCCCTTTGCATCATGCCCTGTAAAAACACCTCCCACTGTCCCCCAAAACACTCTGCGACACTCACCTGTGGACCTCGACATGGACTGCCATATTTTGTTTGCTTACCAATGACACAGCAATCAGACTGCGTGACTGTACTCTTCCTCTTCCGATGTACTTGTCAATCCCCTAAAATGACTCTGGCTGGCCTCTCCACTGGGCTAAGCAATGTAATGTGGGCTTGCATGGCCTTGTACTGCTCCAGCTCCAACACTCCACCGAATGTGAATAAATCATTCAAATTCACACAGATGTGTCATGTCCATAATCGATCAAGCATGAAAGTATGGAAGTATGGATGAATGTAAGGACATTGATTGCCCAAAAAGGTACACCCTGGGAAATGAAAGCTTAAATGCGCATGTATGACCGTGACACACATAGGAAGTGAGATGACAGGGAATGTGTGCACTAGCTGTGGCCTCATTGCTCTGAAACAACAATCGCACAATTCTCAACTTTTGCCCCATGCAATGTTAGAAATAGGGCTGGGTATGAAATGTCAAAGTCGCTGGCAGGTCTAAAGTAGTGTCCCCCATCACATTTGACAACAGAACATATCTTCGCATACCTAGTCACACTAAACTGGGTGGACACAGCCTGGTAGTGATGGATCACATTGATCCACATGGCAAGAATATGGACACCATGCCTCACATTGCTGAAGACACGTAAGAGCACAGGTCTATCAGCAACTATCCCAACCACTATGTCTGGCTCACAGAGGTGGAGCTGGCAATAGGGACTCACCCCTAAGTGAAATGCGTCGAGTCAGTCCCCCTCCCTGTGTACGGACAATGCTCATTGAGGCACACGATTTGTCATTCTAACTCAACACTCATCACAGTTGAACACTAGTGAAGTTGCGTAGACTTTATTGCCATGTGCGTGTCAGTACGGGCAAGACAAGGGCCACAACATGCCAGACCAATGCATCAGACATTAACAGGCAGCATTCGGTCACGGTACAGTTCCACGTGATCAGGACAGGCGCTGTGCATGCGCCCGGGATGTTCTTGCGTTGGTGGCTCTCGTAGAACCGGCTCTTCTGACCTGTGGCAGTTATGTGGATGAAGTATGCCACAACTCGGAGCAATGAGTCGTATGTGTGTACAACGTTTGGACGTATGGGTTGTTGTGTACGTAAGTGTAAAGGGCATTCCATGCAAGAGTACCTCGAGCAAGGACTTCTCTGTGTGGGGTGTGGATACGTTGGTCTATCATTAGCGCTGTGCGTAGTGTGAGAGTCGTCATCATCTGCTGCGGGTATCTCTCTCAGGGGGTGCCTGCCGCATGCAAGACCAAGGTCGGAGGTGCAGATGTCCTTCCGCCTTATGTATTGAGACAAAGGAGCTTTCATCCCTAATGTTAGTCTGACTACTGCTTGCATTCTGGGAACTTGATGTGGCTTTCTCGCTGCAATTGAGGCTATGGCCTTAGGCTTATGGTGCATCAATAGCGATACACACACACAACAGTTGGCATGCATGAGCCAAGAGCCCGAGCGGCCTTGTGCTCCTTGTACAACTCCCTTCGTGCGCGGCCGCCCTCCGGGTGCATGCAACATTGTCGATTGCGGGCCGTGTGGCGCAGACACTGCAACAGAGACACACGCATCAGTTGGTTTCCCTGTCCAGCCCAGAAATGAACCACGCCCAGAGCCCAGGGATGATTATTCACACCCCTGCGCTGGCCTGGCGTGCACCGACCCAGCCTACTTGGCTTTACATGCAAAGGGGGGGACGACGACGCTACGTGTCCCAGTTCTTCCCCACTGCCGGAGGTGACATGGCCGGGGCGTCTGCCTGGCATATCACGAGACTCAATCATAAAGGGTCCATGACTTGCGTTGCACAGAGTTGGTGGCACCGGATACACTGCGGCCGGCACGGGCCTACCGCCATGGGACGGTGACTTTTGGTGCACTGAGGTAGGGGCACCATAAGTGCTGAAGAAGCGGGTGTGCAGCCTGCGATGATGCACCGTCCTGGCGGTCGGACTGGCAAGGATTTGTGCGAGCCCTGCTGGACCGCCGGTGCCCAGGCCTGAGCCAGCGGGCAGCGCGGGCCTACCGCCACGTGGCGTTGCCTCTACGGTTCACTGAGTTGGTGGCACCTATAGGGCTGGAGCAGGTGTGCAGCCTGCAAGTATGATGCCGTGTGCACTGATATGATCTCTGCACATTGCGAAATCGAAGACCCAGAATCTGCGTGTGTGACCAGGTGGCCCGCGGGGCTGCATGATGTGGAGGCTGCCAGGTTGCGGGCACCGGGCTTGGGGCTTGCACCGGCATGTGGGTGGGCCCTCTTGGAGACACGCTGGTGGCGGAAGGTGAGTAGTGAGGCCTGGGTGCGCAGGGGTGGGCGGACGACCGCTGGGCGGTGGGAGTGGCTGGGGTGCAGCAGCCTGTTTGCGCAGGGGCGGCCAAGCGATGATGGCATGTGCAATGACATGGGACTCTGCCATTCATACATCTGGACTCTGTTTCAGATAAGGGACCTGGTGGACTGCAGTGTTTACGGGCACGTGGTTGGAGACACACAGGTGGCAGCAGGTGAGCAGTGAGGCCTGGGTCTGCAGTGTCGGCACGCCCTCTCTCTCCCTCTCTTCCTTTCACTGTCTCTCTCTCTCTGCCTCTATTACTCTCTCTCTCGCCTATTCCCTCTCTTCCTTTCACTGTCTCTCTCTCTCTTCCCTCGGTTTCTCTCTCTCTCTCTCTCCTTCCCTCTCTCTCCTTTCAAGCTCTCTCTCTCTCTTCCTCTGTTTCTCTCTCTCTCTCTCTCCTTCTCCCTCTCTCTCCCCTTCTCTCTCTCTCCCTCTCTCTCGCTCCCTTTTTTTCTCTCTCTCTCTGTTCTCTGATGAGCGCATGACACACCTTAGCTTGAATTTTGTCTTGCAGGCTAGTAGTCTTCCAGATTGTCCAGAGAAGACCACGCCATGACTCTTCCAAATAGTTGTTTTGAGTTAAATTTGGACAGAAATAATTTGTTTGGAAATTCAAAGATGAATGAATGATTCTCCTTTTTTCTGACCACACATGAATATTAATTATTGTGTTGTACTTGTGCGACATCAGGCGAATCTGTTTTGTTCATGATTTCGTAAGGTTGATGTAAAATATCTTTGTCCGGGGTAGGGCCCGGGGGGGGGGGGGTCCTGGGGGGTGGCGGTGGGTGTTGTGGCCCTCTTGGGGGCCCGAGGCCGTCGACTGGTCGGTAGCTCTATGGCATCTGTTGTTCTTCTCGGGTGTGGCTCTGGTCTGGGCTCCCTTTTTGTGGTGCAGGTTGTCGTCCGGACTTAACACCAGGTAAGAGCAGGTGTTAAATCCCTTCTTGCTAACGCGCTTTATCGCCTGTTTTGGGATCTTATCACCGATCTGGCTGGTCATAGAGAATATTGCGAGAAGTGGTGTTTTCACAGCTTTTTGGCACCGGAACGCCTACTCTGCATCTCATTAGCGTTAGTTGCCTGTGTCATCCGTGGTGATGTTTTTTGTGGCTGCTATCGCAG